>OZ023248.1:15042362-15517881 GCA_964006365.1 Trididemnum miniatum | reverse complement strand
AGCTTTGTCCACTAGATGGTTCATAAGGACATCAGCCATAAGACAAGATAAACTGCCACCCATAGCCACACCGTCAGTTTGCTCAAAAAGTTCTCCATTGAATGAGAAGGCACCTCCTTGAACTGTCCATTTTAACAATTTCCTCATGTTATTTTTATCTATTCCTTTAAGAACAAAATCTGTGTCATTGTCGAATAATTTATCCAATATTAAATTAATAGTATAATCAACCGGTATGTTAGTAAAAAGGCTAATTACATCAAAGGAAACCATTACCTTATTGTGTAAAAACTTATCTTTCATGTTATTGACGAAGGTGAATGAATCTTGAGATTCGTCGGATGTTCTCGAAGAAAACCGAGGTTTTGTGAGAGCCACTTCGCGCATTCCTGATTGTAACTTCCGGTTGCAGATAGAATGGGTCTAAGTGGAACTGTCGGCTTATGTATTTTAGGTAGGCCATACATAGCCGGTAACGAGGTTGCTGATGGATAGATACGCCTGTAGTCATCTTCCTCAAGAAGCTTTTTAGATTTAAGGCGTCGCAGGGAACCTTTGAAATCTGCTGAGATTAGACAAATTATTATCTGACTTAACGCGAGAGAACTTAGTCTTATCATCAAGAATGTGAAGCATTTTAGCCTGATAGTCACTCTTATTTGGAGTAGTAATTATGAATAAGTAATTATGAATAAGAGTGACTATCAGGCTAAAATGCTTCACATTCTTGATGATAAGACTAAGTTCTCTCGCGTTAAGTCAGATAATAATTTGTCTAATCTCAGCAGATTTCAAAGGTTCCTGCGACGCCTTAAATCTAAAAAGCTTCTTGAGGAAGATGACTACAGGCGTATCTATCCATCAGCAACCTCGTTACCGGCTATGTATGGCCTACCTAAAATACATAAGCCGACAGTTCCACTTAGACCCATTCTATCTGCAACCGGAAGTTACAATCAGGAATGCGCGAAGTGGCTCTCACAAAACCTCGGTTTTCTTCGAGAACATCCGACGAATCTCAAAGATTCATTCACCTTCGTCAATAACATGAAAGATAAGTTTTTACACAATAAGGTAATGGTTTCCTTTGATGTAATTAGCCTTTTTACTAACATACCGGTTGATTATACTATTAATTTAATATTGGATAAATTATTCGACAATGACACAGATTTTGTTCTTAAAGGAATAGATAAAAATAACATGAGGAAATTGTTAAAATGGACAGTTCAAGGAGGTGCCTTCTCATTCAATGGAGAACTTTTTGAGCAAACTGACGGTGTGGCTATGGGTGGCAGTTTATCTTGTCTTATGGCTGATGTCCTTATGAACCATCTAGTGGACAAAGCTCTGTCGAGAACGCTTTCAAATCATAAGCCATCAATTTTTTACCGGTATGTGGATGATTGCTTTGCTGTTTTTGATAGCCTTGATTCCATCAAAATATTTTGTGACAGTTTGAATGAAGTACATCCTAACATAAAGTTTACCACTGAAATTCAAAATAACAAATGTATTAATTTTTTGGATGTTTTAGTAGATAACAGTTCAACGACAGTTACAACCAGTACATTTCGCAAACCGACCAACACTGGATTATATTCCAAATGGAGCAGCTTTGTACCACGCCGCTATAAATATAACTTGGTCAATTGTTTGCTCGATCGTGCTTACAAGATCTGTAGTTCTTATGAAAGCATTTGTTCAGAGGTGGATAATATCAAGGTTATGCTTGGTCGCAATGGCTATCCTGCTTATTTTTTAGATAGTTGTGTCAGGAGATTTTTTAATCGTAAATATGACAAGATGTTGAGTCACCTTGAAAAACGTAAAAATTGTAGAACAGTTATTGTTCGGTTGCCCTTTTTAGGTGACATGTCAATGCAACTCAAAAAAGAGCTGTCCGCTTTAGTGGAAAAGCATACATGGAACCGAGTTATTCTACGGATTATCGACACCACCTGGAACATCGGACATAACTTTCGTCTGAAAGATCAGCAAAAGACCTTGATGAAATATGGGGTTGTATATAAATTAACGTGTTCTTGTGGTTCTAGCTATATAGGACAGACTAGACGTAATCTTATTAACAGACTTAAAGAGCATTCCAGTTCGGATAAATCCGAGGTGTGCCGACATTTAATGGACAATCCTGACCATAAAGTGGACTTTGCCAAACCGAACATTCTTAGTACCTCTGGTGATTCTGCACGCTTATTAATTCTTGAGTCACTTTTTATTCAAAAATATGAGCCATCGCTTAACGTTGACTCCAAATCCGCTCCTCTTTACTTATTTAATTGTTGATTTAACTCCGTCAGTCCTTTTATTAGCTTTTGGTTTATGACGTTATAATTATAATACTTATTTTGACCCGTTGCCTGGGTTATGCTATTACTTGTAGTTAGAATTGTAAATTCTAGTTCTTACAGTTTTGTACTGCCTTGCATACACTGCTGATGATGACAGCTGAATTTATGTTGTCGAAACGTCCAGTTTTGAGATTTACAGCGGCTTTATTTTCCTCCTTAAGCTATTTTCGTCCCATATTTATTGTATTCCGAAGTAAATTGGTAAACTGTGCTGATGCTTTATCAAATCCTGTTACAGTTCAATTCGGTGTCCCGCAAGGATCTATGTTAGGTCCACTCTTATTCCTACTTTACATTAATGATCTTCCAAATTGTGTGCAAACTATTCCACGTTTTTTTGCGGATGATACTGCATTATTGATCACCGATGATACTCCTGAAGAACTCAAAGTACGCACTATTTCAGAGTTGGCTAGAATTTCCGAATGGATGCTTCGCAATACTCTAACTTTAAACGCCTCAAAAACGAATGCTTTATTTATTACTCCATACTTACGTGAACCAAATTTTCCAATATCTTTTACTTTTAACCATACGATAATTCATCCTACCTCAACTGCAAGATATTTGGAATTCTTACTGGACGATAAACTAAAATTTGATCCACATTTAACATTTCTTGAATCCAAGCTTTCTCGGTCAGTAGGAATCATCTCTAGGCTAGGTCAATACCTTCCAACAAAAACCTTGCTCACTTTGTATTATTCTCTTGTACATACACACCTTCTGTATGCACTACCAATTTGGGCTTCTGCTTATGACACTTATCTAATCAAAATACAGAGACTGCAAAACAAAGCAATCCGAATACTGACCAAATGTAGGGTATCTGATCGAATTACTCCACGATTTCACGATTTGCAAATACTAAAAGTCAATGATATGTTCAAATATGAAATTGGCAAACTCATGTATCAATATACTCATAAAAAATTACCTGAACACTTTAATAACTATTTTACTTACATGTCCAAAGTACACTCCTATTCGACCCGAAATAATGTGACAAATCAAATCGTTTTACCTCGATGCTCCACAAGTCGTTCGCAAAAATTGTTTAAATTTATAGGAGCAAAACTATGGAATGAAATGTCATACTCAATAGAGCAACTTTCTTACCCAAAATTTAAAACTGAATATAAAAATATTTTGTTAAGCAAATATATAGATGAAGAAAACCATTTATCGTAAAACCTTGTCACTACTTGACATCGAACTATTACCAGATTACCCTTCATTTTATTTAATTATACAGGCACACCTGCCTATGGATATTCCAGCCATGTTTACAATAACTTAATTCCCTAATCAGCAGAGGCTGTTGCTTGACTCGAAGACCAATTTTTCACGGTCCCTTTGCAGCTGCCTGTTGTTGTGTAGCTTTTGAATTTTGTGCATTGCGTAATTGTGTTGTCCTTTAGACTTCGAATTGTGTGCTAACAGCAACAAAATAAACCATTGGGCAAACGACTTGGAGAAAAGCCACAAGTAAACTGGTTAGAGAATCAATTTGCCTAGGCTAGGTCAAAAATACGGTACTCCGCTCAAGCAACCCCCACCTCTAGCACCCACAAGGCCATCTACCCAAATGCAGCTGCAGACGCGTTTCGACCTTTTTAGGTCTCATCAGTGCAGCATAGCAACAACCCCCCTCCAAAAAGTAAATTTCTGCTTTCATTCTTCCCAAAATTTTTTGCAACCATTCCTCTGCGAAATCCCCGCTACTATCTTAATTGCTAAGATCCACACTAAATCCTTGCCACCATCCCCTCCCCCAATTTTAGACTGATTTCCAGTTACCATCTCTCCCCCCAAAAAAAACTTTCAATAAAACTAACTCCCTGTTATAATTCCACTGAAAAAAGCCAAGTAATTTCAGGACAAGAGTAAAATCCAACATTTCCTGTTTTTGAGGTTCTATGACGTAAACAGAAGCACAATTCAATTTCACGAAAAGTTACTTCCTGCTCAAGGAAAACCAGCTCCTTATTTGTTTGGAAACACTTGTCCGATTTTCCTTGAGCAGGAAGTAACTTTTCGTGAAATTGAATTGTGCTTCTGTTTACGTCATAGAACCTCAAAAACAGGAAATGTTGGATTTTACTCTTGTCCGAAATTACTAGGCTTTTTTCAGTGGAATTATAACAGGGAGTTAGTTTTATTGAAAGTTTTTTTGGGGGGGAGAGATGGTAACTGGAAATCAGTCTAAAATTGGGGGAGGGGATGGTGGCAAGGATTTAGTGTGGATCTTAGCAATTAAGATAGTACTGCCGTCATTTGGCAAAACCCATTAACTCCAAAATTTTGAAATTTCGTTTTTTTGCAATTTTTTCAATCGTTACCCTAATGTCCTTCTTGCGTGTAAATTTTGAGTTTGTACTCCTAACCGATTTCGAGTTATCTATGGTGGCGAAACCCATTAACTCCATCTCTGTACAAAAAGTTGTCAAAAAACTTAAAAGTAGATGGTAAAACCTGTTAACTCCACTCGTAATAGTTAATCTGTTATTGCGTCATAAACAAAGTTCAGTGCATTTCTCAAAATTTTTCCATGATCTTTCTCGGTAGATCTTTCTTGGTAGATCTAGATAGATCGATATTTTTTCTGTAGATCTAGGCGCAATGATCTTTCTCGGAAGTTTTCTCACGTTTTAGCCGAATGTTTAAAAGAGTTTTCCGTCATTCTGGATTAATTCTCTTGGTTCTGATTTAAATCTCAATTTGTTATTTTCGATGATGACGAAACAATGGATTCAATTTCGATGACAATCACTTCAAATTACCTGATGGGCATCATTTCGCTTACGTTGGCAACTTATGTATTTAAAAAATCTTTCCTTTTTCTCTATGAAAACTACTGTTTCCGCTTTAAACTTTCCGAACGAACTACTAATGCGGTTCGCTGGAAACGGTGAGCTGTATTGCTTGTTATTCTCGATCTTTTACTTTTTCTCAAACCCCTTCACTTCGGTGCCATTTTTGCACCATTTTCCAGCTATATTCACCTGATGAGCTCAAAATAAGAGCGAAACCGGTCGTGGATTGCTACTCTGTTCACTGCATTCCTATTTTTTGCGATGCTTTCTTGTCATCTATACTCTCCTAGTCTTTAAGTCTTATATCCCGTTACTTTCGAAACTGCGTTGCTTCATGCACTGACTGTAACTCTAATTGTGCATCGTGGGAAGGCAGGATATTCTCGCTTCGAGGATTTAAGTGACGTACCATTATCACGGAATCGATACAGAAGAGTCTATCTTGACCAAAAGCCTACCAAACTTGGGAACCTGGGCGCTCCCTAATTTGTTCTTTATAATTAATGCAAGGGTAACCGAAGTTAGCCTACCAAAGTGGTCATTGGGCAGTCCGCACTCAGATGTTTCAAAAATTTTCGTCTCACTGGTGAAAAAATTGTGCGTAACAATGTGAAACAATGATAATAGTGACGTAATAGCTCATTGAGTTTAATGCAAATTTGGATAAAAATCGAACACAAATCTCATACGCTGTTTATGCATTCGTTGATTAAAATTATTGACATTAAACTTTATCATTAAACTTTTATGATCAAGCACTTTTATCAAACCAAAAATTAAAAAAATCTACAATCAGGAACATTCTTAGAGAAACCTGAAAACTAAAACTAAATTTTCTCGAAAAGTGTAAAAGTGGAGATAATGGTTCGACTATAACCAAAGTCTCGTCAGCCTTACTACGCACAGCCAATCCAGGCTAAACTCATTCCAGACTGTAAAGACTCTTTTTTTGCATTGCTTTACCAGTACATCTCGACTTCATCTCTTTTCTAGATTGTGCCCTATTTTTGGCAGGCGACTGGCCCCAAACAACGATACCCAATGAAAGAACCTATAACCACTAACCCACAACTAAGTTACGGGTAGCCTAACTAGCCCACATCACTAGAAGCCCCCATGGCAACCCACTCATTTGCAGCTGCAGACGCGTTTCGATCATATTATGGTCTCATCAGTGCAGCATAGCAACCTCCCACCATCCTGAAAAAAAAAAAAAAAATCTAACCTTCAAAAGAACTACACTCTCCAAATCTAAGCCTCTACTCCTTCTGCTCAAGGTAAAACATTTGAAATAAAACCTTCAAGAAAATAATACAGGCTGGATTATGATGTCACAGATTCCCTGTAAACAATAGATGAGAATAGAAAAGTCCGGTTGGTTTAAACATTATTTTCCCGGTAATCTGAGAAGGAATTTTTTTGTTTAAGGTTTGTAACTATACCAGTTACCAAAACCTACAAATAATTTGCCAAATGACGGCAGAGTAGCGGGTATTTAGCAGAGGAATGGTTGCAAGAAATTTCGGGGAGAATGAAAGCAGAAATTCACTTTTTTGAGGAGGGTTGTTGCTATGCTGCACTGATGAGACCTAAAAAGGTCGAAACGCGTCTGCAGCTGCATTTGGGTAGATGGCCTTGTGGGTGCTAGAGGTGGGGGTTGCTTGAGCGGAGTACCGTATTTTTGACCTAGTGTAGGCAAATTGATTCTCTAACCAGTTTACTTGTGGCTTTTCTCCAAGTCGTTTGCCCAAATCATGTCAACCTGAGTAACTTTGGATGTGAGCCTCTTAGCAGACTGAGTAACCTGGAAGTTGGCATATATAATCCTACCTTCAAGTCAATTTGGAGTAGATACCTAGGCAATCTTTTCAATATGATTTTACTATAAAGAAAAGTTGCACGTCGTTTATTTGTTCATGCCATTGCGACCTACAAATTCCAGGGCTGCGAACTCGAACTCGCTGAACTCGGTCATTTTTGCCGAACTCGAACTCGAAAAATAAAATTCTTAGAACCCGAACTTGAACTCGGACTCGCAAATATTTCTTGAACTTGAACTTCAACTCGGTTAAAAATTGATCGAGTTCGCAGCCCTGGGATTGACCGAGTGTCTTTGTAGTCTACCTCTGTTTCTTGTATCATTTTCAACTCCTACAGGTTTTCTTCTGGTAGTCTTATTTTTTCTGAACCTGCTGCAAAGCAAAAACTAATAATTTGATGCGGCTCACTCCCATACAACGTTTATACAATGTGGGATTTTTTTACAGCAGGAACCAGGTAGATACACGCTGTAACAAAATCGGAAACGCGCCATATCTACCGTATAATAGGGAGTTCAGGCAAAAAAAAAAGACATCAACAAGTATGGTTTAATAGTCTGAACGGTGAATATTGTTCTAGTCATAGCGAAAAAATTCGCACGTTTGTTTTCATTTTCATTTCCAAAGGTCATTAATCTTCGCAACCCCAAAAACTTTACGTCCAAACGTTAAGATCGGTCAAGCAAAACCGCCACTCTGCAGCGTTTTCTCTCATAATTTAAGGCAAAAGCGATCAAAACAGGTGGGTCTGAACAAAGCGCAATTCTGATTTTTTTTTTTGTTGTAAACGTGAACATGCAAAATAACCATAAAATGATCTACTTTTCTAAACTTTTGCGGTCGTTTTAGCGCTGTTATGTACGAACTTATTTGCGTTCAAAAGAGCGACACAACGCCCTCCCCCCCCAAATTTATGACGCTTCAAAAGAATCCAGGCAGAAAAGGGTTAAAGATTTGTCTGTCACTGAGCGTAGTTGACAGTCCTTTATGATTCAACATAAATGAAACAGTAGCGCAGCCAATCAGACTGCAACGGGGGCATGCCTTTCCATTTAATTTTTGGCATACCGGTAGACGGTAGTAAGTTAAACTCTTTTGCCAAAACTCAAGTGATTAAATAGGTCAGGGTCTTGTAAAATAACAACTCGTTTTCTTGCAAACCAAAATTAGACACATTTATTTTAGTTATAAGCTATAGCTGTTTTATCATTATGATCATGTTTCTTGATTTACGTTCAATTGTGCGTCGATGCGAAGCTCTTGAAGGGACATTGAAGTCAAAATCGTTGTTTATTTTACGAAAGAAATCGCAGGAGATAATTTTTTTTGATTTTGGCGTTGATCCGGTGCATTTTTATTGGCTTAATCAGAAATATCAAGCTTCTACTGTAAAAATAGCTGGTCCTCCAAAAAAACTAAGTCATTTACTTTCGCTCATGAGTCACGTGATGCGAACCGAATAACCTACAAATCAAATTCATTTTGTTGTTAACAAGAACAAAACAGAATACGACTCAGGGGCATGCCCAAGGGAGAGACGCTGGGGCCGCAGCCACTGGTGCATTTGTCTGCTCGGGCCGCGGCCCCCGAAGACAAATGCTCAAAACTGTCATGGTGTTAAGCTGATACACGCATTTCATTAATTGCTAAATGTTCAGTCAGCATTGCCCCGGCATTAAAAGTATGTCCAAGCTAGTTCTGGTAGGAGGGTAATTTCAACGTCATATAAAAATTTTGAGAACGCAAAATTACAGAAAACCATTCAGATCAACATTAATTATTAATTATCTATAACAATATTTTGGAGTTTAGTTTAACACGTTCGATTGCAAAGAAACTACAATCGTTTCGAGGTTCTAAAAGATAAGTCCCGTAGAAGTTGAAGTAAGCACTAAAGCTCGTCTTTCAAAGAAAGCTAAGTGGGATGGCTTCAAATTGCCTCCCCCCCCCCCCGCACGCTCTTGCAACTGCTGTTTGGCCATAACAATTCCACAAGAAGACTGGCAAAACCTATTTTTCAGAAAAAGCTATGACGTCAAAGTGCACACTGACTAAACGAATCCGTAAAAAAGTGCTGCTAATAAAAATCCGATAGTGTACACCTCCATTCCAAGGTGGTCAAAAAGCAGCAACAACTTCTAAACGAAAGTGTTTTAGGAAGTAAATCCAACAATGTCAGAAAACATGATTTTTTTGCTATTTTTGAGCCAAAATGAAAAGCTAGGTTTTATTTCCTCTTTAAGTTGATTCAAGTCGAAAGACTAAAGTTCCATTTTTACGTCAACTGAGCAAATTCGTACGAGTGCGAAGTCCTTGGGCCAGGTCAGTGGATACGTTTGGGAAATACGCGATGCGCCGATTTCGTGATGACGCTACGCAATATTTTTGTGAGACAAGATCCGACTTGCAGGTTTTGCATCAGACGCAGCGATGGCGGAACCATTTTTAACGTGGGAGGGCGCAGATACAGGGAACAGTTTTTCTTCGTCCTAAGAGCATATTTTATTGATATAATCTTTCGCGATTTTCTACGTTTTAGTTAGCATCACCAGCTATCGCAAAAGTGTCACCTGCGGTTACGGATTCAATGCGTTTCGTTTTGTAAACAAAATCATTCCAGATACAACATACGGTAAATGAATATACGCACTATGCAATCATTGTAAAGTAGACAAAATGCAGTTTTGTGCTTTTTTGTTGGTTGCATCACCGAGCGTCTGCGACTTTTCTTCGCATGGCAGCTGATCTTAGTTTATTGCATATTTGTTATCAATTGTAGCTACTGCAGTATCCGGTGCCGGTCGCTGCCGTTGTGGGACTGTGCAAAGCGGCTCGTGGGTAGAAATAGGGATGAAAATGACAAACACATTGAAGCAGAAAATTAATAAAACAGATAACTAAAAACAGAAAATTAATAAAACAAAAAACTAATAACAGAAAATTAATAAAACAGAAAAGCAGAAAACTCAATTTTTAACTTTTTTTTCGAAATTCTAATCCAAATTTGTTTATAAAAACATAAACGTTGTAAAAGCTTATTTCAACACGATTTACTGAGTTGTATTGTATCAACGAAAGATTCAAATAAAAGTCATGATGAGATATTCAGAAAGGGGGTGAAATTTACACTCAAGCTAATGGTGACGTCATTGCTATTTAAGTCTTAACGTGAAAATTGATAAATCTAGTGTTGCCAACGGAGAATTTTGAAAAGGATAGTTTAGAGATTATTTGCTTTATCAAGTTGTTAAAAAACCGGTATTTCATACAACACAAACCAACGGCGGAACATTTAACTTGCACTGTGGAGTAGCAGGGGGGCACAGGCATACCGCCCACCTTTTTTTGACGAAGCCTGATCTAAAGTACGCCTAAAATGTTCTCATAAAATATCGTAATCTTTTCCCCAAGTTTTCCTCCGACTACTCTCCTGCTGGGCTAATGGGAATGAAAGAGAGAGAGAGTGGTGAAAATTCCAGAAGGGGATGGGCGAGACTCATAAGCTATAGTTCGAAGCATCGTTGATCGAAATTTCTTTTGAAAACCAATGCATAGGGAATAGCCTAGACAAAATGAATTTCAAAAACAACATACCTTTTGATCAGACTACAAAAACCATGGTCAATCACATTTAGGACAATGGTTCATGTATTAACGAAACATCACCCTCACTTTTTTGAATGTGAATAATTTTTTCTTGGCTTTGTGAATACGAACCATATAGTTTCGCGTATTTTCAGAAGATTTTTTTTGCTGACGCTTTGGCTAACTGCTTTCACAATTATTTTGCTTTCGTAAAACAAAGCGAGTTTTTACTACTTCTTCACTACTGTCAGTTTTATGAACAAAACTTAAGGACTCCGCCTGCTGGTGCTGGGCATGCATACTAACTCTTTGTTGCATACCAGTAAAACTACTTGTAAATATGTCTAATGGAACGCATTTTCATATTGGAAGACAGAGGTACCGTAACTTAGGTTTTGAGGAAATGCAATAAACATTTCCTAAACGCGTGCTTCATCGAAAAATGCCTGCTTCACCATAGTCACCTATCGCCGACAAAAATACAAAAGTGAAGGCGAAATTCGCTTCTTTCAAAACTTGGTTGGCGGCTACGCTAGCTGCTTACTCAAAAAAATTTGACTCATAGCTTTACTAGAGGGTGACGGCACTATTTACTTCCTCTCCGGCTGCACAGCAATGCTGAGTGATTTAAAAGTATAAGTATTATTTGTATTTAGTTGCATATTTATCCTACCATCACGAAAAAGCGATCAAAGCGCTATAACGAGCTCGCTTAGGATTTGCCGGCCATCTGTTTACCACACCAAGATGGGGGAAACTCGTAAAGTGCTTTTACCTACGGTACTACTGTAGAAGCAAACTTGCCCGCTTGTTCTCGACACTGTCCTTTTAGTACTGAACGTCAAGCAGGAAAGCTGTGAGTACCAATTTTAAGGTCATTGGTTTGACCTGACTCGAAAACAAACCCGGGTCCGGGGTCAACAGCTTCAGAGGCGGACGCTCTTACCACTCGGCCAGCTGAGCTGTTAAAATTGCTGGTCTACTGTACTACCTTTCTCGTTTGCTGAAACCTTAAAAAGAAATCATGAGTTACTTTGATCGTAATCGAAAGTTCACAAACCTTGCAAAACAACAATTTCCTGCAAATGCATAGCAATGGCTTAAAAGGCAAAGTCCACAATTACCTTACGAATTTCATAGAGGGTATTTTAGGAACCAAAAGCTACCGATAACAATTTTAAAACAATACACGCTGTAGTCTAGCCCAATAGCACATAGGCAAACACTGCCATAATAGACAATAATCAGCTTTCAAACCTGTAATTATTAAAAAGACAATTCAAACCAAAACACAACACTAATACCCTTTCCACATTTCCAATTTTAGTGGTCTATAGGCCCGCGGTTCTTCGCTCTAGTTTCTGCATCATAATGAATTTTTTGATGTCGTAGTTAAAAAAGTGATTATGACATCACCAAATTGATTATGATGTAGAAACTGCAACCAAAAACCGTGGGCCTAAAGCCCACTAAAATTAGACATGTGGACAGGGTAAATAGGCCTTAGTGCTTGCACAGCCAACTATCAAGCCGCTCAAACAAGATTAAACGTACGAAAAAGAGCAGAATTATAACTTCCTGAATTACGCGGTAGAATTGAGAATGCATTCATTTGTTACTGCCGTACTGTAATTAATTTAGCTCAAAGTCAAGGGTTATGCAATTCCTTCTCAAACAAAATCAAATCACGAATTTTCACTCAGATGGACACCGTGGTAGGCTACAATACAGCTTTAACAGCTGTCAAATGTGTCGGTCAAGCCCAGCGGTATCGTGCTTTATAATTCTGCGGCAGAATAAACTTTAAACTCATTTTGCTTAACTAAGCTAGTGTGCTGTAAACTAATATAAGCTGGTTCTTCTCACTTAATTTGAAAATAGAAATAAAATTTTTGTTGAAAGCAAAGGCTGCTAATACTACTATGTTTTTAAACCTTCAAGTTCTTACGTCGTTGCTTCAAATAATAAAATAACTAAATAAAAACAGTTGTAAACTCACGACAGGCTATCTCCTCTCAACTGTTATTACGTATTGTCGAAACGAAAATCGTTCTTGGAATAGAGCTCTGCGAGCGTGCAGTACGTTCTTCTTCTGCAATCTAATTTGGTTACAGCGGAAACAATTAAGATTGCGTATAGCTAAATATTTACATCGAAGTAAATGCCATGCTAATCATCGTATTTAAAACACATGTTGCAGCAACTAAAGCACAATTATACTTGGCCTCGTCATTATGTAGAATTATTCTTCATTAGTAATAATCTATTATATAGAATTATTCTTTGGCAAACGGTACAGTTGGGAGTTGGTTAGCAATTTTATTACAAACAATACAGCCAAGATACAGCTAAAAATACTTGGGCAGACGTTTCGGCTCACATCTGGTGCCATTGTCAACGCTAAAAAGCTTACGTTATGCTAAAAAGCTAAAAAGCATAACGTAAGCTTTTTAGCGTTGACAATGGCACCAGATGTGAGCCGAAACGTCTGCCCAAGTAATTTTAGCTGTATCTTGGCTGTAATCTTTGTAATAAAATTATTCTTCATTAGTAACAATCTATTACATAGAATTATTCTTCTTTAGCGTACAATCGAAATCTGCTACCAAGCATGTAGTAGAAATTAGCGGTTTAACATGTCTCATCAACCATTTGCAGCGCGTTTGCCAAGAACGCCGCTAACGTAATCTATTGAAGTTCTTTCTGCAGGTCTATATGTTACTCCTTTATTTTTGCTCTTTCCACTTTACTTGTTGTGGTAAGTACAAGGCAGGGGCATTGCTGCAAAAAATGTAAGGTGAAAAGGGGCAAAAATTAACCAAGAACATAGGCCAGGAGAAAAAACATGCGGGTAGTAAAGCCGGGTATTACCCGGGACAACCCTGTCCAATCAGTATCCAATCTTTTGCATAATCAAAAAATTTTTCTCACCAGGTAAAAGCTATCAAAAGCGAGGTTTCTACAGAGACAGTTCTGAATTCTCAGCCGAATCATTTTGCCACGACCTAGACTGTCTTGAACCTACAAACTTTTGACAGCCAACATAACGAACTAACCATCGAAAATTACGATTAAGTCTTGGATTGTTTTTCTGAAGCAATTTCTGAAACAATCGAGAAACATAACCCACCAAACAACTCTCCCGCAAACGATTTAAACAAAAAAGCAAATCGAGGATGACAAAAGCTATTTATACATCAACATGAAAAAAACAATCTATGCTTAAATTACACTATTTGGAAGGCAGTTCGTCACAGAAATTGTTTTTCAAGCGATACTCTAACAAACTAAACAAAATTAATGCGTACTCAAAACAAATGTACTGATTCTGAACCAAAAGCCAATACAAAGAACCCTCGAAAAACTTGGAACTAATCTATCCCTTCTACCTGTTAAACCCATAGATATCGTAATACTACAACTAAGATTGCGCATAATGAAAGAAACAGTGCAACAATTTGAAGCCTTCGATCCGCCATCTTGGGATAACTGCTTAAACAAACGCCGCCTAATGCGCCTATCTTTTATAACGTAAAAACGATTGAAAGTGTTACAAAAAATATCATAACTTTAGTTATGCTCGTTGGATTTTTAAAGTTTCAACTAGATCGTGAAGCTCTTGACCTTAGCTATCGTTTAAAAAAATTTTAAGAAAATTGGTAGTGTTTTAGGCACTTTACATGGTAACTAAATTGGACACAAGCAATGATTTTTGAAGCGGTTTTTAAACTAATAGCATTTCTTGCTATTTTAAAGCGTAAATGTAGCGTCGCTTTACGAAAAGTTGTCATTTGATTCACGTTAAATAGGCTCAATCACAAAAATTTAAACTTCAGTATGAAATTAGTTGAGCTAGCCTATTGGTCATGGTTTTCCAGGCCTTAAAATTTTTTCGCTGGAAAATGATTGCGTAAATTGCATTAAACCTCACGTAAAAGTAAGTTTCACTGTATAAAACTAGATTTTTACTATCATGGTAGATTAAGGAAGTAGTAAGGTTGTTAATTTCTGTCATGCTTCACCCTTGGACGATGTGTTAAACGAATAACAATGGTTTTAAAAATGTAGTCTATGTAGTGAAACCTACTTTTACATAAGGTTTAAAACAATTTACACAACCATTTTCTTGCGAAAAAATTTTAAGGGCTTAAAAAACCACGACCAGCAGCTAGGCTAATTTCATATTGAAGTGTAAATTTTTGTGATTAAATCTATTTAATTTGAATCAAATTAACTCTTTGCAAATCTGCGCTATATTTATGCTTTAAAACAGGGGTCTTCAACCTTTTTTGCACAATCGCCCTTTTTTGGAAAATGTGGGACCAAATTGCCCACCTGAGAGCATTCATGTAATTTTTCCACTAAATTCAGGCGAAAAACCAAAAAAAAGGTCGTCACGTCCTCAGAGCTTCTTTCGGATGATCATTACATATATTGTTGGCAGTGGCGTCGCGAGAAATTTTAAGAGGTGGGGGGTATAATTTCCACATTTTTTTCAAGCTTATTTTTTTTGGCAAAACAAATTTGAAGCTGATTGAGGAACAAGAAAAGCTATAGGGGGTCCAAAAGCATGCTCCCCCGGAAAAATTTTGAGAATTTACATGCTGCAATGGCTATTTTAGTGCTTTTTGAAAAATTTTCAGGCAAATTTTGTTTATTTTTTAACCCTAATTCTGAGTGCTTCGAGAAATATGAAGCATTTTGTTCGTACATTTTCGATTATGCGTGCTTATGGCGTAAGGCTTATTGCTATCAAAAGATTCCAAATTACGGAAAAATTGTATATACCAAAAACATTTTTGAAAGTGGCTGGTGGAAGAATGCGTATCCCTCATCCTAACCCCCCAGCCATAAGCTACAGAAACCATCAAAAGAGTCTGGCAAATTTCAGTCACTTGGCACCATTAGTTTTGTTCTTTTTTACTAAAAGGCAGACTCAAAAGGGGGGCCCATGGCACAGTGGCCCCCCTACCCTAAATCAGGGATGTGGAAGCGGAAGCGGTGAAAGCGGTCATATATTAATGGAAGCGGAAGCACGAAAAACATGCCGCTCCGCTTCCACATCATTCAAAAAAGCATGCTGTTAATAACTTATTAAATATTACATTTTTTTCAATTTATTAGACATTATTTTAACATGCTTAACTCGCATGGATGCCAGATCTCACTATAGGCTATTACTCTTCGCTTGATTTTCAGATAGTAGACCTACTAACGTAGAATCGCTTTTCTTCAGCTTTCTCTAACTTTAAAATAAAGAAACTAATTTATCAACAACGCTAAAAACAATAGTCGACTCTTTTCCAATTATAATCATACCACGAAATAAATGGAGTGCTGTCAGAAGCGTATTTAGGGGGCATTGTGCCCCCTCTCCCGGTCCTCCCCTCTTATCTCTGTGTTTTAGTAACAAACAACAAAATTAATGATGCCAAGTGACTGAAATATGCCAGACTTATTTGATGGTTTTTGTAGCTTATGGCCAGAGGCGGATCCAGGGGGGTAGGATGAGGAGTAGCCTATGCATCCTCCCACCAGCCACTTTCAAAAATGTTGTTTTTGATGAATACAACTTTTCTGTAGTTTCGAGCCTCTTCGATAGCAATAAGCCTTACGTCATAAGCACGCATAATGGAAAATGCGCGAACAAAATTTATCATATTTGGCGAAGCACTCAGAATTAGGGTCAAAAAATTTAAACAAAATTTGACTGAAAATTGTTCAAAAAGCACTAAAATAGCCATTAGAGCATGCACATTTTCAAAATTTTTCTGGGGGAGCGTGCCTCCGTACCTCCCCAAAGTTTTTCTTGTTTGTCAATCAGCTTCAAATTAGTTCTGCTGAAAAAAAAAATGTTGAAAACATTGTGGAAATTAATTTTAAGCCTTCCCTACCCCTTTAAAAATTCTTGTCACGCCACTGAGTGCTGTGTATCAACATTTTTTTAATGAAGGGAGTAAGTTTCGTAGCAAAGTTGCAGTAAAAGACTCCCAGGATTGTGACGCAATATTGCGACTCAATCATTTCTTTACACTTTTGTTTGCTTTTTGCAAATTATTACCTTTAAAAAAACGTTTGCTAAAGTTTGACCAAGAGCTTTCAGCGTGTTGAAAAAAAAGCTACGGTTTACGCCATCGGCTACCAACGCACTGGTCGTATTTTACTAGCAAAATTTCGATCATTTTTTTTGGAGGCGGAAGCGCTGGAAGCGGAAGCGATAGGTGTGGAAGCGGAAGCTGTTTGCAAACATACCGCTTCCACATCCCTGCCCTAAACACGCTCCAGCAAACCGATTAAAATGTGCATTGTGTCGTACCTTTTTTCTGATGTACGATTAACGGACGAATTATATCAGACGAGAATGTGGATTCTTTGATTTCGCCGTTCTTAAACTTTTGCACTTACTGTACAGCTACACGTGGTAACACCGTCACAGCTGCTGCTCGCCTGCTGGAAACAGCGGGTGAGAAGCGATGAAAAGGCACGAAAAGTTACGTTGCTGTGCTACTACCTACTAATACTGAATTTGATTGCTTCATTTTTAATCCTTCTGTCACGAGAGGGCGACGGAGGCGCTGTGCATAGAACGAATCCAGACTGGCTTAGGAGTTGCCCTAGTTTCCGAGTTTTTCAGTTAAGTTTAGCTTTTGACTTCTTCAATTTGCTGCTTGTTAGATTCCACCAAGCAGAGATAATTGTCGTAAAGCATCTTATCCAAGGACCCAACATCGAGGCTAGGGTGGGAGTTGAACCATCAATCTTGCGATCATGGCCGTCGTAAAAACGCCGCTCCGAACCACTCAGCCACGCTGCCGACTAATTTAATTTGTCGTACATCGAAAAACTAAAAACCTCTCCATCAGGCCAACTCGCACTATTTTTTTGGCAACTCAAGTCCAAACCACCAAAAAAATGACGCGAGTCCGAGTGTAAGTCCAAGGTAAACATTAAGAGTCCTAGAAAACTGGAACCGAGTCCTGCTAAAGCTGGAATAACTGCAAAAAATAGAAGCGAAACTGAAACTACTGATGCTGTGATATCTTCCCTACACAGAGCAACGTTTTACTTCGTTACTATTCTAATAGAACGCTCAGGGCAGTACTGCCCCTTCTTGCCCTCTAGTAAAAAGGGTTATGGGTATTTGTATTCTAGACAGTAAAAATCTAGTTCAAAACAGTGAAATCTACTTTCACTTGAGGTTTAATGCAATTTACGCAATCATTTTTTGCAAAAAAATTTTAAGGCCTGGAAAACCAACTATAATTTCATACCGAAGTTTAAATTTTTGTGATTGAGCCTATTTAACTTGAATCAAATGACAAGTTTTTACAAAGCGACGCTACAGTTACGCTTTAAAATAGCAAGAAATGCTATTAGCTTAAAAACCGCTTCAAAAATTATTGCTTATGTCCAATTTAGTTACCACGTAAAGTGCCTAAAACACTACCAATTTTCTTAAAATTTTTTTAAACGATAGCTAAGGTCAAGAGCTTCACGATCTAGTTGAAACTTTAAAAATCCAATAAGCATTACTAAAGTTATGATATTTTTTGTAACACTTTCAATCGTTTTTACGTTATAAAAGATATGCCGCGTTTGTTTAAGCGGGTATCCCAAGATGGCGGATCGAAGGCTTCAAATTGTTACACTTTTGAAACTGTACAGCCGTTTATCGTTGAATGCGCGATCTAGTTGTAGTATATTACATATCTATGGTTGAACCCTAAACCTCTCCTACCCTTAACTCTATAAATCATAACCAAACTCTGATAAACGACCAGAACGCAATCACTAATTACCTCAACGAGTATTTTTGTTCCATTGGCGAATCCTTAGCATCCTCATTCAAAACTGACAACAAGCGTTCTTTTTCAAAATAACTTACCAAACCAACCGAATTCTATCCTTAATCTTCCTAGAACTACCACGCATAAATGAAATTATTAACTCTGTATATTCATCAAGTAATTTTAAAGCAGTCGGTCACGACGGCATACATTCATTGTTTCTTAAAACCTCTTCGACTCAAATCGCTCCCTACTTGCAAGTCTTTATTGATTTTTCCTTCTCCAACAGCATAGTTCCCACGCAATTGTAAAATCGCAAAGGTCATTCCTCTCCACAAAAAAGGCAACACCAAAGATCCTAACAATTACCGTCTTATTTCTATTCTATCCTCTTTTTCTAAAATCTTCGAAAATATTTCATGTCCTCGCCTTATCAAGTTTTTAAACACAGAGTGATTCAGTCAACTCAATATGGCTTTCAAAAATCTGTTTCAACAAAATAGATATAACCCCCAATGCATTCGATAGCACACAAAATAATCAATTCTCAGGTCTTCTTTTTCTTGACCTCCATAAAGCCTTTGACACCGTAAACCATCGTACCCTCGTTTCCCAATTAGATCATTACGGTATCCGAGGACCTGCCAACCGGTTAATTCACTTCCTTCTTAACCGTCAGCAATTTGTAAGCGTCAACGGTGTAAATTCATCATTACGACTCATCTTTTGTGGTGAAGTCCAAGGGTCAAAACTTGGCCCCTTACTTTTTTTACTGTTTATCAACGACCTACTAAATGCCAACTAATTTTTCAATGACAACGACAACTAAATGACAACGACAGTTTATCAATGACAACTAAATGCTATAAACAGCACCCCAAGACTGTTCGCCGACGATACTTGTCTACTACTTGCCGACTCCTCCAAATATTTTCTGTTGTCAAACATGAATTCGGAACCAAAGAAACTGTATCAATGGTGCAAGCGAATCCAAAAAGTTTTGGTGGGGTACATGTAATTTTGAATTAAGTTGAATGTTAACTAAATGCAAAGACGTTTAAACTCCGAAACGGGCGTAAATAAGACTTTTGAAAATGTTTCAGGTGAGGGGCGTATTCAGAAATTTTTTCAGGGAGGGGGCATCAATTTTCGTCGTTTTTTTCAAGTGTATTTTTTCTGGCAGAGTTAATTTTAAGCAACTTAAGTGCCAAAAACGACTCTAGGGGAGTCTGGGGGCAGGCTCTCCCGGAAAATTTTTGAAAATTTGCATACTGCAATGGCCATTTTAGAGCTTATTGAGCAATATTTAAGGAAAGTTTGTCATATTTTTGGCCCCTAACTTTGAGTGCTGCCATTTTAGGTTCAATGGGAGGGGGTGTAATCCCCAACCCCCCCCCCCGCGGCAACGCCACTGCGGCAAAGAACAAAATTCAGGAAACAACGCTACGTATAAACTTTTGTTATTGTGACAATTACAAAATCAGATTATCACTGACAAAATAAATATCAAAAAAAGAAGTAAGTATGACGTCATTTGAGGCTCAATGGGAAGGGGGTTTGTAACACCCCCCCACCCCCGTGGCTACGCCACTGACTCTTATACAGTCGACTAGGGAACGACCGGGGGCAACAATTTTGGCTGGGGCCGGGGTTTGTACAATGCTTTATATTGTGTCTAGAAAACATAGCTAGGTAGGCTACTTGCGTCCTCACTCCTCATGTAAATGCCGTCAATGGTGTTACGTAATGCTTTCAGTCACTTTGTAAGGATACGTTGTATTGAATGTTGTTACAAACGAAAGATCGCACCAAAAACATACACAAACAGCCACGCATTTTTTATATAAAAATTAAGGCATGACTTTTATATTCGTTGTATGAGACCACCCCAATTTTTAAGGGTGGGTTTTTACACTTTAAAAGTCGTCTTATACGACGGAATATACGGTAAATAAATTTGAAATTCAACCCCGGCTCCGGCCAATTTTCATGATCTCCCCGGCCGGGGCCACACCGGGGTAAAAGTGGCATCCTAGTAAGATGTTGAGTTTACACTACCAAGCTATTTTTTGTTTATGCAAACCAACAGAAGCAATGTTATTACCAAATATTACTCAAGTAAACTGCAGCGAAGTAATCAACGCCGAATGTAGATGAGCTCACAATCAATCTTGTAAAAACACGAATCTATTCACGATTGTAATTGCAACGGTAGGCCTTACCAAGTGAAACTAAAAAGCAATCCAGGCCTAAACAATTTTGTTGCGTAGCAAGTCTGCGTGAATATTGCTATGCAAGGTCAGCAAATCAAAACAGCATGCTTTCAAAACAACAAATCACGAACACTTAACGATAACCAGAATTGTCAAGGTATGTACCGCTTAATTTTTTTTTGTGTTTTTTGACTTAAAATCGCATGTAACAATCATCTTGGATAGTACTGCCGTTTTTTCACAAAACCTAACAACTACAATTGTCAAGTTTTCGAGATAATGAAGGTTTTATGTTTTTTTAAGCTAGCACAAAATCCTGATTGTAAAATTTTCTATTTCTTTTTCAGAGTGAGTCATTTTAAAGGCATGAATGAAAATTGATTTATAAAAAAAAAACTATCGATTAGTTTTTGAAAAAAGTGACTTGTTAGGTTTAAACAAAAAATTCTTTGTTTATAAAGTAACAAATTTTTTTTCAAAACCTACTAACTACAAATTGGATTATGACGTAACAGGCGTGTCATTTCGGACTTGGGTTCAGTCACCTTGTTTCAACTTACAGTACTCGGAAGAAAACAAATAATTATATGACGTCATAATATGCCTCAACAATTGAAATGTAGTTGTTAGGTTTTGAAAAAAATAATCGGTAAAAACTTGGCAAAAATTTTTTTTGCGTGTAGTTGTTAGGTATCCATATTAGCATAACTAAATAAGTTAGCACTTTGATTTTTGGACACATGATAAAACATCGAATTTCAATTCGAAAACTGCAAAAAAAAATTTTTGAAAAATTTGCAGTTGTTAGATTTTGTGAAAAAACGGCAGAGTACTTTTGTACACTGCATTACACGTCTCTAGTGATAACAAATCATATTTAGCTAAACGCAGAGGTGGGTACAATTTCGTTAATTGTTAATTCGTTAATAACGAAGCTAACTTTTTCATTAACTAGTTAATTCGTTAAATTTCTTTTTAAAATTAACGGACTAAATTAACTTCCATTAGTGCTTGATAACTTCCGTTAAATTTTTGTGAACGCTTATTTCCCTTATTGTCGGCTAAGTTTGACATCGATAAGCTAGCAAAATACGACCAATGAGGTCAAAAAGCGAGATAAAAACAACAAAACATGTTGCTGGTGAACAGAAAAATTGCTTGTTCTTACGCAAACATTGATATGGACAAATTTTAAGCTAGTTTTAAAAGAAACGTCGATTTAAGTCAAAATTAACGATTTAACGAATTTAATTAACTTCCGTTAATTGGAGCTGAATTTAACGAATTAACGTTAACGGAGGTACGTAACTGTGTTAACGAAGTAGTGGTTAACGAAGCTAACTTTTCGCATTAACTTGCTCATCTATGGCTAAACGTTGCTACTGCCATACACAGCATGCCACACACAGCCACATGACTCCGAACCTAAGCACTATATAGTGTTATGATTTACATAAATCTAGTCTTTAATGAAGTTTCGAAAGAAGAATAGCAAACTACTAAGTAGAAGAAAAATAGAACAACAATACAGTAACTAAAGAAAAACTGAAACCGCAGTAGGCCTAATTAGTTATTCTTAAAAGTGGACGTTTTGACTAAATAGATTTAGCTGTCATCATTAATACGTATGCAAGGCTAGTCTATACTGTAATGCTTGGACGGCTTTCATAATTACTATGGCTTTATTTTTCCTTTTTAATACTACAATCTTGATATTATTATTAAGATTATGATAATATTTTGCGCGTACTTCGAGTGAAATAAGGTTATTTTTATCATAGTTCAAACAATTTCCTTACGTTATTAATTCGTCATATGCACTAAATATTCACCATTGGTTGACGTGCTAGATTGCCAGTTACAAAAAAAATTTTTTGTTACAATCTAAACTGTGTGCTTTGAAAGAGAGGTAAATTGACAACAAAGCGCTAGTTTTGTAACTAGAGTACAAATCAAAGAGGTTTTATGAAAACAGTTTTTTTAGATATAAAGCCAAACAATGAGCACAAGAGAGGCACGAAATTGTGTTTTATGTGTCGTTCAACCTGAAAATGCAAAATTGAAAAATCTAAAATAGTCCAAAATGGCTTTATTTTATGCAGCACCGGTACGACCTAAAGATGACATCACGGTAAAAATTACAAGAAATGCGTAAGCAACTTCCAAAATCTCATCAGAAAAAAAGGCACTTGATGAAAAAAAGTGGTGAAACATTGCGATAACAGTAGCATAAACAAAACAGCTAATGCTCTGACAATTGAAGAACATGAAGATACAAAGTTGTGAAAACCACTACGCGGGAAAAGTAATGCATCCGTTCACATTATAGCTTACGTTTTTAAGCGATTTCAATACGCATATTACAATAAATATGGGACAAAGTTAGCTAAAGGAGAAAAAGTAAAGCCACAGTAAATCTCAAAGCTGGACGTTTCGACAACGTAATTTCAGCTGTCATCATCAGCAGTGTAAGCAAGGCAGTGCAAAACTGTAAGATTCTGCGCGCTTATTAATTCTTGAATCACTTTTTATTCAAAAATTGCTTAACGTTGACTCCAAATCCGCTCCCCTTTATTTATTTGATTGTTAATTTAACTCCGTTTTTAGGAGTTGCCAGCCAGCTGTCTACCACACCAAAATGGGGAATCCCGCTAAGTGCCTTTCCCAACGGCACAACAAATAAACTTGCCGGCTTGTTCTCCACACTGTTCTTTTAATGCTGATCATCAAGCAGGGAAGATGTAAATACCAATTTTAAAGTCATTGGTTTGATTCCGAGTCGGATCAAACCAATGACTTTAAGAAATTCTAGTTTACAGCTCCCGAGGCGGACGCTCTTACCACTCGGCCATCTGAGCTTCTTCCACTAACCACACGGCCATCTCAGTTGTAATAATCACAACCATCACGTTTCTGCGGAGAACCGAACGCCCTAATTCTCTTAAACTTCAATATAGTACTTGATCATTTTGAATGTCGCATGTGCCGACTTCATATTGGAGATGTATTTGCTCACAATAGCTGCTCATAGTGTGTATTATTCGGGAAGTTTTGTTTGGGCTTTTGCATGGGAATGAAAAACAAGCCTGCGATGTTCAATCATTGGCAGTCTTGTATTAGTTTCCAGTGAAGCTTCTTGCTTTCTCATGGTTATTCTCAGGGCCGGATTAATGGTTTCTGAGGTCTGGGGCTATCTGGTAGTCAGGGGCCTGTTTTGTCCCGGTCAGTTGAAGACCTGCTGAAATACCTAGCCTACAAACCAGCTAGGATGCAAATCTATGTTGAGCATATGGGGAGATGATTTAGCAAAACTGACCATTTTTCAATATTGGGGGGGATGATTTAGCAAAATTGATCGTTTTTTGATATTAAGAGGGAGGTAAATTGATATCGTATGGGGAATTTTTTACTTTTATGAAAATATTGAGGGAATGCTGCTGGATTATTAAGGGGGAGACATCCCCCCAACCCTCCTGGATTTGCAACCATGCATACCAGTATTTAACACGTTCTAAAAACATATTTTCTGAATTTAAGCAGAACGTCCTATTTTGCACCTACAAAGTTTCCGAAGATGTCATACCACAGAGCCCCAAATCCTGCAAATATGCTTTTTATTTGTTGTTTCGCAAATGGTTCTGCGATTAGTTCCTCGTGAGCCAGTGGTTTTCAACCGGGGGTCCGCGAAAACTTCTAAATATTTTCAACTTAAATTGCAATTTTTGGAATTACGCCTTCTTTAGAAAGTGTTGAAATTACGATTGTAAATAAAACTGTGCCCATGGCCAATCTAATTATCACCTTGGTGATGGACAAACTGATAAAATTCTTTAAAAAAAGAGTTACCCACTCGCAAAAGCAGCACGTAGTAATGATTTAAGATCGTCGGTGAATGCAAAATCAAAGGTTGTTAGTGCGGTTGAAATTCCACACTAGCTGCAAACGGGAACCAGCTGTGACCAATCTTTCATTTACGCTACTGTCTATGAACTATTACAAAATAATCATAAATTTCAATGATTCGCTAAAACGGCGACATTTCTTCGAAGCTGTGTTGCCCAGCAGACGCTATGCCACGGAGATAGACCCGCCACATGTATCACGCTTCAGCGTAATCTTGAGTTAATGAAGATTTGGTTTGATTTCTTTGTAACTACAGGATAGAACGTTAGGCTGCATAACACGCTGTAACCGACGCTAGGCTAATTGACAGTATTTGATTGTGATTTATCGGAAAATTTACACAGGAATGAACATTTATATCAATTATAATCATTGTATTTATCCAGTTTGAATTTTGTTTCGAAAACCGTCAAAATCGTTGTACGACATACTGTAGAACAGTGGTTTTTAACCTCGACGCTACCGCCCCCTGGTGGGCGCTATTAACTTTTAGAGGGGCGGAAATACTCCGTAGGCCGAAACGAAAATAGGAAAATTTTTTTTTGCTTTGTAATAGTAATAAAAAGTTGCCATTTGACTTAAAAACATCTCACGCAAAAAATCAGCTTTATTGAATAAAGTTTAAAATCCCCGCAAGCTAATTGAAATTTTCAGTTTTTGCCAAACAAGGGCCCAAATCTGACGCTTAGCAGGCAAGTTTAAACATTGTTTATCAGAAACATAATAGTGAAATTAAATTGGGGTTTAGTCTGAAATCATCTCCCGTAAAATATAAAATCATTAGGATAACGTTATAAATCGCCGCAACCCAGTTGAAATTACTTAAAAAATCAGGAATGTTACCTAATTTTGATACACTGAAAATAATAATGAGAAGAACATGTACCGCTATTTAGAATAAGTGTAAACCTCAATTTCAGCTTCTTACAGTATGTAAATACGCATGACATTTTTATTAAATAGTAATATGTCTACGGTAACACAAACTATTTCTACTCAAAATACCATTCAAGCAAACTTTGACCTAATAAACCAGTCCGTGTTCACGCGAGCGCGTAAATGTGGTTAATTAGGTCAAAATTTGCTTGAGTGGTGTTTTTGAGTTTTTAATGCGTTAATTTTGATGTCATTCTAACAGTAAACCAGTGAATATTAAAAGGCAGACGGAGTTCTTAAACAGCTCAGGCGAGTCACGGAGCATGTGAGAGTTACGAGCAAGGTTAGCGATAACAATGCAAAATTGGCTATTACATCAGCGGGGGCAAAGCAAGAACTTGGTGTGCCTAAGAGGTTCAGCTACAAGTCTAATAAGATTTGAAATTTGCGGAGTATCACTAGTGCATTCCATTCACCACACAAAGCGGTATTTGGCTGCAAGTTTATTTCTGTGTTTATTGGCAAAACGAAAGTCTTCGTCTACCTTTTGGAATTATTCATTAAGAGACAGGTGTGTCGCAGCAACAGCAGGGTTGAAATACAGTCAAAATAACGCAGTACATTCATTAATTTGTCTAACCTTTTCTGATTAAAGTCCGAGTTATCCCTGCCAGGTTTGGAATTACTGGCATACTGGCTGTAGCACATAGAGGCAGTCAAAAATCAAATCTTTATTATACTCGCGGTATTACGCCGAAGCGTGTGACGAGTGGTGGGGTCCATCTTCACGGCTTGGCGTCTGGACAGCACAGCTTCGAAGAAACGTTGCAGCGGTGGCTCGTCGTTGCCGACACTGGGTCCGATCTGATCGTTACTGGGAGTGCATCCAAGACCTCAAGCACCGGGATGAGCGGAATAATTCGAAAATTGTGTGGATTAAGCGAAGGATTCTTCACAGGACCCTCTTTCTCACACACACACTTCTTCTGATTGCAAGTCTGAGACTTGCAGTACATGTTTACCCTGGGAAATGTTACAGATTGTTCAACAAACAATAGTCTTAGACTTGCAATCAGAGGAAGTGTGTGTGTGTGTGATAGAGGGGGGTCCTGTAAAGAATCTTTCGCTTCATCCACGCAATTTTGCAGATATCGCATTATTTCGGACGAGTTTATCACATTTCGAACTGGTAGGCTATTTTTCAAGAAGTTTTGTAACACGACTGGAGTTGGCAAATGTTGCTATTAGGTTGGCTTCTCTGAGCAACCAAACTGTTCATATAAACCATTTCTGTTCAATTCAAAAAGTTTTTCAAACCAATTTTCCGAATGGTCATGCGACAAAACAAAGCTATTGTGGAGAAGCAAACACCTGTCTTCCAGTTTTTTTACCGGTTTTTAAAGCAGTTCAAACGCATGGAAATATACATAGGTCGTTGTCAAAAATTGAAACGTAATTGCAGCATTTAAATTCTACTCCTTTATGCCGCTTAATTTTTGAATTAACATAAAAAAGTTGCTTTAGTACCCGAAAAGTTGCTTAGTGGTGATTTAATACTGGCGCAACAAATAATACATCAGACTTCTTACTGGCGGCAGGAAAACAGATGAAAAGCGGCATTTTTTAAGGCCGTTTAGCCTGTGCTGTACACAAAATGGCAACATTTGATTTCTTCTAACGTCAAAAGTCTACCTACTTCTTTGTTCTCGTGCGATTGCATTTAAAGTTTTGCACAAGTTTCCTGGGTTTTTCTAAAAATATTTTTGGTCTTGCAAACTACCTTCATCATTGCCAATTTTAAGGTCCCCTTATTTTTTTAAAAAACAGTTTCAGTTCGTGATAGCACTGCAACGTTGCACGTTGAGTCATGATGCGACTGTGGAGCCTAATTTTGAACAAACTGTCAAAAAAAACCCTAAAATATCTGTTTTTTACTCGTCCAAACGAGAACAAAAACCTTATTTTGTATCGCGTCAAAAATAAAGCGACTGCAGACAGTTTTTATTTAATCGTAGTGTAGTGTATCACCATGGAAGATAGCAAGTGAAAAGATATCCATAAATGCGTCGGTGCTCGTCGTGTTTTAAGGGAGTGTGAGAATTTTAAAATTCAGAACCAGGTAAAATGAAATGAGAAATGCTAAAACAATGGAGAATGAAGTTAGGAGAAAGTCATATCTAAGGAAGAAGACGAAGTGATTTTGGCAAATTGTTAAACGTTAAAAAAACTAAAAAAACGGGAAATCGTTTTTTCTTTCAAAATCAAATCTTATTGCCCTCATGATATTACGCCGAAGCGTGTAACCAGCGCACGTGGCGGGGCCCATCTCTGCGGCTTAGTGCCTAAGCAACACACCTTTAAACTCCAAAGAAATATTGCAGCGGAGGCAAGCCGTTAACGACCCTTACCCAGCTCACTTGACCAGTTTGAGTGATTCCGAAAGCCCACGAACTTTTTGCATCACAATTGAATTTTTGATGTCATAATCACTTGTTTTAATTATAATATCAACAAATTGACTACAAATTAAAAAATTTATCAAGATGCAGAAAGCTCGTCGGCCTTTGGAATCACTTAAACTGGGCTTGTGAACAAGGTAACTGTGTCCAATTTGGTTCGCCCGGAAATTGAAGCCTAAACCTTCCGCGCCGATAACAACGTCTTTAATCACTCAGCCAACCGGCTGCTGTAGTTTTTATTTTTTGCCGGAATAAAATCTGATTTAAATTTTTTTTCCGGACCTTTGCAAATAATGAAGTTTTCTAACTGGACCGATCCTGATTATAATTGAGTAGTCTTGGCGTACATTCTTTCGTCTTTTAGGTTTGTACATTTTTTGCCCTCACAATTCATGCCAACCCGTGACTTTAATGCAATCGATTAAATGGTTTCATTTGCACGCTGTAAAATGGAGCCATGAAACAAATTTTAAATATAAATGAAAGTTGTATATGGAAAAAATCCTGGAATTACTGTTAAGGAAATTCGTATAATATGGAAACAAATGTCGGTTTTGAATGTCTTGAATCTGAAAGTCATCGTGCCGACTATTTAAATGAATGCTGAGTCAACAACGCCAAGCATTAACAAGTCCTACGCTTCGCTTACTCGCAGGGGCGAATCCAGAGGGGATGTGGGGGATGCATCTCCCCACCAGCCATTTTCAACAATGCTTTGGATGAATAAAATTTTTCCATAATGTCGAATTTTTTCGTAACAATATGCCTGAGTCGCCTTAAGCACGCATAATCGAAACTGTGAGAGCAAAATGCATCATATTTGGTAACGCACCCAAAGTTAGGGGCCAAAAATATAAACAAAATTTTCCTGAAAATTGTTCAAAAAGCACTAAAATGGCTATCACAATATGTAAATTTTCAAAATTTTTCCGGGGTAGCATGCCCCCGGACCCCCCTAGAGTCGTTTTTGTTACTTAAGTTGCTTACAATTAACTTTGCCGAAAAAAATAAGCTTGAAGAAAAAGTGAATGCCCCCTCCTTGAAAAAATTTCTCAATACGCCCCTGACATGAAACATTTGCAAAAAGCTTATTTACGTCCTTTTCCAGGTCTCAACGTCTTTGTATTTAGTTAACATTCAACCTAATACAAAATTACATCCCTCCCCCATTAAAGTTTTCTGGATCCGCTCCTGCTTACACGTAATCTATTAATAACCTACATTAGGGGTGGGCAAACTACTGCTCGCGAGACCATTTTATGCGGCCCGCGAGCACTTACAAAAATATAAGCTCCTACCGCGAATCAAGACCTTTATTTTCTTTTTGCTCTCCTCCGATTTTCAATAGAAAAGAGGACAGTCATGTGAGGACGTGCAGACCTTTTTTAGCTCTTCCAATCAGTGCGGCCTCGGCTTCAAAATTTTTTGAAATGCGGTCCTTCGTGAGAAAAGTTTGCCCACCCTTGACCTCCATTAAAACTGTACTTCCAAACGCAAGATAAGCATTTTTTCGATTCTAGCTTCGTTGAATTTTTTGTGTGGATCCATTCTTGATGGCAGTTATTCAGTCAAGTCTTTGATTTTTGATAAAGAACTCGATTAGGCGAAAAACATTAAAAAGCGGTAAAAAAAAAAAGGAAAACAGCCACAAAACAAGTGACACGCCGATACGAAATTGAGAAGAAAAAGAGCTGGAAAGGCAATCGGCTTTCACCAAACTCGAGAGCAGGCATTCGTAAAACGTTATGAGAGGGACGCAACCGTTAGCGAAGCTTTTCACACTTCGTAAAATATGAATTTAAGGCCCAATGCTAAAGTTTACAGACAGTTCAAGTGTCGCAATTATGCTGGAAGTTTCTGGTGACCAACACCCCCCACCATTTTTTAAATTTACTGATAACTTCTACCATGACGTAGTCGTGTAATAAATTATTGCTAAAACCATTAAATTGCCACTTGATTGGTGTCACAATTTTGCTGCTCTATATAGGCCTACCAACAATCGCGGTGAACACTGAATGTTGATTAAACTTAGATGTTGGAAGGAACTTCTTGATTTTGCTTGCTCACTGGTGTGCGTGACCTCAACCAAATTCAATGACCATAGAGTAGGTACACACACCGTTTTCTATTAAAGTTGTAAACACAAAATTAATAAACATATAAACAAATAAACAAACACGCAATAACTTAAGCCAAGTGCAGGAATGAATTTTCGAGGCAAGAACTGGCATAAACGTACTATGCACAAGTGATCCAATCTTGGAATAGAAGTCATCAAAATAATCGCTATAAGTTATGATTAATTATCGGTTGATTAATTATATATACCACATATTAAAGTACAAACCGTGTGTATTGTCGGTTGACACTGAAGTTGGCTAAGAAGGTAAATAACAGATTGCTTATTGAACAACGAGCTATTCAGTATGCACACATTAATTCGACTGCACAACAGGGATTTATAATCACAAACTTATAGGAGAATATTACAATATTGGATTAACCTTTCATTTCATGTAGAGTGCAAAATTCATCCCAAACCAATGGTTAAGAGAAAGAAAACGTATTTCGGTGAATTAACTCAAACTATATTTAAATTCACTCAAGAAGATAACAATATGCTTTAAGATAACAAACAACCTTTAACTCACCAATTGTGTTCAAACCAAGAATTGTTTCGTTCAAACCAAGGACTGTCACATAATCACCAGTATTTGCAATAAAAAGTCTCGAATTTAAAGCTAGACGCTCGGTCGTTCATCAAGTTCCATCAATTACGCCATGATCAAACCACGTGCATTTGCCGTAATTTCACGAAACCAATAAGTGTTGCCAAATAAAACGTAATTCACAAATACACGAATTTATCAAGAAATTGTATGGGATTTAGAAGTGAAGTGGCGTTTGTCTCGTAATAGATTGAAGAGGGTAATCATGTTAGGAAAAGTGATTGGGATCTAAGAAAATCGACAAGAAATTTAACAATCAACATGCAACCTTACTGTTTTCGACGATTAAGAAGTCGGAAAAAATAAACTGTAAATGTCCTTTGAAGGAGAATTCGCAACGTGCCGATGCTTCTTAATAAATCTCCCGATCGATCAAATCGGATACAAACTCGCCTGCAGGTCGCCACCGTTGCGGCCGTTCTTCGGAGTTCAAAGTTGTGTCGCGCGGGCGCGAAGCCGCGGAGATGGGCCCGGCCACTGGTTACACGCTTCAGCCCAAAACCGCGAGTATAATGACGATTAGATTTGAACTCCTCTCGTCGAAAGGATTTACAGGCTTAATATAAGAAGATATTAATAAGAAGTTTCAAATCCAGGTTGCGCCCTTGAAGAGCGCAGACAATGGAAAGTGCTACACAAAATTGATGTGAATCACATACGCACAGTTTTTGGCCGTTTCTTGCTAAAAGATACGTTACCGGTAATCATTTTTATCTCGCGACGTGCTTATCTATATTTTACACGCAATAAAGAAACACAATAGCAATGAAATATCACCATAATCATCAAATCAAATAAAAAATCAAATCTTCATTATACTCGCGTTATTACGCCGAAGCGTGTAACGAGTGGCGGGACCCATCTCCGCGGTATAGCGCCTGGGCCACACAGCTCCGAAGAAACGTCGCAGCGGTGGCGAACCGTTGGCGACACTGTGCCGACTTGACCGGCCTGGGGATCGAACCCCAGACCTTCCGCACCGATAGCGTGCGCTTAATCATTCTTAGCGAAAATAAGTTTGATTGTAAGAAACAAAACTCAATAATTTTCAGTTTCAAATATCAGGTATAAAGCGTAGAAATTTAAAATAGAATATATTGAAAGATTCAAGGTGAGACACAGTTACACCAGATGAGAGCGAAAAGGCTGAAACTGGAACCACATCTGTATTTTCTACAATACTATGATAAGTGCTGAACTGCCGATAGTGTATACGCTATTGTTTCATTGCTTGAAATTTAAACATTTTAGCAAGTCACATGACCTGGTTTGCAGCAAACAGTTCGTCGAATGCGTTGAGACTTCAGACAATAAGTCAGACCAACGATTTCGCTGATCTGGGGTTTATTTTAGATTTAAAAAGCATAGCCTGATATTGTGTAGCCTACAACTTAATTTTCAAAACATTTTGTCGAAAACAAAATTATTTCTTCCATCATTATGCTTGGAAGTTGGATTCATCTTCTGTATTTTGTTGCTGTCATTCATGGCAACTGCAAAGATGGTGGTAAGTTAAAGAATGATTAAACGGTCTTTGAAATGTCGAACGCGACAGATGACATCGTAGGCCTATTTGCGAATCTGGTGCGGTATGATTACGAAATGTTTTAGACTGGAAAATTGAAAATACAAATCTAGCTTTTTTTATTCTCAGATACAGTCACTCCCCGACTTACGAACATTCGTACACACGAACATCACAATTCTTCAGTTTGCATAGCTTTTTCTTTTAAGTTTTTTTCCATATTATAGCACTATGCTCTATAGTTTGTGATCAAACCAACACTCATTTCTATTTCATTTTAACCTTTTTAAAATACCAGACCCAGAACCTTAATCTTTAAATAGGGTTCAGTATTTCAATAATGTAAGTGTAGGATGATATAGTAGACATATTTTACCTTCATAACAGTAGTAACGACTTACCAACAACCTTGAAATACGAACGTTTCCTTGAAACGTAACTCGTTCTTAAGTCGGGGAGTGACTTTACCCTATTTCGCTGTTATGCCCCAAACAACAATAAGTCAGTAAAAATTAGTCGAGCGTCATTGAGTAAAAAATAAACCGTAGCGGTTAAATACATCGCTATCGGCGCGGAAGATCTTGGGTTCGATTTTCGGGCCGGCCAACCGACACTGTCGCCAACGGCTCGCCACCGTCGCAACATTTCTGTGTTTACCAGATGCTACGCCGTGGATATGAGCCCCAGCAATCGTGAGGCACTTCGGCGTGATACTGCTAGTATAATGAAGATGTGAGTTTTCAATACGCAGATCGGAATCAAAAACTAGAATTGTATTTACACAGAATACCATACGATCTTTTGTAAGCAAATGAAAGTAGGCTACGAAACAGCTAAACGTCACTTTGCACGGTATTCTAGAAAATAACCGTAAAATGCTTTGCAAAATAACCAATAAAAAGCAAAACTCTGTGGACTGGAAAATATTTTCGCTAACTGTTTACGATAAAAAACGGAAGAAATTTTGCTGTTTACCACAAATGTCGCCTTTAGTGTATACTGACCATAGTGCTAAAACTACAACCGTTAAACGGTACACTTATATTTTACCACTGACGAAGGCAATTAGATTGAAGGAAATAAAACTCTTGATAACCTGACAGACCTTTTCTGCAGCAAGATGACTAAAATTTGTTACTCAGCATGTTTATACAATAAAAGCGGAGTGGAACAAGTTTGACGTTTTGAACGGACTCAACGGAGCACGTTTATTCGCAATATAATTTTTTTAAAAGCTATAAGATTAGCACTTTTACCCATGACCTTGATCAAACAATGCATATTTATAGATGTATTGTTTGTTACAGGAATGTGCCACAACCAGTTCGCTGTTTCGGCTTCAACAAACATCACCAGGATATCTTGTGCGAGCAACGAATATACTTGTCATTGCGGTACTACTTCACCTCCTCGATGCATGAATGCTTGTATTCCTTTGCATAAATACGGCGATAGGTTTTTGGATTGTCCTGACAAAAGTGATGAGGTCCATTTCTTTAAAACTGTGTCGTGCAATGGATGCAATGTCACGATACGTCGATTACCAAGTATTCGGGAATGCAATGAACTGGGTCCTTTATTATGTGACAATTCAACTTGTTACAAAGCAACTACCTTCAGATGTGCACACAGTAACTGTGACGACACAGAGGTGATCTGCACGTCCCATTGCAATGTTAACGAAAGTAGCAGATGCAAGCTTGGAATGCAGTGTGCAGATGGGGAGTTGATACTTGCCTCTCAGTTTTGTGATTTTTTCGAGGACTGCGGTGATGATAGCGACGAAAACGTTTTCATTGGTTTTCAATGCAGTGGAGTCCGAGAAGTTTGTAATTTGCCTCAAATAAATCTGTTTGATGACGCTGCACATTGTAAAAACGGTTCCGATCTTCGTTTTAAAAACAATAGTTCTTGGTTTGAATGTTTCGATAACTTGCTTGTTATATCATCAGCACAAGTTTGTGACAATGACATCGATTGCTATGACAGATCAGACGAAAGGATTTGTGAAGGCAAAGAAAGGTTCAATTCATCTTTATTTCATAGTGAATTGATTAATGGCGATTTTATTCTATCTGCGTTTTGGATCATTGGTGTTATTGTTATTTTAGGAAACTCAGTTGTAGTAATCACAATCATCAAGTTTTTGCGGACAATCGAAATCACGGCTTCTCTTAAACTTCAATACTTGATCATTTTAAATATCGCATGTGCCGACTTCATAATGGGAATATATTTACTCACAATAGCCGCTCATGGCGTGTATTATTCGGGAAGTTTTGTCGGAGATATTCAATGGGAATGGAAAACAAGCCTACGATGTTCAATTATTGGAAGTTTGGCAATAATTTCCAGCGAAGCTTCTTGCTTCCTCATGGTCATTCTGACGTCTTTTCGTTTGTATAAGGTGTGCAAGCCTGTGGCATCACTGACGTCATCTACGTTATCATGGAAACTGAGCTTGAGTGCAGCTTGGTTAATGGCAGTCACAATTGCTACAATACCAATAATACTGCAAACATTACATTATTTGGGGGGCTTTTATTACATTTCAAATTGGTATTATCCACGAAAAATTCTTTTCACGCGACTGAAATTGGCGAACGTTGCTATTAGGTTCGCTATTCTGAGCAACCAAACTATTTATATAGACCCAGATGATTTCACTTCAATTCAAAATTTTTTTGATACAAATTTTCCGAATGGTATTGTTGGAGAACAAAGTTATTACGGTGGAACGAACATTTGTATTCCAGCGTTTTTTGAGTTTTTTGTTCCCTTTCCAATTGCCTTGAAATATACAACGGTCATTATTACGATCAATTTCGTTGCTTTTACTTGGATTGCTATTGCATATATTTCAATTTATGTGAAATCTACCTGTGCAACGAAGGTTTTGCGCAGAAGAAATCCGTCTCGACGCGAGAAAAGGATGCAGAAACGTATCGCTCGAATTATCTTGACGGATTTTTGCTGCTGGATTCCTGTTTGTGTTTTCTTCTACGTGAACTTGAATGACAGATTCCTCGTGCCCCGCTTATTTGTTGAACGTGGAATTGACCCGGAATTACTACATCAAATAGCTGCCACATTTCTCCTACCTATTAACAGCGCTTTGAACCCATTTCTTTTTTCGTCCATAATTGATAAATTGTGGAAGAAAATTCGTTGTTGCAAGAAGAATAATTGAATTTACGCAGTTGGTACCAATGATGTCATGGCCAGTTTGTGCCCCTCCTCATATCAAGCAATATGCACAGACTGTAAAAAATTAGGAAGGGATATTTAGATAGGTACGCATACTGATGTATTCCTCAAGTACGAACTCACCGGCAAAACTTGAACTATTCGAGTATTTTTAATTCGCGCTCTTTGAAATCGCTCTGCTTGAAACACAGGATGCACGCCGTCTTGCGCATAGGTGAAAGTTTGAACGCAGGGGCGGATTCCGGGGGTGGGGGTGTGGGGGATGCATACCCCCACCAACCATTTTCAACATTGCCTTTGTTGAGTTGATTTTTTTATAGTTTAGAACCTCTTCGATAACAATAATCCGTACGTCTTAAGCACGCATAAATCAAAAATGCGCGAACAAACTGCATCATAATTGGTGGAGGACTCAGAATTAGGGACTGAAAATTTAAACGAAATAAAAATTTTCCCTGGGAGCATGCCCCTGGACCCGCTAGAGCCATTTCTGTTTCTCACGTTGATTAAAATTAGCTCTACCGTAAAAAACTGCTCGTAAGAAATGTCAAAATTTGCCCCCCCCTCCTAAAAAAGTTCGGAATACGCCCATGACATAAAACTTTCACCCTGTCCACATGTCCAGTTTAAATCTGCAGAAAGCTCATGGGCTTTCTCCATCACAATCGAATTTTACTATATCACGTTTTTCAATATCGTGACATCAAAAATTTGATGCAAAAAACTCGTGGGTTTTTAGCCCACTTATACTGAACATGCGGACAGGGTAATTTTCAAACCTTTTCCCGGGGCTAAACGTACAACGACTTTGCATTAAGTTAACATTAACATTCAACCTAATTCAAAACTGCATCACTCCCTTAAAATTTTCCGGCTCCGCTCCTGTTTGAACGACGAATCGGATGTATTGTCATATTTCAAATCTGTGGTATGCATGCAGCGTCACTTCGTTTTCACACACTCTTATAGGTGAAAACTTTTAAGTTCTCGCTTTGTACTTCGGTCACTTTGCAGTTCAATTTCATTGCAGCCCTAACATAACTCCAAAAGTTTTTCAAAGCTTTAGTTTGTTGCCCCGTCCATAGTTGTGTAGCGAGTCGGATATGTGGAACTCAACCCAGCCCCATTTTCTACTTCGTTTTTGTTCGTCTTTTGAAAGCAAACAATTGTTTGTTTAAATAGAGTTAGTCTAATATTGACAGTATGGTATATATAGCCTATAGTGATTAACAATAAACTAGGATGCAAAGTTTGAAGACATGAAATCAAGATGCAACACGTTTTAATTCAAAGCTTTGTTGCACTATAGCAGCAAGATGCGATTACACAAAATGCACTTTTATGTGACTTTGTTGCCGTACAAAATTTCATTCGATTTTGACATAGGCCTATAAAGTTTAGGAAGAGTTTTTTTCCCGTTGTTCAAAATCCTATGAATATGCTTTTGATCCGATATTTCGTATATGGCACCCTACAAATGTTTCCTACAAAACTGTACAAATGTAACGTTTGCTTACATCATAGCTTTGAACTGTTTTATTCCACGTCAGAGTGAATGCGAAAAGTCGTATCATAACTTGCGTAAACCGACTCCCTGAATATGCCAATTTTTATGCTGAAAAATTTTACGTAATTAATTGATACGCTGATGCATGTCATTGTTACGTATTTGAAATATGGCTGCTTGACTTTGAAAAAACAAAAATATTTTCCTACCGAAGTCGTAAAAAAAAAAAAAAAAAATTAAAGCGATTTTGTTTTGTGTTCTTCTCTATAGAGAAATGCACATGTTTGATGCGATCTTTTACGTCGTGTTTTGTAGCCATTGTTTTTCCTATTGCGATGTTATTAGTATCAGGTTTGGAAAAATCGATTGTAATCGATATTCGACTGCGATATTCTTTACTTTTTGTTTATCGAATGCACTGGAGCCTTTACTTTTTTAAACGAGAATCGAATATGGCCTTGTCTTTACTTTTTTTTCGGCGCATTTCGATATTCCATATTCGATTCTTTTTGTCCAGGTTACTTTATCTCACTTTAGTAAATTTAAAATAATCGTTGGTATGTCATTACATTGTTTTTGCTGATGATTTTTTTTTGTGCCCAAAAAAAACCTAAAAAAAAAAAGATTTTTAATAGCAAAGTTGCTTCGCATACACTATGTCCGTCGTTTGTCTGTAAGTTATGGCATGAATGTGAGGACCAGGGTTGGCGAGTCGTAGTAAAATCGATACGACTCTGACTCTCAGGTATTTTTCTAGTTCGACTCCAACTCTGACTCGTTTTTTTTTCTGTTCGACTCCGACTCTCTACTCAGACAAAAAGTGAAATTTCGACTCTAACACCTACTTCTTCAATTTCTTGTTTAAATTTAATTCACATTTTTGTAATTAAATTTCGACTTTTTAAATTTTGCAAACAAGAAAAAGACTAGTTTAGTTTGAGACATTACAGCTCAATCAAACGGAAAATAATGATTGTTAAACTAAAGCAAAAGCTTTAGTTATGCTATGTTGACGACTGTTTACTACATTTGCTGGTTAAAAAAGCTAGCTCACCTCCACTGATATGTAAAACACTAGCGGGCTTACTTTTACTTAGGCCAACAGTATACTTTGGTAATTTGTTCATGGCATAAAAAGCCTTCCGTTCCTGCGAAAGATTGGGAGTCGAAGTTGAGCATATTTTTTCGACTCCGACTCTCGACTCTGGCAAGCTCAATTTTTCGACTCCGACTCCCCCCAAAAAAACTCGACTCCCACGACTCCGACTCGCCAACCACAGATGTCCACGGATTTGGATTTAATTGAACCGGATTTTAGCAATTTCACCGGATTTGGACCGGATAAGGATTTTAAAGCTTTTTGCCTTTCGGATTTGAACTTGAGTGAATCGAAATAAAGTGCATGAAACCAGCCAAAATGGTAAAGGAATAACCCGAATTCAACACAAATATTATCATTGTTAATTTCTCGATTTTGGATAATTTGGGATTTGAGCTTTGTGCTTACGAAATTTAGGATTTGGTTTTAAGCTTACCGATTTGGATCAGATTAGGATTTTAAAAAGTAAAATCCGGACATCTCTGTCGCCAACCCTGGTGAGAACCAGTGGCGTAGCTACCCATTGGATCTTATGGATAAATCCAGGGGCGGCATGTTACTGGAGGCGGCAAATTGTGATAAAATTTTAAACGAACAAAGTCAGTCACATCAATTTGAATAATTGGTTGGCGGTACAGAACTTGAAAATAGCTTTGAAAAAAGCTGTTTTCGCGTTAGGCTTCAAGAAACCCTCTGTCATAACTCTTTGAGAGCTTGGAGAAAAGCTGTTGTCCCAGTAACTCTTTTTGAGTAGCTTTGAAAAAAGCTGTTGTCCCAGAAGCTTTTCGTGACGCACTCTTCAGTGAGTAATCGCGTCAAAGTGGAAACGAGAAAGCAAGGTCTAGCGATTGATAAATATCAGTTTCGGACGGCAGCGAAGCGGTAGTTACATCAACGAATCCAATCGAGCGCGGGCACTTCTGATTGGACAAGTCGCGCGAACCTAAATTCTACTTGAAAAGAGTATAGACATTAGACAAACTCTTTCTGTTTGCATAGATTAAGTCGCCGTACTTTGATGTAGCTTGCTTCGAGCAGACTGAGATGGAAAGGGTTGCGCGCAGTGTCCAGAATAGAGAACTGATCATCGTTGTAATTGGCAGCACATTGGTCGTTTTCTAATAAGTGTTGTCCAATTGCCGAGTCACATTCTGGAGTGGGTTGTTTACGCTTGCACGCTCAGTTGGGTTGCACTCGCTGGGAGGCTGTGTGCTGTCGTAGCCATTTCGGAACATGCTGCTTGATGCGGTCTTGAAGTCGTTGAGCTGTTCTACCTACGTACCGACTGTCACAGTGTCTCTTATACTCATAGATGACGGAACTCTTTTGAATGGCAGGTAGAACATCCTTCCGACTAGCAGGCAGCATTTGTCTGGAGACAAATACAGTCCGTAAAGCCACGGATCCGTAACAGTTTTCAACAGCGATTTGGAGGTTCCTTTCTAGTGTCAGTGCCGCCTTGCCAGTGTAGGTGACTCGGAGGTAGACAGGGTACTTACCAGGGCCAAACCGCTTGGGGCGTGAAAACTGCGTGATCTTCTTGGATATTTGTTTAAGAACAAAATCCTCAGGGTATCCATTGTCCAGTAAGATTTCCTTGATCCGGTTGATTTCTTCCTTCAGTTTGCTTTTGGAGCAGATCTTCAACGCACGATGAACAAGCGTTGACACTAAACTGGCTTTACGTTTTATCGGCGTAAAGGATTCCCAGCGCAGGTACTGGCCTGTGAACGTAGGTTTGCGATAAACTTTCGTTTCGTAGCTGCCCTTCGTGTGTTCAACGTGGACGTCGAGGAAAGGAAGAGAGTTGTTCTTCTCCTTTTCAAAAGTAAACTGAAGAGAGGAATGTAGACCGTTAAGTCTAATTAAAAATTCCTCTCACTCTTTTTCATTTTGAAAGATGACAAAAGTGTCATCGACATACCTGAAATACTCGGCAGGTTTGGATATTTCAGAAAACAGCTTTTCTTCATAATATCCAACAAAGATGTTGGCTAAAGCGGGACCAAGCGGTGAACCCGTAGCCACTCCATCTACATGCCTGTAGATGGTGTTGTCAAAACTGCACTCAACCGTACTTGTGGCACTGTGCAACAGTTCCACAAATACCTCTTTTGGAATACAAGGTTGAGAATCAGGGATGTTATACAGCGTGTCTGCACATATCGCGATGGTTTCATCTAGCGGGTCGTTCGTAAACAAGCTGCTTACATCGAACGAACTCATAAAACTGTCAATCTGCCCATCCAGTTTTCGAACGTAATCGGCAATCGTGAACGAGTCAGAAATGCAGTGTGCTGTGTAACGGTGGCAGCAAGCTGGCTAACCACTTGCTTAATTCATGGTGAGCCGAGCCGGTCATAGACAAAATGGGACGCAATGGAACTTCCGGCTTGTGCGTCTTAGGCAGTCCATACATCCGGGGTCTCTGGGAGCCTGTAGGACGTATAAATCGGTAAACTTCTTCAGGAATAAGCTTAGCCTTGAATAATTCAAGGAGTCGCTTCTGAAGTCGTGACTCGATAGCAGCAGTGTTGTCGCACGTCGAAGCTGGTCCAACACGTTCGTCTCATCATGTAAAATGTTGTTCATCTTCTTGGTGTAATCACTTTTATTCAAAATGACTACGCCTGAGCCCTTGTCCGGCTTGGTGATAGTGATGCTATCATTTCTTCGCAATTTGGTATATCCAGAACGGCATATCCAGCACGTCCTGGCAAAACTTTGCATTGTCAGAGGAGTATTGATGAAGTCAATACATTATGTGCCAGAAGCAGCATTGCGTAATATATACTTCGGTATTGTTTATTCTTATCTGCAGTATGGTGTAACGTCATGGGGTAATGCAGCATGTAAATACACAAGAATCCAGATTTAACAAAATTACATTGTTTAAATATTAACAAAAACTTCCTTTTTTAGAAAAAAACTCTTACCGATCTACTCAAACTTAAACTTGCTAAAATTTAACAACATTTTCAACCTTGAAGTCTTAAAATTTGTATTTAAATTTCGATTAAAAACTCTTTCTTCATGCTTTAACGAGTACTTTCGACAAGCTGCACAAATTCATGATCATTCAACTAGATTTAGTTCAGACGGAAATTGGGTCTCCTTGCGTAGTAGCAAATTTCTTACGCAAAGGTCAATTCGTTATACAGGCTGCAACATCTGGAACAATCTACCGCCTGACATAAAAGGTAACTCGCAAATAAGTTTCAACGTCTTTGTAAAAAAATTAAACAAGTTCTTCGGGACAAACAATGCTAAAATAGCTCCTATGGTCTTCTTGCCACTGTGAATCTGGTTATACTCTGTTTACTGAATTATTAAGCAATAATAATAAATACTTCATTATCTCTAGTTCTTGTGACTGTTAGCGTTATAGTGTAGTTCAAAGCTTTTGCAATATTCTGGAATAGATTCTCGTTTAAATTTTTATCGCATCAAGTTTGTTTGAGTACTTTGCGCTTAGATCCCTACTGTATTTTTTGTTTTTGATTTTTCCTTTTATGTATTCTATAGTGTGCAGAAGTTTGCAATTTTTATCATTATTAGGCATTAGTTATATCGTTATTAAAGGTGAGAGGCTGCAAACTCGGCGACCACGCTAGTTCCTCGGAACAGGACGCATGGTCTTTTTGCAGCCTCTCTCCAGAAAGACATTGCGTAATTTTCCTTTTTAACATTTATCGTATTTTTCATCGTTTTGTATCACGCGTTATGCCCTTTCTGTACAAAAATAAACTCTCTCTCTCTATTACAAAAGCGATATCGATAATCAACAAATCAAAACTATATCACCGATAAATACCCATCTCTGTGCACTGGTGGTTAAGCGAGTCTACCATTAAGATTTTAACATTCGTTTCATGTGAATAAACATTCGTTCGTTTTCCGATTACAGCAACAATTTTTAAGAGACATTTGCAATTACTTTAAATCGCTTAATTATGCAGCGGTCGGAAGGTCACAACTTTTTAACTAAAAAGCATTTGGCCTATAATGCATTGTCTAACCAGTTGGACAAAAAATTGAATTCAGTAAAACTTGTGCGATAGGTCCCCTGCTTTCCTTGCTTTTAATGAGATCCATAAGTTTTAATAGCTATTTTAACAACTAAGGTCTAATAAAAAATCAAAAAATAATTAGTGTAAAATATTTTGCATTCAAGAAAATGTCGAATTCAATTTGGATCAAATTCCTGAAAATATTACTCCAAAACTTTTAGGATGGAATGCACCAACGCGAGTTAAGGTAACTCTAGATTAGAGCTAATTGTGAATTTGCCAATCCTTGGATTAAATGCCAAGCAATTATTAAAGGGAAACGTTCCGCAAATTTGTCGAGTCTTTTTGGCACACATCAAAAGTTGGAAGTGATTATTTTTACAAAAATTTCAAATACAGTCATTGCTGTGACTATGCCGCAACCGTATTTATGTTTTCAGAGCCAGTAATCGACTTAATTTCACGGTTTTAAAAACTATAACATCACAGCTAAGAGACGATAAAACCAAGAAATTGCTAGGTGGCGCATCGCTCCGTATTGGCGCAAAGCATAGAGATGTAGATGTTTTTTTTGCCTTTGTTTTTTTTTAAAAAAACGTGTTTTTTTTAAAAAAAACATGGCCTCAAAAAAAACGTTTTTTTTTGGCAAATTTTGTTGCAAGCGGGAATACTAATTGTGCTTTGCTATTTCCTGGCTTCTGACAGTAATCCCATCTCCAATGGTTCTTATATCTTCGAAATCTAAGTGCTTATTGAAGCAGTTTTAAGGGTTCCGCGGTGGCCGGTAGGTCATGCTCAGTGGCGTACATTTGTGGAAATTTTTGATAGTGATGAATCATTGCACCATCAACTAAAACGTCAAGACCGTGTCAACTTCTAAGGGGCTCCGTCCCCCAGACCCCCACCTCTGTTCTTTTTTGCACGTTATCTTGTTTCAAAAGTTTTGAGACTATGAACATGAACTTCTTCAACTATTATAGACTTGAACAATAATTAGAAAATAACATGCCGGTACAAAAAATAAACTGAATCAAATCGTCAGTCCTTCATTTGATTTTGATTTCTTCATCTTTATCCTCCTATCACGAGAAAGCGACGGAGGCGCTATGCGTAGGACGAATCCAGACTCGCTTAGGAGTTGCCTTTGTTTCCAAGTTTTCCGCTTGAATTTTCTTCTGACTTCTTTAATTTGCTGCTTGCCAGATTCCACCAAGCAGAGATAATCATCGTGAAGCATCTTATCCAAGGACGCAACAACGAGACTAGGTTGGGAGGTGAACCATCAACCTTGCGATCATGGTCGTCGTAAAAACGACGCTCCGAACCACTACGCCACGCTGCCGACATTACAGCATGACATTACAGCATCATTACAGCATGATCAGAAATAAAAAGATAACGCACGGCAAACTAAATAAGCGAAAAGCAAAACAGCAAGGGTACGGTTTTGTTTTTCGCTTGAATTAGTTTGCCGTGGACGCGTTAGCTTTCCATTTTCGATCATGTTCTGATAAAGGACGGCAGCGTGGCCGAGTGGTTCCGAGCGTCGTTTTTACGACGGCCATGATCGCAAGGTTGACGGTTTAACTGCCACCCAAGCCTCGTTGTTGCATTCTTGAATAAGATGCTTCATGGCAATAATCTCTGCTTGGAGGAATTTAACAAGACGCAAATTGAAGAAGTCAGAAGCAAAATTCAAGCGGAAAAATCGGAAACAAGGGCAACTCCTAAGCGAGTCTGGAACTCTGGATTCGTCCTATTTATGGCGTCTCCGTCGCTTTCTCGTGATAGGAGGATAAAAATAAAGAAATCATCAAGGACGGTGGAGTTGTTTGAAAACGCTTAGCATATTTTCTGCATGTTATTTTCTATTTAAAAACGTTAAATGTTTTGAACTTATTATCTGTTGCTACAATATGGATATTAAAGATCTCCTATCTCCCAAACTTATATTAGGCTACGAGCTGATAGCAAAGATAAAGCTAATATGCCGACAGCTGCTACGAAAAGTGATGAATCAGACAATCGTGATTTATTAAAATGGTCACGAATTGTGACGAAACTTTACCTCACAAAAAGCGAATCAATGGAAATGTAGTCTAATTACTACCAGGTAGTGAAATTGTCGGACGTCATTATTCATGTACTGTGTAGTGACAATCAACAAAATTTTAGATCACAATACCTGATCGTAGTGGTCGGCGACCTTTTTTTAACGCGGCACAGATCACCCTTTCAAAAGCTATTGAAGGCCCACTATATTTAAAACCACTACTACAAAACGAATAAATTATACAACACGACTACTAACTACAAAATGAAGAAACGCTGTGTTGTTTTAAAAGCAAAGAAAATGCAAAGCACGTGCTTTTGTTTCTACTCACTCGCTCGCATCGATAGAACTGAAGAAACAAAGCGAGCATTGCATGAAAGATATACAGACACACGGCACCCGTTTTTGTGCATGGTACTACGGGTTTTGCTTTTGTAGCCATGAACCAAAATCAAATCTTCATCATACTCACGGTATTACGCCGAAGCGTGTAACGAGTGGCGGGGTCCATCTCCGCTGCTTAGCGTCTGGGCAACACAGCTCCGAAGAAATTTCAAAACGATGGCAAGCCATTGGTGACACTGTGCCGATTTGACCGGCCCGAGAATCGAACCCAAGACCTCCCGTACCGATGGCGTGCGCTTAACGACTGAGCTAACCGGCCGGTGTATTGTGCACCGCCGGGAGAAAAAGAATTGGATTGTTTTACGCGCAAACCTCAAAGGGAAGGTTTTTATCATTAGTTGTAGCCTATGGGCTTAGTTTTTATTTGCAGCTAGCATACGGCCCACTAGGACTTTGTAAAACCGAACAGCTCGCGGCCCAAGAAAAATGGCTAAAAGGTCCACAGTTGGGTCGTGGCTCACAGGTTGCCGACCACTGCCTTATCGGCTTAATCATACCGGTGCAAGCCACTAGCACGATCTACCATTCGAGCATGGCATGAAAAGTTTATGGAGACTGGTAGTGTGTTGCAGAGACAGAGAGCTGGCCGACCTCAAATATCAGAAGAAGAAATTGAATCTGTGAGAGTGGCATATACCAGAAGCCCTAGAAAGACTATTCGCAGGCTTCTACCCAATTGCAGATCCCACGCTCCACTATTCACAAAGTTTTGCAAAAAAATTTACGATTTTATGCATATACAGTAAAGTGTAGTTACTGCAAGCCTTTAAGCCAGAAGATAAGTCACGATGAAAAAAATTTGCAGTGACGATGCTACACAGATTAGATTCAGATCTAGGATTTTTGAAACGTGTTTGTTTAAGTGACGAGTCAACATTTCACGTTTCTGGATTAATAAACAGACACAACTCAGAAATATGGGGCTCGCAGAATCCGCACGAAACCTACGAGCTTGAACGAGACTCCCCTAAACTAATTGTGTGGTGTGGAATCATGCATGATAAAATTATTGGTCCGTTTTTCTTCGCTGAGAAATCAATTACAGCTCAAAAGTATCTCGACCTTTTGACAGAATATGTGTCACCACAGCTTGAACAGTAACCACTAGTTATTTTCCAGCAGGACGGTGCACCCCCTCATTGGGGTCTTGCAGTTCGTCAATTTTTGAATGACACATTTCCAGAAAGATAGATTAGACGTGATGTTCACATTCCATGGCCGCAACGTTTCCTTGATATCACACCACTGAATTTTTTCCTGAGGGGCTATGCAAAGGATATCGTTTACTGAACCAAAGTCAGATACGTTGGTGATTTGCAACGACGAATAATTGAAGCACTTGATACAGTTACTGTGGATATGTTAGCAAGAACATGACTAGAAATTGAATATCGATTGGATATCCTAAGTGCGACTGATGGTGCACATGTAGGATACTAAAGCATCTACATAAACTTGAAACTGATTTCGTTGGTTGGGACTACTGAATGACTTTTCACTGCTCCGGATTGCACTTGGTTGTGCTTTTGCTTGAAATAACTTGAGTTGAGACATACTAACGGCCCGGTTCTATATTTGTTTATTTCTGGGCCGCTAACGAGCCGCTAACACTTTTTGAAATCCCATTAAGTGTGATTAATATGATGAAAAATTCATAAAAAAAAATGGGCTTTGGGCAGGCTGGGCTTTATTTTTGGTATGAGTTGCCAGGTCGGTTACGGTTACTGGGCTGGAGGTTCCGGGCCGTGGGCGGTCCGGGCCTCAAAAAAGTCAGCCCGAGCCATCTCTATTCTGTGTTGGTTAGTTAGGCAGGGCTGCTGACGATTTAGAACCTAAAAAAATAATATTAATAATATTGTTGTGAATAAGCCTATTAACCAACCACTGGAGTTTGCCGACTAGGCCCAAAACTGAATAAGACGCAAACAGTTTTTCTTCAGCTACCTAACTGCGTCCTAGCCACTAACAAAAAGCGGTTAGGTTTAGCAATTGTGCACATTACAAGCTAGCAGGCTAGTCTAGCAAAAGTTAACTCGAGTTTAATCCACCAAGGTTGGAGGATTAACTTTTTGGCAATTTTGGCGGATTTAATCTTAGGATTAACTTTAATCCATGTTGGTGCATACCAATTTTACTTTAACTATACTTTAATCTTGAGATAAATTTAACTCGAAGATAATCCGCGTTGGTGCATTCCACCCTTAAAGATATAAATCAATTTCGATTTGAAATGACATTTAGACTGGAACTCTAGTTTATCACTAAATGCAGTTTGTGTCCAACAAAGGGTGTCTTAGTAACCCATGCTAAATGTACATGTACAGCCTATAGACTACCGAATCACTAAAGCTATCCTTCACGTTATTTAAATCAGTTTTTGCTGACTAGGCTACATAATCACTAAAAATTCTCTGGAAAATGTTTTTAAAACTATCCTTCACGTAAATTGAGATCAGTTTTAGCTAAGGAAGTGGCTATTTTTACGGGCCCGTAACATTTGTCTCTTTGGTTTATTTATTACTTCGTCACGCTCTCATAGATACCGGAAGCGTGCGAAGGGATAATCAAGGAACAAAGAGTTTATTTTTACGGGCCCGTAAAAATAGTCACTGCCTTTGGCTAATTCGTTAGACTAACTCCTGCATTTGAACGCTAGGTCACTTTTCACAATGCAATCTGATTGTAGTCTGCTGAAATCGATCTATAAGTACTCATGCGTGAAAACGAAATCACGTAGTAGTAGTACTGCCTTTTATTTCCGCTCCGTCGACACAATAAAAAAATACCATAAGAGCAGTGTTGTAATGACTCGAGTCCGGACTCGAGTCCGACTCGAATCCCCTGTACAAAGGACTCGGACTCGACTCGAGTTCTCAATGAGAATTATGGACTCGGACTCGAGTCATCCACTCGGACTCAAGTCCAAGCTGGTTGAAAGGCAAAATCCGTTCTGATTTTTACTTTTCCGTGAACGGATTTTCGGAAATCCAATCAATATGTTAATATCTTTCGCGCCTTGAGTCCAAAAACAAATGCGAATTAGATGGTTGGATACAAAGTCCGTATAACCATAACTAACGCAGGCCTTTTACTACTTGATTGCCATATTTCATGGAGAATGTTACTACAAAAAGTTTTGGTGTCGGGCTCGAAAGGACTTTTATTGGTGGTTTTGGACTTGACTCAAGTTTGGTGGACTCGGACTCGACTCGAGTTTTGTGGCCTCGGACTCGACTCGGGCATTTTTAAATGGACTCGGACTCGACTCGAGTCACAGTCCCAAATGACTCGGACTCGACTCGAGTCACAGTCCCAAATGACTCGGACTCGACTCGAGTCCTTCAATGGGTGGACTCGTTCCAACACTGGATAAGAGTAAGGGAATAAAACGCGGCACAGGAAAAGGGAAGAAGCAACAAAACGATTAACGTTATGGCATGCAAATAGGAGAAGAGGAGTTAACAGAATACAGGAGTGGGTATGGTTGCAACACCCAATAGAGGAGTGGGCACGATACGTGATAGAGTCGGACAACTTTAATAAAGAAAACTCTGGTCTGACGGTCAGCTAGTTTTAGAAGCCAACTTAAATAGGTTTTTATGAATTATGGTGCTGCCGCTACAACTTAGTAATCAAGGGCGTATCCAGGGGGGGGCCGCTGGGGTCGCACCTCCCCCTCCCCCGCTGAAATATAAGCCGATATATATCTGCAGCCAGCGAAACAGTGGAAACAGGACATCTGAAGACGCGTTGACCCCCCCTTTTTTTTTTGGTCTTCACTTGATTTTAGGGGGTAAATTGGACGTCGGAAGACGTGAAGACCTTTTTTTTGGTCTTCACCGATATTTTCAGTGGAAACATGTAAACAGGAAATTGCGTCCCCCCTTTTCAAGTTTTTGGGCACGCCCCTGTAGTAACGTACTAGCCATTACTATGAAGTTGAATAGGAATGACAAAGGCAGCTTAGGTCTCAAAAAAGCCCAGCCGTAATAGTGTTAAGAAAGCCAAAGAGATAAGGTAGAATTAGGTACGAAAATGTATCAAAATACATGCGTTCGTGTGTAGGTTTCAAACTAGGGTTCGTAAATGCAAAATCGGACGCAATCGCATTTTGTGTAAAGACATATCCGTCAAATTCGTTCATCAAGAATGGCACAAATATGCGTGAAATGCAAAATCGGATGAAAATCTCATTCTGTGTAAAACCACCAGGGAGTCGAACCGTTTAATTTTTACGGTTCAGGTTCGGTTTGGGTTCAACAGCGGTTTGAAATTTCGGTTCAGTTCCGGTTAAGGTTTAAATAAATTGAAACGCTCCGGTTTAGGTTCGCTCCAGCAAAAAATATTTCAAAACCGGTTTATAAAGTTCCGGTTCAGCTTCACAGTAAAAAATGGCATGGTTCTAGTCACACAATTCAAAAAATGAAACGTACAACGCAATTTTTCTTCGCATTGGCAAGCCGATATAATGCATAAAATACTTTTAGTAATTTACTACTTTACTACTAGTAGGCTAAAACCAATTTCAAGATATATAATTTCATTGTTACTTTGCTCTGACATCGGCTGCCTATGCTGCGATAAAGGAACACATTTTCACGTTGACGGGCCAATGTACTGCTTGTAGTACTGTATTTCTTTGAATACAAACCGCCTTCAAAGTGACGCGTGTGACCTCACGGAGCGAGCCGCTTTTTTAATCGATTCGGGTTCGCTTAAGGTTCGCAAATAGGCCTACTCAAATTATTCGGTTCAGTTCCGGTTCGCTCTTTGCGATTTTGAAAAATACGGTTCTGGTTCGGTTAAGGTTCGACAAAAATAGCGTAAAACCGATTTGTAAAACTCCGGTTCGGCTTCGGTTCGACTCCCTGAAAACCACCTTTACCTTCCATTTTGCTTGCGGATAAAGGGGGCCCCGCGTGATTTTTTTGGGGGGATTTCAGTTAGCCTAGCGCCGGCACTGTTTGAACTTGAGCTACTTCACTTTATTAGATCTGAACTAGTCCAAAAGTTAGGATTATATAGGGCCCACTGCTGAGAAGAAACTCGAAATTAATCAACGAATACCGGATGGACGTAGCGCCACAAACTCAATTAACAACACAGCAAATGAAACTGAAAATAACAACACAAAAGACAATGGTAAACAGAAAGCATTATTTTTTTTTGACAAAAGCGAAAAATAGCTTTTTCAATACAAAACGTTGCGGCTGCAACGTAGAACCACAATCAAACGTAGAACCACAATCAAAGGGCTAAACTCCAAACATTCAATTTTCACACAAATGTTGCTTGTTCGCGTTAGCCTACAACAGAGCTGACCAAGTTTAGAATATTACTTTCCGGGGCAAAATATCGCAATTTGGATGCTTATCAAAGTCTTACTTTGATCAGGGGCGTGCCCAGGAATTTAAAAGGGGGGGCGCATTTTAAAGCCTTATGCCAGTTCAGGGCCGGCGCCAAGGGGGGGGGCAGGGCCCCCTAAATCGACATGCTTGGCCTTCCCAATTAACAAGCTTTCTCTTTTGAAAACAGCGGCCTTTGTGCTTAAATTCAAACTTTGGCTCCCCCTGATAAACACTTGGCCCCCCCTAGGTCGACTGCTCTGTGCCAGTTTACTTTTTTTGAAAGACGAGCTTTTGTGCTTGCTTCAAACTTCTGCCGGACTTATCCTTTTAGACCTCCAAATACTGTGGTTTCCTTGCAATCGAAAGTGTTAAACTTAACTCCAAAATATTGTTATAGACCATGGGTGGGGAATCTTCAAGGCATAGCGGGCCACATTGCACGCATGATATTTTCAGCGGGCCACATTTCAGGGCTGCGAGCTCGATCGATTTTTAATCGAGTTCGAGCGATATTTGCAAATCCAAGTTCAAGTTCGAGTTCTAAGAATTTTATTTTTCGAGTTCCAGTTCGGCAAAAATGACCGAGTTCGAGTTTAAGATCGCAGCCCTGGACTTTATAGGTCGCAATGGCATGAGCAAACAAACGACATGCAGCTTTTCTTTTGGTAAAATCGTAACTTTAATTTACACGGATTGTGACTACTTGAACAGCAAACTGTATTTCGTAGTGATCTTTTATTTCTTTTTACAATTTAAATATCTTTCTAATAAACTCGAACAGTTTTATGCGAGTTCGAGTTCAGAAAAAATATTTTTTTGAGTTCGAGTCGGCAAAAATGACCGAGTTCAGCGAGTTCGAGTTCGCAGCCCAGCCACAATTACGTTTCATTCGCAAAGTGCAAAAAAAAATTCCTCTGAAAATTTAGTGGAGAGCAAAAAAAGGTCATCACGTCCGCAGAAGCCCAATTTTTCGCCCAAAATCAAGTGAAGAGCAAAAAAAAAGGTCCATCACGTCCGCAGAAGCCCAATTTTTCGCCCAAAATCAAGTGAAGAGCAAAAAAAAAGGTCCATCACGTCCGCAGAAGCCCAATTTTTCGCCCAAAATCAAGTGAAGAGCAAAAAAAAAGGTCCATCACGTCCGCAGGCCTTAGTTTGAGCTGTATAACTGTGTTTTGACATATTTTCACCGTTCAATATGCCGAAATGTTAAAAAGAAGGACGTATGGTAAGCCTAGCATTACATGAGCCGCATGCACCCGCAGGCCACGTTTAAAACTTAAGCGGGCCGCAGGTTCCGCACCCCTGTTTTAGACAATTTCTTTTAATACGGGTCTGGATAGACTTCTGTGGCTAACGTAATTTGACGTTATAATATTTTTAAGGAAGTGTCTACTATAGATTCACGGCAAACGTTTTATAGAAACATACAAGCAGTCCGGTGCAGCAGCGTTTTGATAATGGAAACCGGTCGAGCGTGACAGCGACGTCATATATACAAACAAAGAAAAGTAGTCCGTGGGTATAACGTTTAGGAGACAATCCACCGTCCATGGATCTAGACCAGGGGTGGGCAAGCTTTTCACACGAAGGGCCAGATTTGGAAAAACTGTTGAAGCCACGGGCCGCTAGCTTATTGGAAAACAAGGCGAAGAATTTTTTTTTTGAGATCACGGTCCACGCACGAATGTGATCTCCAAAATAAAAGGCTTTCACCTCGTTTTTTATTCCAATTTTGCACGGTTGAGGCTCATCTTTTCGAAAATTACTGCCATCCATGATCTTTAAAGGAAAAAAAAAGGTCTTCCGCTCAATTCACGGTGGGAATTTAAGTTTATTTAAGTGCCGGCAGGCCGTAGTTTGCTCATGTCTGATCTAGACACTGCCTATTTTTTATATGACGTTGAAATTGGACACATTTTGCTTTCGTTTGTTACGTCACAGTCACACATCAAGCTAGAAAGCCATCAACCTGATTTAAATCTTCAGCTATCATTACCAACGCAGAGCTGACGGACCTGAATTGTGCACATGAATAAAGTTTTTGCCGCATATCGCGTTGAAACTTCAAGACATACTAAAAACGAAATTGAACTCTTCCTCCCTCTCAGAACCAGCTTTGACATACTTTTATTGCCGGAGTAATGCTGGCTGGAAATGTAACATTTACGCACAGCATATCAGCATTACACCATGAAAGTTTTTTGCGTTTGTCTGAGAGGAGGAGCTTATGGGTACGCCCCTGATGATGAATCTACTTCACTATTATAAAATCAAAGTTAATAAACAGAACAGAATTTATTTTTGTTCGAAAATGCAACAAGCTCAACTGGCTACAGTTAGACCAAAAGAAAATACACTCAAAATCTAGGCCTACATTCGCACTGCAAAAAAGATTGCAATGTAAAAGTAAGATACAGAATTTCCACTGAGAGGTGGCCAAAAGACCCAAGGTACTGGCCCAGTAAAATGGACAAGTGGCGATCATCCAACCAGCCTTCTCTCACTAGAGCAAGATAAACATAACGAAATACACAGCTATCAGTCTTATAGTGCATTTACCGATTCGCGACATGCGACAACGCGAAAGAAAATTATGTGATTGTAGAAGGTTTTGCGTGATCGCTGAACAGTAAAATAGAACAAACAAGGTGCGATAAAAAATTGTCGCTTATCAGTAAACGCATCATTAAAAAATGAAAGGTTGGTTGTTTCTTAAAAATTTGGAACAGTTTAAACACGCGTCTAAATGGGATCAGCTTTCCAGGCAATGTACTTAAAACACAATAATTAACAGTTCTGCTGCAGTGTAATAACATGGTTTTTCATGAAATTATTTTGACATACTATAAGTGCATAACAAGGATATAATATATTATAATAGAAAAAAGGCACACAATCTCAAACGCAAAAACTAGTGGTTTAAATCTCAAGATGGCGGAAAAAATATGGCGAAGGAAACGTAGAGAGGTGAGTTGGCATCTTCCACTCGAAGAACCTAAAAATATACATACATAAATACGTTTTAAAGTTTACCCAGGAGCTTATTTTGGGGGGTAGAGGGCATTGTGCCATGGACCCTCTTTTGAGGTATTTTAGTAAAAAAAGTCATTTGTTGCTATAAGTATACCACAATCTTTAGATGGCATTTGCGGTTTAATGCCTCCCTCCCCTTAAAGTTTCTCGCTACGTCACCAAGATTACGCACATTTAATTACTTGCACAAGCTTGCAACAAGACTAAAGGAAATAAATCATAAAAAGGGTATTTTTTGCAGCGAAAATAAAAAAAATTCAACGTAGCAAGCGCTTGATTTTTTTTTTGATTGCTTTTTACGATTCGATTTCAAAATCAACGTCGGACTTGAATATTAGCAAAGCTTAAAAATTTGATCCCGTCGAGAATGCCACTTTATTCTTCATCTTCTTGTTTTTTATTTTTTCCTCCTGTCACGAGAAAGCGTCGGAGGCGCTATGCATAGGATGAATCAAGACTCGCTAAGGAGTTGATCTTGTTTCCAAGTTTTCCGCTGGAATTTTGCTTCTGACCTTTGCAACTTGCTGCTCGTTAGATTCCATCAAACAGAGATAATTGTCGTGAAGTAGCCTATCTTATCCAAGGACGCAACAACGAGGCTTGGGTGGGAGTCGAACCACCAACAATGCGATCATGGCCGTCGTAAAAACGACGCTCCATTTGAAGCGCTCAGATCCAGTTTTAGCATGCTACAAAAATCTAGCATGAGTTCCAATATATCATAAAGAGTAGTTTTATCGAGGTTTTGAAATATTAGCAGGTTTGTTAAAATGCAGTTGTAACAAAATAACGTGCTTAAAATGTCAGAGATAAATTTTCAAGCAAAATATGTGTCATCTCGATGATGAGCGAGAAAATGCTAAATTAAATCTTCATTACACTTAAAGTATTACAACTGACATCGAAGCGACTAAAGAGTGGCGGGGCCAATCTCCGTGGCATACCGCCTAGGCATCACAGCACGGCAGCGCAGCGGTGGAAAGTCGTCGGCGACATTGTCCGGTTTGACCGCCCGGGTGATCAAACCCAAGTTTTCCCGCGCTAATAGCGAGGTTTTTAACCACTACACCAACCGACCGGAAGAAAATAAAGTTAAAAGGTTCACAGATTTCTTGCATTTAAATCATTTGCTTTCGCCAGTTACAAGTAGAAAGTATTGTTCAAGATTAAAACAGCTCTACGGTCAAGCAGACTGTTTATATAAAACCAGAAGTAGAGATAGGGACATACTGGTTGCACAGCGCTGCATTTGACCAACCTTAGTCCTACAATTTAGTTTCCTGTTTCCAAGAACACATCAGCAAACTTTTCATGCCCATCAATTACAGTGAGTCTCACCTGGCTTCTAGCGTTTTTATGATCAAGTCCCAGACTTTGTTCAAGAATTCCGGTAGATGAGTGCTTCCACTGCCACCCTCCTTCTGATGAGGGATTTTGGGCAGTGATTTGGTACCGGACTACCCTGTCTCGTCTCATGGAAAAAGTGGACCGGTCACAAGCACGCATTGACAATGCAGGATCAGTCGGGCGTAAACGCTATGAAGAATGAATGAAGCAGTGAATTACAATAACATTTCAACCGCAATGCTATTGCAAATAAACTCTTGAAAACAGATAAGAAGCGGCAAGCCGCAACTTTTTGGGGATGATGTACACCAGGGTGTTCCAGGCTTTCTTGTATCAAGCCTAACTTTTTTTTGGTACTGTGACTTGATCAGTAGGTCATGATTACCGAGTTTCAAAAAATTTGATCGACGTTTACCTTACCCCCCAAGCCCCTTTTGAAACCTATTTTTTGAAAAAAATGATGTTTTTTGCCACTAGAGGGCGATCTAAACACAATACATCTATGTACATGTTTTTAACAGATGCCCATCATTAATCTGGACATAAAAAAATTTTGAATAAATTGGGTCAATACATCTAGAGTTATGCTTGTTTTATTATAGTTTTATGGGCAATGCTGTCACTAGTGGTAAAAATGTAATCTTAGATATCTCTAAAAGTACTTGACTTTTTAATGCGAAACTGCCACGTACCCCCCCATTTACCGGCGCTTGGTGTATCGGTTAAGAGCGTCGACTTGGCAGCCGGTAGACTGGGGTTTTATTCCCAGTCGGGTCATACTAAAGACTTTAAAAATAGTATTCGCAGCTTTCGCGCCAGGCGCTCGGCACAAGCGGAAGTGCGAAGGGTTTTGTGTATGTGTTGTTCGTCATGTTATGTCCCTTAACAGCGTTCAATCATTCGTGATTGAAAATTGTAATGGGCCGACAATTGAAAATGGCCTAAACAATGTGTGCTTGCACCCGCTGTCCCGTACCTTTACCTTTACCCCCCCATTTTCGGGGTCAAAAAATTTGTTTATGACATTAGTTTTTGAAAAATGTTACCACTAGTGGGCGTAATTGTTCTGTTACGTGAAAAGTTAGCAAAAGCAGCTAAGCCTTTTTATGTGCTGCTTGTTAATGATCTTTAGCCAACTCTTATTAAGTTTTTTGAATTTCACGAACTCACGTAACATGGATATATTAAATGGTGAAGTACTATTACACTTTTGGAAAAATACAGATAGCACAATTATTCACAATGTAGATGGCGCTTTTTCCAATTCAGTTCTTTTCTTCGGTCTTCTTCCACCTCTTGAGCCATTTCCTGAGCCATTGGTTTTCCAAAGCCATTTCCTCACCTTTTCAGCATCGTGGGATTAGGATTATAGCTTTTCTTCTTTTCTGGCCAGATGAAGAAAATCTGCCGCAAGCTTGACTCCTCTTTCTGCGAAGTCATTGCACACTCTTAATGTCCCAACAATTTCCATGCCAAAAGCAAAGGTATCATCATTAAGCCATTCCGTGACAGGCTTTTTAAGAAATGTCAACGGAATGTGAAGAAATTGAAAAATCTTGCCACCGTCTTCATTGATATAGTGAGACAGTGACATACTTGCGTGTTGGGACTTGATGTCAGGCAGCATTGGTTTTCCGAAGCCATTTCCACACCTTTTCAGCATCGTGGTATTAGGATTCGGGGACAAATTCCTGTAATGATTTAGTTGCTAATGTCACGATGTCCTAGGTTGAAAAATGGGATTGCAGAGAAAATATTTCGTCTATGGTTTTTGATACAACTTCGTCAAACACTGGCAAGCAATAATTGAAGTTATGAAACAAACATCTAGTAGTTTACAAGCAATAGCTAACCTTAATATGATACTACAGGCTTAAATACGTTTTTGAGAAAATTTTTATGCATTTATCATTTTGGCACTAAAAATACTCTAAAAATATTCTTTGTCCCGTTACTAGCTTATGAAAAAAAAATATATACATTAAGAGCCTTTTGTTCATATACTCTACCACATTGTTTCAGAAACCTTTTTGCTTTGCAGGTCATCTATCGGCAGAATGCTTATCGCTGCAGATGAAAATAGGCAGACCCTTTTTTCGTTGGCATGTAGAAAACATATAGGCGAAGTTATTTTATCCCATGTTTGGGATGCCCTAAACATAGAAACTTCAAGATCACCAAACATCAAAACATTCAAAAGGTTTCAAGACAAAAGATTTGATGCTACGCCACATGATATAGCAACATGGCACACTAGCAATGCACAACTGTCTAGAGAATTTGTTACTGCACAAAGCACGAAAGTGAAAAAATTCATGAATCATGAAAGAGAGGTCCAGTCGTACACGAGAGGTGGTTATAAAGAGCTGTCAAATCTAATAGAGGCTTGCACTAATAATAGAAATAGAACATATAAGTTTGCAAAGTGCAAGGCTGTGAACCGGGCGCAAGATGGATGGCGAAGTAATTGTACTGCTATAAATCGGTGATGCTGCAAGACTTGCTTCCCAGTGATATTGCTTCTAAAGCTCAAATAAAAAAAAAATGAAAGATTTATGAACTTTTGTACTTTCCTATTGAATGTTGGTTCAATTGTCCGCTTGCAGCATCAGCACCACGAAACGATCTGGAGCTTGTGAAAAACATCAAGCGTTTGCTGAAGTCGATGCAGCACTTAAAGCTTTCAACAGGCACTGATGGTATCTCACTGGGGAGCTGGTTCCTTTAGCTCTTTGGGATGAAGGTGTTTCATTTGCAGAAAAGAAGGCATTGTCCACAACCCTTCTGAATTTGTCCCCGAATCCTAATACCACGATGCTGAAAAGGTGTGGAAATGGCTTTGGAAAACCAATGCTGCCTGACATCAAGTCTCAACACGAAAGTATGTCACTGTCTCACTACATCAATAAAGACGGTGGCAAGATTTTTCAATTTCTTCACATTCCGTTGACATTTCTTGAAAAACCTGTCACGGAAGCATATTTCAGAATGGTTCTACAGAAAATTTTTTGTTTATTCTATTACCACCACTCTACCTCAACCAGAATAACACATGAGAAACCAAGTACGTTAAAATAAAATCAAAGCCTAGAACTGCATCGAACCCAAACTCTATGAGTAGCAGTCCAGCATACTGACCACTGCACCACGCCGCTGATACAGTAACCAGTGCAATTTTTCTACTTATAGTCATTTCAATCAAGCCCTGTCTTTTTCTGTAGAATCATTACGAAATATGCGTCACGGAACGGCTTAATGATGTTACCTTCGCTTTTGGCATGGAAATTGTTGGGACATTAAGAGTGTGCAATGACTTCGCAGAAAGAGGAGTCAAGCTCGCGACAGATTTTCTTCATCTGGCCAGAAAAGAAGAAAAGCTATAATCCTAATCCCACGATGCTGAAAAGGTGAGGAAATGACTTTGGAAAACCAATGGCTCAGGAAATGGCTCAAGAGGTGGAAGAAGACCGAAGAAAAGAACTGAATTGGAAAAAGCGCCATCTACATTGTGAATAATTGTGCTATCTGTATTTTTCCAAAAGTGTAATAGTGCTTCACCATTCAGTATATCCATGTTACGTGAGTTCGTGAAATTCAAAAAACTTAATAAGAGTTGGCTAAAGATCATTAACAAGCAGCACATAAAAAGGCTTAGCTGCTTTTGCTAACTTTTCACGTAACAGAACAATTACGCCCACTAGTGGTAACATTTTTCAAAAACTAATGTCATAAACAAATTTTTTGACCCCGAAAATGGGGGAGAACGTGGCAGCTTCGCATCAAAAAGTCAAGTACTTTTAGCGATATCTAAGATTACATTTTTACCACTAGTGGCAGCACTGCCCATAAAACAAGCACAACTCTAGATGCATTGATCCAATTTAATCAGATTTTTTTTTTATGTCCAGATTAATGATGGGCATCTGTTAAAAACATGTACATAGATGTATTGTGTTTAGGTCGTCCTCTAGTAGCAGAAAACATCATTTTTTTCAAAAAATAGGTTTCAAAAAGGGCTTGGGGGGTAAGGTAAACGTCAATCAAATTTTTTGAAACTCGGTAATCATGACCTACTGATCAAGCCACAGTACCAAAAAATAGTTGGGCGTGATTGGATGAATTTTGCATTTTTGCGGGGCGCCTGGAACACCCTAATGTACACGCAGACAAATCTTACACAACGCATTCAAACATTAAAAAAATGCAACATTATACTTCAAGTTGGTTCACATCATCAAAACTCGACGACAATCAAGTCTAGCAGCAAAAAGTGGCTTCTAATGCAGTTCTAAACAAAAAAATGAAGCATTTTTGTTTTTTATATATTGTAGAACTGAAAAATACTTGGACGCATATGCACATCACCAAACAGTAAAAACTCACTAAAAAGTTTATCCGTATTACATGCATACGAGATTACATCTAATAATTACATACGAGATTTGCAGGCAATTGATACCTGTAGATAGATGACGTATGTGTTAGCTAATCCATGACGTTGCGCTTTTGCTTCAAAGTGAAATCCGTGAAGAGAGATGATCTCGGAATGATAACCTGGTTCCTGTCTCATGATGAAGCCAAACCTGTTCCAATTGAAAACAGCAAAACATTACAATCTAATTTTTGAACAGTTACCTGTCACAAAACTGCTTTGATTTTTGGGTATTTGTACACATAAGGCGCAATGGACTATAAGATGCAACGGTTTTTGAGAAGTACCAGGTTACCCCGTACAAAGCTCATTAAAAAAATCAATTTTAATGGCAATAAACCAATACCTGATCCATACATTATGTGTACCGGCTCATAAGGCGCACGATCAATCTTTGAGAAAAAAGGATTTAAAGTGTGTTTTATGGTCTGCAAAATACGGCACTAACTGTTCACACGCCCACATTCTTGTAAGATGCTCGTAAAAACTGCTAATCGTCAGAGACATGACCAAATGGTATCGGGCGCAGGTAACAGATCCTAAGTAACGGGTTCAATTCATGGCTAGAGCGGATTGCATTTGACATGCATGCGGGGTGGCTGCAGACTTGCATACCGTAAGCTCGCTTAGCACGCTCCTACAACTGCCTTTATATATCCAGGAAATAACTCAATAAAACAAAGACCTACGAACAAAAACTAATTTTTATGTTAGTAAAGCAGCAAGGTACAGCAAACAGCAGTCTTGTCGCAATGCCTCCTCCACTTTGCTGCTGCGTCTTGCAGCTTTACGGCCAAAAAATTTAATCAAAATTATGTTTTAGGGAGTATACACCAAACGTGTTATTTTTAAGAACAGTCGCTTTCACACAACCTGAGTAAAACTCTCACTCAAAAACATGTAAAAATAAAACAACGTTAGCAGTTAAAAAAAAACTTCAAATCAAACCACTCTTTTAACATCACAAATTGTACCCTGTCCACATGTCCAATTTTCGTGGGCTTTATTTTAGACCCACGGTTTCTGATTCTAGTCTCTGCATCATAATCAATTTCTCGATGAAATAATCCCTTTTTTTAACTATGACACCAAAAAATTGATTATGATGCAGAAACTAGAGCCCAAAACTGCGGGTCTAAAGCTCACTAAAACTGAACATGTATACAGGGCAATGAATTCACAAACTTTCAAGTGATGAGAAACAGCAAGCACAAAAATTTGGAAATGAACTTTACTTGAACTGAAAATGCTTTAATGAGCGCAGCTAATCAAGAAGATGCAGCTCGGCAGTTTGCACGTGCGGAAGATCCTAAAGTGTCCAATGAATGGAGAATTTAATTGGATGGACAGCGTGAATGTAGTAAAGATAATAAGCAAATAAGTGGGTTTCTGGAAGCCTAGCAAAATCTTCTTCGCATGAGCAAGCAAAAAGTTGTTAGTCCCAATGGACCACCACGGCAGGTGGGCTGCATGGCCTGTTGAAAGTTTATCCTCCTTGTTATGAGAAATCGACTTGGGCGCTATAACAAGCTAGCATAAAAAGTTGTCGATCAACTATTTACCACTAATAAGTGGAAGAATCTCGTTACGGGCCTTTTACCTAAGGCACAAGTTCTCCAAACGCAGCCCCGTTAAGCTAAGTAGGTAGGCTCGGAATACCAGTTTTTCAGTCATTGGATTCAAACCGGGTTGAAATTGAATTTCAAATCACCGTTCTTGAGGTGGTTGATGTAGACACTACACCCGGTCACATGAATTGTAGTTTAAACAAATCACACCAAATACTTTTAAAAAGATAACAAGGTATGAATCTAATTACACCGCATGCAAAGTGCCAATTCAGCTAATGACTGCAGAGCTTCACGCGTGACTGCACCTGCTTGCGCCTAACGAAAAATTGAGCAAATACGACATATCTCCACCTCCTTGCAACGCGTGATAGTGATGACTCAGAACGCGGAGTAGCCAGGCTTGCGGAATTATGTTCATGTACATTACATCTTGGATGTGTTTAGCTGTTAAGAAATCAAGACAATTTAATTCTACCAACAAACTATCAAGTCTTTTACCAGCATGGAGAAAGAGTAACAGCCGAGACCAAGTCACAGAGGTAAGGCTGCAAACTTTCTGTTGGACAGCCAGTATGACAGAAAAAAGCACTCCGAAATGGAAGCCCAAAACTGGGTAATGATCAAGAGCAGTGTTTCTCAACCCCGGTTAGTTTTCGGTTCCAGCTTAATTCGGTTAGGTTTTCGATAGTAGTTGTTCACATGGGTTACTCTATGATCCTATTGCGCGGATTTGAAACAAAAATTAGGAACTTCCTTGAGCTTGAAATGACATGAAATTGGCCCTAAGCAAAATCGTTTTATATTTTGATAAGGTTGTGGTATCAATTAAAAGCTAATGCTATTGTACACATTGATTGAATTTGCACCTTTTATGACACTTTATAATCTGCTCAGTTAATTTTCTGTGTTTCTGTGTTAGCAAAATATCAGCTTTGGGCAATTCCTCAACTAAGTCCGCACGTCCACAACTACGCAATTGCGGACTCGAAAAAAAAAAACATTTCGGACTATCGGACTATTGCATTAAAGGTTGTGTGGACCTGCGGTTGCGGATTACTTCCTCGGAAGTCCGCAAGTTTTACGATTTTCCAGGCCACATGAATGAACATAAACAACCTTAAATTACCAGCTTCTGTTGGCTGCAGAACTCATTGGCGTCACACTTTTGTATTGCGGCGCATATGTTTGCAGCAATCCTGCTACCATTAAGAAGGGCTACTGTATCTGCGTTTCGAATTATACATACCTAATGCGCAGTTCATTGTATTCGAAAAATATTGTTTTGCCTTTTCAATCGAACATTGCTTTTATTATGCCACTGTTTTAAAGAGTGGAGCAACTATTTGTCGCAATTAATTTTTTGCACTTGTTGCATATTTCTCCTCCTATCACGAGAAAGCGATCAATGCGCTATACGAGCTCGCTAAGAAGTTGCCAGCCATCTGTCTACCACACCAAGATGGAAGAATCCCGCTAAGTGATTTTTCCAACGGCACAAGCAAACTTGCCGGCTAGCTCTTTACACTGTTCCTTTAATGCTGAACGTCAAGCAGGGAAGCTGTAAATACCATTTTCAAAGTCATTGGTTTGACCAGACTCGGAATCAAACCAGAGTCTACAGCTCCCGAGGCGGACGCTCTCACCACTCGGCCATCTGAGCTGTTCTGATTTTAATCAACTTCACATTGCAGCAACACTCACAAAAACGAGCTGTCAATCAAACAAAGTCCTGTTAAAAGCTGGCGGCGTCCTGCGGTTTTGCGCGAAAGAAATTTTCACTCCCATAATATTGCTCAAACTTTGTTTTACTTCTACGACGATTTTCATTTTACACCTTTGATAATGCTTTGATTTTAATCGCGGGTAATGAGTACTTGGAGGTACTAAATGGCAAATGCAACTCAAGAGGTAGACAAAAAACCGGCCGAGAAAACAATCACAATTTTTTTTTTAATTTTTTCTCAACATGGTTCACGTTTGTACTCCTTAGCGAAATTAACTAATCAAATCCAATTCAAATGCTTGATAGGTTTGTTGGGATCGGAAAGTGTAATGGCAGCTGTTTACAACCGGCGCAGCCAGAAATTAAAAAAAGGGGGGACATTTTTTTTTATTGAATTACCGTACCGCTACTAAGAAGGTTTCATCAAGACCTATTAGTTTATATCGAAGAATAAGTGATTTGATTTCATTGTTGCGCCATAGTCAGACCGTAATTTAGAAGTTTTTTACCTCTGCAAGACTAAAATTGTCACTGCCAACCACTGCGCACTGATTAATCCGGGAAGTAAAATCGCCCCCTTTTTTTCTTGTTACTTTTCTGCAAGTGTGCAACTGATGACATGTGCAAATGAGCAGTAAGCACGGTAGATGGCTTGATGGCACACTTTTCAGGAGCAGAGCGTTAATGCACTCTTTGTGTAGAAAGAATGTAACAGCGATTGTTGATGCGTTCGGGTGTTGTCAGCGACATGGCCTAGCGGTACCGGGCGCAGGTGACAGATCCTACGTGACGGGTTCGATTCGCGGCTGGAGCCGATCGCATTTGACATATTTAACGGGTGGCTGCTGACTCGAAGAGCGCAAGCTCACTTCGCAGTCTCCCTCAATTACCGTTGAATTTTCTGTTCAATATAATTTGAAAATAACCTCAGTTATTTATTCTATTTATAGCCAGTTCAACGCAATGGCGATACTATACGACAAGTTACCCACACAGCGGCATATGCAGTAAGCTACAACCTATACTTATGTACGAAAATTATAATTATAATTAAATTATTCACCTCTCGCCGCATTTCTGGCAATTTGATCATGCTCAGGCTAAAAATATTTGAAACGGAGATACCACAGTATAATAACTTTTTAAACATGCACCTTGAAAAGGGGGTGACTGGTCCCCCTAATTCCCTCCTCTGACTGCGCCGGTGCTATTCACTATCGACTTATTTCAGTGATTGTTCGGAGATTTTTTGAGAAGCTGCAGCCTGCCATAGAAATATGTCAACTAGAATAGAAATGTTTTTTGCCGGATAAGGTTTTTTTAGATCTGAAGAGTTTATTTTCAAAAGTTAAAACAAATAAAATGATGGGGTTGGTGTTAGTTCAGTGGGCTATCTATCAGTAGTCCTTTAAAACAAGTCCTGGTTCAGCAAGACGATCAGTGAAAAAACATCTTTCTACATCAGTTAACTTAATGCACAAGCTCGAACGTTTGCTCTACAACCGGGATATTGCAGTTTTATTGTGGGTGGAGACCCAGATGGAGACATAATTCCGATTTATGCTTTCTCATTACGATTATAAAAACTTGAACGGCATTTAAGTGCATCACCAACAGTGAGATAAAACTTTTGGTGATATTTTCAACATATGTCCCAAAATTTGAACTACTATGCGGAACTGTGTTTTTTTTTAAATGAATATAGAAATGACTATCACATAGGCCTTATACAGCTATATTTTTTGTAAGGGCTTTAAAAATTGATAAAGGTAGTTTCTGCATTCTTTTTTTTCCAGCCGGTGCCGCTTCAAAAATATTTAAACTTTTTCAGACCCAAAAATCGTGGACTATAGAAACTTCAATGTTGCGAATTGCAGTTACGGACTTACAAATTCTTGGGACTGCAGTCTTGCGGTTAAGACTTTTAAAAGCACCATCGCGGACTTGCGGTAGCGAAATAAAACTTTTAAGATATGTAGTAGATAGTAACGGAATTGCAACTGTGAATTAAGAATGTTAAAACTTGGTTGGAGTTGCGAATTACGGACTTAAAAAAAACTTGCAGCGCCCAGCACTGCAAAATATAACATGCGAAAGTAATGGAACACCAACTTTTCTCAACTCAATTACGCTCAACATTTGGGTTGCTGCAGAATAGGTTGAAAAGCACGGATCTAGAGTTATTCACTTCACAGGCGCACAAACTTCGTTATCTTTGACCCGCGAGCTTTCCGAGTCATAGTCATTGTTCTAAGCCGCAATAAATTGCAGCATCTTTAATTAACTAAAAGAAAAAAATATGACGTATGACCCAGGCTTAAGAAAGCAAACAAGAGAGTCGAGCCTACTGAACTTAAAATTAGAGCATGTAACTAAAAGGCTTAGTTCCTTTGAACACAAGGTTCAACAAATCATTCATACCTAATATCAAAAGATAACTCTTCCTAAATGTCATCAAATAAGAACAGCCATCGTGCGAGAGGTTAGGATAAATTTTTGTTCAAGATAGAGTCTTGGTAATGGATTATTTCTTCTCAAATTTCAAGTGCTGCTTTCAGCATAAGGTTTTGTTACCATACACTCTAGCACCCGTGTTCCCAACCGGTGGGGAATTTAGGGTTGTCAGGCGGGGAATTTACCACACCCTGAAAAATAACACCGTCCTGTACTGGAATACAGGACGTCTGAAGACTGTATTGTCCACACGTCTGAAGACGTGTGGACCTTTTTTTTGCTCACCGATTGTTATAACTGTTCAAGGTAAACTTAAGTAATAGATTGTTGTGGGTAATTGAGGATCAGTCACATCAAAAGTGGCTAATGGAGAAAAAAGGGTTGGGAACTGCTACTCTAGCACATGTCGAACTTACTATCAGTAATCCCATGCAGTCTGAGACAATTAAAAGTGGCGCTGTATTGTACACCTTCCTCTCTTTCCAGAAAAGAGCAAGAACGACTCATACTGGAAAAAAATATGTATATAACGTAAATTTCATTGATAAAAATCGCAAACGTAATTAAAAAGGGTACTTTTTTTCGTATTGAATCAGGAATGCGTATTTTTTTACCTTAGATTTTAAACCAATAATACTTTCAGATGTCAGGACGAAAAAATATCATAAGCGTCGCAGCAGATTTCTTTGCTGTACGTGTACATTAGTGTTAGCTACCTGCTAAAGTAGGTCATCACTGTGGTGAGAGGTGGCATGAACTGAATGTTTGGATGGAGTTGCATAAACAGCCAGATACTAAGCGCTTTGTACAGCGAGTATTCGTTGAAAGTGAATAGTCGAGACGATTGAAGAATCTACGTAAAGCAAATAGCTCAAATATTTGGTGGATAAAATTGAAATTTATCAAAAGCATTGACTTTCACCGCTCACGCAATACCTGCTCTGCCATGCAACGCTTTCAAGTAGTCTCTTGCAAATCAACCGCCTTTTTGGAGAGAAAATTATATTATTGCTCCAGTAGCAGTGTGTCTTCTTTCACCGCCGCAACGAATACGCGATTTTTGAAGTAGAATAACCCAAGAAGTTTTTTCAGCAAGACATAGGCTTGATTCATTGTTTCAATAAGTACTAGGGCTCAAAGAGTCGAGGCTATTTAAAAAACCGCGCGCCTTCGCTTGACCTGACTTAATGGTGCAACACGTTGGTTACAGACCTTCTATAAATACTTCAATTCATGAGGAGAGCTGGTCGTATTTTCGACACAGCTCGTGTGACTGCTGAGGCGCAAAGCATAAGCTCACTTCGCAGTCTCTTTTCAGCCAGCTGTGGATTACATCTCTTCAGTGCTTTGAAAATAACGTGGTACAGCAAGTTGGAGCTGTTTAAAGACGTTCAAAATCGCAAGTATGTTGGTTCAAGTACCATCCACTCGTCGTTGCAGTGTCCTAGGACAAGATGTTTATTTCCTCTTTATTTCCTTGGACATGATACCTTATTTATTTCCACGTGGGCGGATTTTAGTAAGCGCAAAACGGAAGAAATAAATATCAAGAAAGGAACCAGAAAGGAGGATGTTATTCACTTCTCTTACGAGAGTTTTCCATGCTTTCTCACAACAGCAAACCATCTTCTCCTTCAGCACACCTATCTGTTTGAAGAGATTTGCATTTTTTTTTGAGATGCCTCACGCATGCTTTACGTCGGCCGCTAATGTCTCATAACTAAGGTATAGTCGAACTCTCAGCCATTCGACATGGGTTATGAAAAAGCAAGCACTTTTAAAGATGCGCCAGTTAAAAATTCATAAAAATTCTTAAGAGAAAAAAACTAATTAAATTTAATTGGTATTTCAACTAAAAAATTCAGTCTCACCTCTTAAAATAACATAGTAACATTCAATAATAAGCCAACTCTATTACATTCTAATGGTAATTTGAAACGCTAAAAAAACAATCTTTTAACCAGCATAAAATACTGAGCGTTTTACATTGTTTACCTTATCTAGAGTTACAACAGGAAGGTCTTTGATATATACTGTGTAAGCCAATTGTGGAACAAGATTCAATTCTAACCATCTCTCACAAGCAAGCTGTGCGGCTTCTTGGTGATACTGTGAGAAAAAAATTAAAGCATGATTTCGCAGTGAAAATGGGATGAAAATAGCTTAAGAGAGAAACTTTAAGCCAAATTTATTCTCAAAAATGGATGTTTCGACCACATACCTATCCTCAGCTGTGTACGCTACGGTTTATGTTACCAGCTTAATCCATGTTCTCGAAAGACCCAGTGAAGAGAATCACTTGCCTTTACCTACCCCTTAAGCTATTTCATTTGAAAACTAGATTTTCAGCCCAATATATCATTCTTGCTCTAGTAACAACTGTACTAGACATGTAAAGAACTTTACGTCCGAATTCCACTCCACACCAACTACAAATTCCGTTTTTTCAGAGACATGACCTAGCGGTACCGCGCGCAGGTGACAGATCCTACGTGACGGGTTCGATTCGCGGCTGGGGCCGATCGCATTTGACGTACATACCGGGTGGCTGCTGACTCGAAGAGCGCAAGCTCACTGCGTAACAGCCCTTAATTTCTGTTGAATTTTCAGTTCAATACACTGCGTTGCTTAATGATAGTCTGGAGGGTTGTGAATAACGATTTGCAGCTTTCGTCCAATGCTCAAATTGTGGGCCAACAAGTTTGGGCCTAATGTAATACCAATCAAGGACTAAACGCTTCGACTTTTATAAAGCAAATAAGACTGATATAACAAATATACACTGAACTTTTCGCCTCTACCAAATGCACAAAGTGGCCAACTGGAAACTGCAAACACTACTGCAAAGAGGTTACTCGACAACCCTAGCTATCCGCTATGAAAGCGAATGTTCTTAACCAATACACTAACTAGTAAAATAAATTATATCCACGACGTCAACACCACAAGACACTGGTTTTGTTACTGTAATACAACGTGATGGCAACTTGATTTGACTAACTATTGAACCAAGCTACTCCATGTATAAAGCAAAACCTCTACTTCAAAAGATGCATTGATAAACCTTACCTTCATAATGATCTATAGTTGCTCTGAGATTAAACATTTTAGGGAGTTACAATTTGTGAAATTCGTGAACGTTACATAGCAATCATAACGTGTAAACAAGGCTAGAAGTAACACATTTTAAACTTATCAAACAATTTACTGATACAACTACCGGTATTAGATTTATTTGCTAGCTCTTTTAGTCATGCACCTTTTGCACAGAAAGCGCTCTGATATCAAAGTCATGCCGTAAAGGCGAAACTGGGTATTAAGGATTGTGCATGGCTCGAGACTCGGTTTCGGGCCAGAAATAGAATTCGACTCATATGTGGTTTGTATTATATTGAAAATAAGGTTAAAATCTCATTAACCTGCATGTATAGAGAGCCTTCAACGCATAACTAGAACAATAATTTTTATGTTTAATTGTTTCAATCTGAAGAAACTCAAGAACCATGATTAGAAAAATCGCAACAATTTTGTCAACGATACGTTTTTTAGATAAACTGAACAAAGTTTAAGTAATTATTCAACTCACTCTGTAAGCCGCTTGTAGATACACACAAACTGTTTCAGGAGCAAGACTGCACGTCATAACTCTACAACATGATGATGTTAAACTAGAAAATTGGAGAGCACAGGCAGCTGCAAGAGTGTCAACCACATCGGCGGTAGATACGATGCTTTCTTCCAGATAAAGATGGCCTAATGCCATTGCCATTGCTGAAAAATATATTGCCATGTTGTGCCATCATGAATCTTTGAATAATACTACGCTACACAAGCAAATAACTGAACTCGATACAGATTGTGATAAAATTATGCATAAAGTGCGGGCAAGTTGACGCAACCAAATGGATTGCAGTATAAAAAGGAAAACCAGCATGGCGTTATAAAATTTATTTTAATATATAGCGCTGTGATTAAAATGCATTACCATTTAGTGGTAAATATGAAATATCGGTGCGTTGCGATATATACTGTGTTTTTTATTGAAAACATGCTTTAAAAATTCATGCATGTGTCAACTTGGAAAGTAAGCGCAATTTTTACGAGTTACAAATTTAGCTGAGCTATTTATTATTTCAAAAAAGCCACATGCGCTCATTATCTTTAACTTTATACAATGACTAAGACTACTTAAAGACACAGCAACACTTGGTTGTACCGTGTTTTGTCACCCAAGGATCAGTGACTCGCAGAGTGAGTTCAAGAAGTGGATGAGGTAACACTGAATTCGATTTTGTCTTTACTCGTCGCTCTTCCATTTCTTGGGAAGTCAATCTGCAATAAAGCAACGGTTTCATGTTTAACGCAACAAACTTTACCACTGACAAAATTTTTTAAGGCGGATTCAACGTAGAAAGGTCTAAAGCAGTGGTTCTCAACCTTTTATGGTTTGTGACTCCCTTCCAGAGACTCTCAACTCTTGTGGCCCCTCGCTCAGCAATAAAATTTTCTGTCGGTATTTCATTAACAGCGGCTATGGCCGTTCGCTAGCTTTAAGTGGTTAATTCAAAAAAATCAAATCTTCATTATACTAGCGGTATTACGCCGAAGCGTGTAACAAATGACGGGGCCCATCTCCGCGGCTTAGCGCCTGGGCTACTCAGCTCCGAAGGAACGTCGCAGCGGTGGCAAGCCGTTGGCGACTCTGTGCCTATTTGACCAACCCGGGGTTTGAACCCCAGACCTCTCGCACCGATGGCGTGCGCGCTTAACAACTGAGCTAACGGCCGGTCTTAGGTGGTTAATCTTTCGCATGTGGCCCCTTGATTAATGTACCGCGGTCCTCTAGGAGGGCCAGAGGCCACCGGTTGAGAATTCCTGGTTTAATGTTTAACGCAACAAATTTTACCATAAGCAAGTTTTCTAAGGTACATTCAAATACGTACAAAAGTCTCCAGTATAAAGTTGGTAGACTGGGTTTTATTCTCAGTCGGGTCAAACCAAAGACTTTAAAAATGGCATCTGCTGTTACACTTGCTAAACGCTCAGCAATCAAATGTAGCGCGGAGGATAAAATGAACAGAGAATAAAATACGCCAGTGAATTCTTGACAAAACTTAGTCCTGGGGCTAAAGGACCTCAGTAGTTGTAAAGCGCCATAAAACCACACAACGTTTCAAAGTGCCGTGTTATTTGACATTTACACCTACAGTACCTTCTAGTTGTTTCTTTGTAGTCATTACTGTACACGTCCGCTTGCGAAACAAAACTGTCAACTTTTTCTGCTGAGTCATCGCGGTACACCAACGGTCGTTCTTCTGACAAGGCTGCTCTCAACAACTCACACAGGACTTCAGACTTGATCATGTAAGCGCGATGTAGAGGCCACACTTGACCCAAGCAGTGCAATCTTACATCTGGAGAAAAATAACTGTACTAAGCTAGAGTCAATGCAAACACTTGCTTTTTACATCTGTCCATGATTAAAAAATAATAAATTAGTGTATTATTGTATTGTATGAGTTGCATATTTATCCTCCTATCACGAGAAAGCAATCGTAGCGCTTTAACGAGCTCATTAGGAGTTGCCTTCCACCTGTCTACCATCCCAAGATGGAAGAATCCCGCTAAGTGCTCTTCCCAACGGCATTACAAGTACAGTAAACTTGCCGGCTTGTTCTCCATCTCCACACTGTCCCTTTAATGCTGATCGTCAAGCAGGGAAGCTGTGAATACCAATTTAAAGTCATTGGTTTGACCCGACTCGGAATCAAGCCCGAGTCTACAGCTCCAGAGGCGGACGCTCTTGCATTCGGCCATCTGAACTGTAAACGTTTAAAATTAGAAACACCTTAAGGTTTTTCTTCCAAAGCATTGAACGAAAAATGAACTTCAGTGAGTTCACCCGTCGAGTCAGCAGCTGAGAAGCAACTAATGAATCTTACCAAAAACTTGGTGATCAGCTATCCCCTAAATAGTTGAAAATGACCGCCAACGGTAGGAAAACTCCCGATACCACTAGAGTGCATTAGCGCTAAATGTGCTCTTCCTGCGCTGTGTAGTCCTTCATACCTACTACCTAGGTCGTATGCGCGGTGCACCATCATTATTGTATCAAATCAAAACGAAAATAACTGAACTTTATGTTCCCACCTGGTTCATGCTTGTTGGCAACCAACTTTGAAAACATTTGAAAGAGCTGGACTGGATCTTTAAATTGAGTTTTTGATATGACAGATGAAGATCCTTGAAGACGTCTAAAACGTAATGAAAATTGCAGAGAGGTTCTATCTCTAGGATAAATTTTAAAAATTTTGTATAAATGCTTCTAAACCAAAATTTTCCATCAGTTCGATCAAGCTATTCTGAGAAAACAGAGGCTCCTTGCAGAACAACAGGCTCGCCTGAAATTATTGGTTAGTTTACCTTAAAATTAAGGTGCATTTCTGATGATTATGTAGTTTATTGTATTAAAGATGAGAAACGCTTCCAAGGATGTTTAATTTCGTTAAACCGACAATGCACTAGTTAGCATCGTATGTGCGAATGTAAGGATCGTATGTGAGGCCAAAGTGTAGAACTGTCAAATAATATTCAGCCTAATGGCTGCGATAAGGCTTTTGGGCTGGCCCGTCATAGTAATCGGCATTTTCTTTAAAGGGTGTAACGGATAATTGCCATTTTCTGAAATGGTGTGATTTAAATTCAGTTAAACTTTGAAAAATGTTAAATGTCAAAGTCGATTTGAAAAATGATACTTTTTCAACTGATTTAATGTTTTGTCAAAACCACGAGCAATTTTAATCACACAAAGCGACACAATTACGAAACGACAATAGCTGGTAATTTTTGTTCTATTGTTCTGAGATGTTTTAGACGCTTCCTAAATCACATTAACTATTTCAAGACATCAAATAATTGTTGCTCAACGTTAGGTGCCAGCAGCTGGTGCGTGTACCGACACGCGACAATTTTTTATCGCACCTTGTTTGTTTTATTTTACTGTTTAGCAATCACGGAAAAACCTGCAAAAACCTTTTACATTCGCTTACACTATAATTTTTGTCACGTTGTCGCATGTCGTGTATCGGAAAACACACCTTTAAGCCCCTACTGTTTTTCCTATCGATTAGTTTCCAAATGTTGTGACCAATACATCAATAAGTGCTCCAAATACATTTGTAACTGGAAGCGAATACGTGGGTTGAAGAAACTCGACGAGTGCTGACTCTTTCACTTGAATGTATTTGTGCAGTGCAAGCACGTATGCAAATAAAATTTGCTGACTTGATTTTACCAAAAGTAGGCAGATACTGTCGCTGACCAAAATCATGTATTGAATACTTATATGGAATAGCACTTAATACATGATAAACTGAGGCTATTTTCAAATTAATGAACAGAAAATTCAACAGTAATTGAAGGAAACTGCGAAGTGAACTTGCGGTCTTCGAGTCAGCAGTCATCCGGTATATATGTCAAATGCGATCGGCTCCAGCCGTGAATCGAACCCGTGATGTAGGATCTGTCATCTGCGCGCGGTGTCATTAACTAGGCCATGCCGCTGACCCTAAATATGATCGTGAAGCAACAAACCGAAAACCCGGTGATTTTTGCCTAAGCAATATTACCATGTCATTGAAAATGAAGTGATTTATTCAACACATTTCAAACCGGCTGGTTTGTCGTAAGGCTACGCAGCAGAAACGGCAGGGTTTTAGTTTGCTTCCTAAAGAGTCTCTTTTGAATTGAATGTTATGAATTAAAACTAATGTTTTTGATTTAAAATCAGTGATATTGTTGCAAAATGAAACTGGATATAAAAAACTTCATCATTTTAGGTTTATAAATAGTTGGTTTTTGCTTCAGTTAAAAAATCCATGGTTTAAAAACCAAACACCGAGTGAAAAAACGTGATTGAAAGCAACTGATGAACCAATTAAAGAAGCACAAAGCGAAGAAAATAACAATATTCTACCTTGAACGATGAGAAAATGACGTCACTGGTCTTGGCATTGCAACGCTTCTGTCAAATCCTGCTTCGTCGATTGATGGGGAGGTGAAAGGTCGTGACATTAATGACGTGCGACCCCAAGCACTTCCGAGAAAATCACTATCCTTTGCAATTGACATGTGTGGACTATCAGCTGCAAGAATAAACTAAAAGTTAAAATCACTTAATTACTCCACTAGGCTCATTATTATTAAGGTAAAATATTGAGAGTGTTTACTAAACCGAAAATGGTTTATTGAAGATTTACACAGCAAGAAGGCCACACTTGACCAGAAATGTTATTTGCCAGCCCAGCGCTACATTTTAGAAACGTAGAGGAGGGACAAACTGCACACCTTACTTGACTGAGGTCATAATCAGTCAAGAAAGCTAAGGCATACCGTACTAAATTTTTTCTGACTATTGGTAACGTTACATCCTATGAAGGAGACAAGATAACCTTCTAATTTTAATGAAAACTACGCCTAAGTAATTTTTAAACAATGGTCAACCACAAACTAAAGAAACTCAAGTGACGATAATTTGAGCTGCTGATGTTTTTAGTGCCACAAATTCGACAACAATAACTTTGAACACCAACACACGTTAGTTACCTGTCTTTGCAGTCTTTAAGAATTTATTTTTGGTAGCAGCAACCGATTTGACGGCTTGTGATAAGCCCAAGAAATCTCCACCTAAAAGTTTAGGAGATCGCCATCTAAAAACAAAACTTTATTCTGAAACGCATTAATTAAATCAAACTTAAGCTTAACTTGTCCTCGTGAAAAAAAAAAAAAAACAGTATAAATGCGATGAACCTTGAGTTCAACACGCTGGTTTAAGTTATCAAGCATACATTATTGTACTCATGTTATCAAACCACGCAAAAATGTTAGAGTGAGAGAGAAGTGAAATTTAGATCTTGTGAAAATTCATGATCTGATTTTTCAGTAAAAAAATTTATGCGAAGTTAAACTATCATCATGTTGTCAACGATGATAGCATAGCATTCTCCTTCTCGCTTCAACCCCCTGAACACTTAATTTCAAAACATAGCCCAGCGAAATGCATTATTTCACCACGACATAACCATTCAGTCACTACAGCGCACGTTTTTTTAACAATTCTTTGAATACTGTCCAATGATGATTGAACATTCACCTGTTCGTTATTCCGACCGAATACATACGTATTCTTGATCTAGATATAGGTTGATCAGGTTCAATTCCATCTTTGATCACACCTCGCAGTGCACTGTGTGGAGCTGATAGAGTGTCTCTGCGTGGAAAGAAGAGTAGAAATATACTTAAATCAGCTAGCTTATGTAGCACACATAAATGATTTGAAGAGAGTGAGAGTCCGGTACAATAAGGCTACCAAACTAAAAGAACAGCAAAACGTCAATTAGCATGATAACAATTAACGCAATAACTGCCTAGTTTTTATTTACAGCACTTAACACACGAAAACATTAGAGACTGCCAAAGTTTCATTTTAAAAGTATTCTCACGTCCTTAAAACCAAGGTTTTATGATTGCTAATGCATGCTTCGTGTTCTTGCTGTTGGAGAAAGCAACAAATGCATTCTGCACCAAACTTACAAAAAAGTAATTGCCATAGTTTTCATACCGTTTAATTAAATTAGGCTTCTTTAACTTTCTGCAGGTCAAACCCACACAATAGAGATCAATGCAGTAAAACAACTAATAAAACTGTTGCAACAAAATGCGAGAAAAGTTGATTCGCAACCTTAGGTAAAGTACATAAAATCAAACGTTGAGTCGCTACAGAGCTTTTGACTTAGAAATAAGGAACATTTAAAGACATTGCTATTGGTGTGGGAGGTCTGGGGTTTGATACTGGCCTGGTCAAATCGGACCAGTGTCGCCAATGGCTCACCACTGCTGTGATGCCCAAGCACCAAGCCGCAAAGATGAGCCTCACCACTTGTATAATACCAAAGGCATAATACCGCAAGTATACAAAGATTTGAGTTTCAGAACATAATCTATAAAAAAGTCTTACTCTGTATAAGCTATAATCCGATGAGGAGGCTTAGGTAAAAAAGCAGGCATATAAGCCTTTGTGGAAGGATGGGAAGAAATTTCAGTCTTAGCCATTATAAGCAATCCTGTTCTTCTTTTTTTTAATCAATACAAAAGTCACGACTCACTAACAAAGACAATAAACTTTCGTCACAAACTACTATTGCATGCTGCCAAGCTAGCTGATAGGACTACCATAACATACAACAAAATGGAACCACAATCAGTTTGATGACGACTGCTAACTATCATGCATTGTGAGAAAGTTAAATCATTGAAACTATAAATTATTTTGATTACTGTTTCGTATCAGCCGTTGACAACGTTATGCTATGGCATCACAATTATAACTGTCTATATCAGCCGCCGACCCTACACTTTCCCCAGTAATTAACTGAGTACATGTTCTTGTTAATTCGATTTCAGTGTTAATGACAATATGAAACAGTATTTTGATTTTGTTGACATGCTTGAATTATTTGGTTCACATTTGCAAGCCTTTTTATTCATAGAATCTGCATTGCTTGCTGAGTGATACAATGATTGTAAGATATTTTTTCATTGGATCTAAACAAACACAAATAACGTGTACAGGTAGGCCTAGGCTACTAGCAGCACCTGCAAAGCATTTGAGCAAAACCAGCAGTTTACTGGTTTAGCTAGTTTTACTCCACAAAATGGCAATTATGTGTGGATAACATGACGATAACTTAATCACTCAATAAAATCTGTTTGTTTATTCTAATTCTGCCAACACTTTATTTGCAGATTAGATTATTTGCAATTTAGTCTGATCTACGATGAAGTTAATTCACTGTTGAGTGATGATGCATTCAACCCTAAATGTTGCAATAATGAAAAGAATAACTACCAGTACTATCAAACGTGGTAAGTTGGATATCAATTCCCCCTGTTTGGCACACCCAACCACCTCATAACTCGCTATCAGCGAAAAATAAATTTTCTGAACTTGCTGTCACCAATTTTTTTTGCAGCTGTAGAAAATCGCAGTTTGGTTGTAAAAAAATTCAAGTTATTAAGCTGACCCAATATAATACATGATTTAAAAATCTCTGACATTCAGATGTTTTTTAACGCTTTTCCCTGATGAAGATCTGTTAGGTAAGATTCTGCACCTGCCCAAGAAAAACCTGACATACTGGTATGGCAACAACAGTAGATTATAGCGTGCTAGATAATTGTGTACTACCCACATATATTGGTACTAATTGGCTACTAAGTAAGTAATTGCTCACTGGTAGAACAACTTTCAGTAAAATTGGTGCACTGGTGCACTTGTACTGTGTCCATATGTTCACTTTAAGATGGCTTTACGTACAGTGTATCATACCATACTGCCACAACCAAATTTTTGAAGTCATATCGGTCATTGAAAAAAAAAGATTACAACGTAAGACAATTAATTGTGAAGCAAAAAGTCGGCAAGCTTTTGACCTATTTGAGTAGGACATGTGGACAGGGTACTGGTACTTTGTAGTCTAGGCCAGCAGCACTTTGACTTTGTTTCAGACTATACCTGTATAGCCCCTAAAAATACTGTAGAAAAAAATTTCATCGACTTAAGCTGTTAGAGTAATCAACACATAATGGCCAGTACTCAAGTTGAGGGAGGATGCCATCCCTTACCATTCCTTTACAAGTATAATGACCATCCCTCCTTACGTCTGCATGAAAAGTTGCACCATCCCCCCTTAAGTATTTTTATAACTCGAGCACTGATAATGGTCCCTCTGTGCAAAACTACAAATGAAAATATGCATAAACTCTCTCTTTGCTTCAAAACTGAAATTGTTATCTTCTACGCCGCACTATCATGTTACTCTGTACCCAGAGATGGGCATTTATCGAGACAATTTATCGGCGATAGTTATGGACAATAATTTATAACCGATATCGATTATCATTATCGCTCAAAACAGCTTTGATTTATCAATTATCAATATCGCTTTTGTGATATACTTTGTTATTGCCAATAAATTAACGTGATAAACGATTGTTTATGCACACAGTGTTCAAAATTAGTGAGTTGGTGTTATGGCAAAATACACGATGTCCATAAAGTCTTCTTGCAATTTAAAAAATCGCTCTTTGTTTTGTTTAATGCCACGGCAGAGTAGAGATGGCATGCGCTGACTTTTTCACAGCCCAAACCACCCATGGCCCGGAACCTCCTGCCCAATAGCAGTAATTCCAACCCAGCAAATCATCCCCAAAATAAAGCCCGGCCCGCCCAAAGCCCATTCTTCTATAAACCTTCAGCCACATTTAAAAGAAAACTGAAAGTTGAAAGGGAATTTAAAACTAATTTGGTAGCGGCTCGTCAGCGGCTCAATTAGAAACAAAAGCCAGAAGTGGGCCATTAGCAAACCACTAAAAAGACTGGCTAATAGCTAGTTGATGGATCTCTTAGCGGCCCATGCCATCTCTACAGCAGAGTCCGTGAACTGCTCTTTTTTCTGAAAAATCTAGAAAAACATTTTTGCAACTTGACTTGAAAAAAAATTTCGTCAAACACATTAAAATTTACCGCAACATGTATTGGAAAAATTTATCTGCGATAATTTATCGATTACCGATATCGCTTTAAGAAATTGAGATTTACCGATTATACATCGTTATCGCCCATGGCGTTATTAAAATTATCGATTATCGCTTCAGTATAGAAAGGTTTATCGTGCTCAACACTGCCCGTACCGTATTTCTTGCATCTGGACTACGGCCGTAGGGGTACCAGCATACAACGCAACGATTTTCTCTGCAAAGCGTAAGGGTTTCCGAGGAAATCAGAGTTTCCAATTATTTTGACTGGACTTAAAGAATTAAATACACAACTACAGAGGGACCATAGATTAGAAGAATCTATGGAGGGACGTACCAAGTATTCAGAAATTTTCTCAAATGGGGAACACCAAATTTTGCATATTTATTTTAGATGCAGTTTTTTCTGGCGTGTTACAATATCAAACTTAATTTGTTGTAAAGTAAGGAACAAAATGGCTCTTGTGCCGCAATTTTTTAACAAATATCTTTCGGATTTTTGAATAATATTTTGTTGGCATGTTTTTGATTTATGCGTGGGTTTGAGGCATAAGCTTATTATTATCAAGAGAGTTCAAAGTTTTGGGACTTTTTTTTGCAATTTATTGTTGTTATGCTTGTCTCAAATTTGTTGATCTTTGCCACAGGCGTAGCATACTGTTAATTAATCACTGCAATTTTAGTCACAAAAAAAAGCTTAAAGCTTGATTACCGGTACTATTTAAAGCAACTTCGCGTTGATAAAAAATATTTTTTGCTCTGCTGTGCAGAACGCAAATGAGCAGTTTGAATGGCATTTTTGCTGCGATTAGGAGCTACTTTAATGAAGTAAATAGTAGCATTTGGAAAAACAAAACCGTGAAGCTTAGCTTTAACAAAGCAAATTTTGTACCCTTGACAGATCATAGATATTTTAATCAAAGACTTGCTGTGCATACGATCGTATCATAGTGTGCACTGCCTATGGAGACTGGGAGACATTCTGCCGATGCAACGGAGCAATCTAGAGATGACTCGGGCTGACTTTTTTGAGGCCTGGACCGCCCACGGCCCGGAACCTCCAGCCCAGTAATCGTAACTGACTTGGCAACTCATACCAAAAATAAAGCCCAGCCCGCCCAAAACCCATTTTTTTTATGAACCTTTAATCACATTAACCAAACTTAAAGGGATTTTAAAAAGTGTCAGCGGCTCGTTAGCGGCCCAGTAATAAACAAAGATAGAACGGGGCCGTTAGCGGACCAGTGAAAAGACCGGTTAACGGCTCGTTGGCTGGTCTCTTAGCGGCCCTTGCCATCTCTAGAGACGAGAAGCTAAATACGCGAAAAATCATTTTCAACAAAATGGCTACAGCGATTTCAGTATGGTACGTTGACAAAAAAATCAAAACCTAAGGGGGGGTTGAACCCATGCCTGCGACAAACAGTTCAGCGTACTATCCCCCACTCCACCTCCATGTCGTTATAGTACGTAAAATTTTTGTACTTGAACTTTCTTTACGCATCACGTAACTCTCAAAAAGGCTGTAGCGGTTTTGTTGAAAATGATTTTTCGCGTATTTAGCTTCTCGTTCTCTAGAGCAATGGGTGGCACGATTTTTTGGATCAAAAATTTTATGGTTCACTGATTAGACGGATGTGACCCGCGAGATTTAAAGTTATTGAATGGAAAGTGGTAGATGCAAAGTACCAGTAGCAGGCTGAATTTGAAGAATTTCTGACCTAGTTTAGTACGGGTAGTGAGGTGGACCATTCATTCTACTGTATGCTGGAATGCGGTATATAGGTGGTGTACCAGTAGATTATTTTCCAAACAGTGAGCAAAAGTTCAAGTCAAGCTCACGAGTTGAGATAGGCTATACCAAAATTGCCTACCGGTACGGTACAGTACAAATTCATTCATTGTCATTTTATTCCCGCGATTTAAAAAAAAAACGCAAAAAAAAGTACAAATGTTTGAATTGAAGATTAGGTTATGAGCTGCATCAACATTGTGGTCTAGGCTTGAACCAGTGAACAGTCAAGGGGGACCTCACCTGCTCACTGGTTTATCAGGGGGCAAAATAACAATAAAGGCTCTCTGGGCATCTCAACTTGAACATCATTCAGCATTACACAGTTACAGATGAGCAATCACTACTGTTTCAAATGAATAAGGAATAAAAATGAATTAACACTCAGCAGCTTAAACTGTTAAGGCAGTGCAATAGTCAGATAGTCTAGTCTACTCCAGTAACTTAGTGCTGCAACAAAGATTAAAAAATATGAAACACAGACAAGATCATTGTTTCACAGACTGCAGTAACGCTCCGGCACACCGAGCTGGGCAGTCGCTACTTAAATAGTGCCGCTGTCGCTGCCGCTATTATATTGGACGAAAAATGCAAGGGCGCTGCCGCTACTGGAATTAAAAAAGTATATAGCGGTGCTTCCGCTGCCGCTACTGCACACGAGAACAGCGGGCGCTGCCACTGCTTTAAAATTATAAAACTGCAAAAGTTTTCGAAAAAACTAAAAAGTTACGACTAACAATGACACACAAGTGAATTTTCTCTATCACAGTCAATGATACTTTCATCTGTTCATGAAAAACAAATGCTGGTGATAAAAAACGCATATTCACGGGAATCTGATTACTGGCATAGCCGTGGAAGGGGGGGCAGGAGAAACAAGGAGTGAATTTTAGTCAATGATATTTTCATAAAAACAAATACTGAAGATAAACAGATAAACGCATATTCAGAGGAATCTGATCAGAGACGTAGCTGGAGTGGGGCAGGAGAGACAAAGAGTTAATTTTCTTTTGCTATTTCTTTCGATCTGATTATTTAACGAGCCGAAATGAATTAAGCTCAAGGCAAATCCTTGCCTCATAAAAAGTGATGAGGATACTTTCACCCAAAGCAAAATGACTATCATTGAATAGGGTAGAGTGGGGTAAAAGGCCCACCTTAAGGAAAATGTGTTTTAACTTACAGCAATGGTATATACTGGAAAAAACAACTTCCTAGCTGTATGTGTGCACGAAGTGATAGACTACTCTATCAAAAAAATGTAATTAGGAATTTGGAACAATTCAAGTAAGTCAAAAATCAAGGTTTGTTTTTTCTTTTAAAAAGGGCGTTTTACCCCATGCTTGGGGCAAAATGCCACTTTACGTATCTTTTTATGAGCCACTAGCACACGGTGAAAGGAGTGCAGTATTGAAAGCTTGTTTACAAATGAACTTTATTTTTGCTTTTTAACTATAAAAAGAACATTTTTAAACAAAAGGTACCCAACAAATAGCATCGACTACATGAAAAAAATCATTCCTGCAAATTAGGAGAGGTCTTCATCCGTTTACTCGCAGTTTTGACAAATGAATTAAAAATTTCCAAGTGTACACTCCTGGTGGGCCCACAAAGTAAGTTTCATACAGGACACTGGATTTATTTCTCTCTTGGCCTGCTGTTACAAAAAAGGCCCTCCACAAAATAAGCATGGCTATTCTTCATCGTATGAAGTGTCAAGGTCATATTTATGTTTTGAAAGTTTACACTTTTTGTGGTTATAAGGGTCAAACAAAGATAGGCACTTTGAACTGAGAGTGTTAAAGGGGGCCAGCTCCTTCCGGTATTGCTAAAACCTTCAGGTACACAAGGTGCACAAGGATCACATGGAGCACAAGGATCACAAGGAACACAAGGATCACAAGGACCGCTAGTGGCGCAATTAGGAACGCATGGAGCACATTAGGGATAGGTTCAATGGGGGTCAGGTATAGTTAGGATTAGGTTCGGTTCGGATTAGTTTCCATTAGGGTTCGGTTCAGTTAGGGTTAGGTCGGTTAGGTGTGAGGTCCTTGCGCTCCTTTTAGTAATAGCTCAATTGCTTGTGCTCCTTTTAGTAATAGCACAATTGCGCCACTAGCGGTCCTTGTGCTCCTTGTGTTCCTGCAGCTTTTAGTAATAGCTCAATTGCACCACTAGCGGTCCTTGTGATTCTTGCTCTCCTTGTGGTCCTTGTGATCCTTGTGGTCCTGGTGTTCCTTGTGATCCTTGTGGTCCTTGTGATCCTTTTAATTCTTGTGCTCCATGTGATCCTTGTGCTCCTGCAGGTTTTAGTAGGACCCGCTCCTTCCAGTTGCTCTCCTCTCCATTTCAGCGACTTTGCCACTGGTTTAACATTGCAGTCCTAGTGTTTACTATGGTCTTGCTAATGCTCTCCTCTTCGAAAAAGATTCTCCAGGCCCCCCTGTTTAACATAGCCGGCGCCAAGCCAACATCTTGAGGAAATTTTACGTTTCAATAAAACCATTTTCATTTTTAGGAGAAAATATACCGGGTGGGGTCAAACGCCTACAGCAGGCGTTTTGCCCCCTAGGCATGGTAGGCTTTTTACCCCCAGGGCAGCCATTTTTAATTAACCTGGATTTATCAGGTGCTTCAGGCAATTTATCAAAAATAACCAACATGAACAAAATCTAAAGGAATCACAATAATTTCTAGTGTACAGTTGTTACAACTTGCCTAAATACCTTAAAAGCGACACCAGAGCTTGTCAGTTAACCCACTATGCTTATAACAAATCAGAAGAAAATTAATAATTTATCATAAAACTTTACCAGTTTTTTTTCTTTTTGTCCAAACACACCTACAAGCAGCGCAGGTAGACATGTTGACAGGAGGGTAATATGACGTTATAATATCCAGTATATTTGCTAATAAAGACCATAGGCGTTTTACCTCAAGTAGGCTTTTTACCCCACTCTACCCTACTTTAAAACACACGATGGGGAATATGTAAAATCAGTATGGCCTCCTTAAAATTTTCACCTGGCTACGCCACTGATTTGTTATAAATCAATTTAAATAATAGTTATTATTTATCACACTCATCTTTACTATAGGCCTACTGTTTGTTATGCCATACTGTCTTTACCATTTTAGCATAAAATATACAATCATTTTTCAATGACTATTTTACTAATACTGAATTTGTTCAAAAATCTCGAGCTAAACATTGAGTTTCGTATTTTTGTATATCATTTTTAGTCTTACCACCGCAAAGACTGATTACTGTTTTTTTTCTCATGAATTGTCTCATCAAACAGACAATATTTTTGCTTTTTTTTCCTGAACGGGTCCTAGTGTTAATGAGGTAAAACGATACAAGATGCTCGAATCAAAGAACTGAGAAGTCAAACCAGCGAGGGGCATTACCATTCTGGTGGCGAGATGCAGCTTTGTTTGTGAAACAGCAACTGTCAATCAGGATTAGTGTCGGGCGATGAGAATGATGAAAATGGTGTTAATGAATTAATGGAACATCGCTTGTGATCTCATGCTATCACGCCTCGCTTTACGTTTTCATTTGTTAGTTTCATGGTATTAATTTCAAGCAGAGTGAGTTTAGATTTAAGTTGCGATTTTATTATTAGATTGCTACATAACACACAGTCTTCAAAATCAAAATTTTTTTTGCAGCAGTGGCAGCAGTAAGTCAATTATCTTCACAGAAGCGCTGCTGCGCTGGTCGCTACTCCACCTCAAAAAAAGCGTCGCTGTCACTTTTCGCTGTTGACAGAAAAAAAAAAGCGGCGCTGGTAGCAGCGGTGTGCCCACCTCTGCCGGCACAGTATACTTATCTATGCAGTAGGCTCACTTCTGGAAAAACCATTGTGATGTGTGTCCACAAAAAAAAAACTCTCAAATCTGCTGGAGCTCTGGGTAAGCAGGAAAGCGCAGAGGCTATAGCGATTTCAAAGGCAAATAATTAACAAGTGAATTATATGTAGCTTTTTTCTTTGGTAGTGTCTATTTTGCCATTAACGGCAAAATAGCTTTTAGGACTATTTTGCCATAAGTGACGTGGGTTTATAAGCGCCTTTTTGTGCTAGATTGTCACGACTTCATGTTAGCTTAGTGGATAGAGCGCAGCATACCATATATACTCGTGTATAAGTCGAGTTTCTGGGACCCGATTTTAAGGTAAAATTTTCGGGGTCGACTTATACACGAGTAATGTTTTTGGACATGTTGCTGCTGAGTCGAGTTGTATGTGGTATGAAAAGAAAACTCTATTATTACTTTATTACATCATTAATACTGGCACACAAGCAATACACAAACATGCTTAAGTTACTTAACAGTATAGTAGTACACAGTATACGGCAGAATTATTGTGTAAACGTTCATTCAGGCATTGCATGCGCTTTTCACGTGCATTTCACGCACAGGACGCATGCACCTACTGTATTCAGGCATTACTTTTTTCTTTTTTTACCAATCACGATTCTTTTTTTTTCTTTTTTTACAAGCATTACTTTTTTTACCAAACAGTAATTATTTCAAAACACTTGCAAATTGTGGAGTCGACTTATACATTTCTCAGTTTTACTGCGCTTTTTCTTCCATTTCCTCATTTCCTGAATTAGCTTGTAGTTGATATAACAATTATTGTTTTGTTTCTTCTTCCTATTCACAGTTCTAGTGCAATACCGGGATCATTTTAATATACCTACATTCGTATGGTACTGGTGTGTTTTTCATTGAATTACACTGCATACTGGTACCTATAGGCTTTATTGTACTGATGGTATGGAAATAAAAAATACTACTACTATACAGAATTTAGTTTTTAACTTATAGTAGTACATATTAAATTTACCATTATGCTTATTTGTTCTAAACTTATCACAAACATCTTTATCTGAATAAAATGGAGAAAAATGAAACAAGTAGTCCTGAAAATTTCCAGAATCAAAACTCCCGTGAACTGTAAGTTGTTTGCTTTTTCTTAACATTTCAATATAATGCGCAATACTGATGAAGTTTCCATAATTTGACGTATTGTAATATGCTGCACATGGTACAATATCAATAACAAAATTGAATGATTAAAACAATAAAAATTGAATTTAAAATTTGTTTTCTTTATATGAAAAATTTGAATTCTGTTGCCTGTATGTAATTACTCTCTTACGTTGTCCATAAACTAATAAACACATTAAATTTGCTTTGTTTAATTTCATGACATGATTAACATTTTGGAATAGGTCTTGACTTCTACCAATCAAAACAATTGTGGTTATGTGCGTCACTGATTACTCAACTAGGCCACTTAAGCTTTTGAGGATAAAGAATTTGTTCTACATTAAAGTTAGTGAGAAATCATAGAGCAGTTGCTCAAACTTTGCTGGTTTTGAGCACCAATGTCAGAATAAAATTAATCCATTTTTCTTTTTGAAGATTGTCAAACTTATCCATCCCTTCCTTTCCTTCAGGGATGACAGAGGAGGAGTCTTCACTGAGCATAGTTGATTTGGACGCTCTTCCAGGTAAAAATTGGACTGAATAGTCATGTAGCTGTTGTTTAAACTTAATGCTGCTCTATGTTTACTTGAACTACCGGTAAGCAAGTTGATCATTTGCCTTTGAATCATCTGCGAGAACCTATGAGTACTTGAAAAGCACTCATGACCTAGCTTATGCTTGGTGTAAGATAACATACAATGAGTATTTGAAAAATGGATGTGGTTTAGCCATTGGCGCGGACTTATTTTTAAAACATGGGGAGATTTTTATTTCTCACGCTCAAATCAAATCACTGTGTAGAAAACCGCTGTGCTATGCAGAGCAGTTTTCAAACTTTTGTTTTTTGCGATCAGCATCTAATTCAACCGGAGACTAGCCAGTTAGCAAATTTACCTTAACAATCCTTAAGATTTTAGATGTATCACATTTCTCGTACATTATTTTTATTTCAACATAACAAATAATGAGCACATTTCAAATAAACGATAGCAACGCGCTTTGGGCTAGCTCATGGCAAATTAATGCAAACAAAATTATGAAAAAATTTTAAAGAGGACTCATTGAAATGGCAAGTAATTACGCTCAGCATTAGGCGTAAGAAAGGGGGCTCGGCTCCAATGTTCACGCCCTTCCCTTTGGCTTCCTCCGATACACGCCAAATGCCTTCATCGCTTAGATTGTACAAGAAAAAATTGTACCTTAATGTGGAAAAATTCCTTCATGCCCCCCCCCCCTTGAAAATTTCTGAGTAAGCCCCTGCTAAGCATATTTGATATTTCGAGGTTAAAAAAATTCCTCATTATTATTTCGTGTGTTTGGTTTTGGTAATATCTATATACTGCACAGTGTTATGGAACAGTTTTTCTGCGAGTCTTTCTTCGCACTTAACAATTCTCAAATTATCTGCAGTGCTATAATGTCTTAGCACCGCTGCTTGAACGGGATGCTGAATTGCTGAAACCAAAGTGTTTGATGCTGTGTGAATGCGCTTATACACGTGTGCACTGTACAGTGTACACGCACTATCACGCAAAAGATCCTGCGCATGCTAAAATGCATTTGCGTAGGGTTCTGAGTTGTAGTTTTCTTGCATGAGCACGTGTTTGAATGGTACGCTTTTTGGTGTTGATACGCAAGTAAGAATGAAAAATACTCCTACAAATATTTGGTTAATTTCAATTAACACAAACAGCGGGTTTTACATTTTAATACTTCATGAACAAGATATTGTTCTTGAACATATAAATGGGAGAGATTTTTACGGGTAGGTTTCTCACCATGCTGCAAGCTATGGGGAGGTTTAACCTCCCCATCTCCCCGCATGTCAGCGCCAGTGGGCTTAGCCTAGGCTTGATGTAAGCAAACATTTACTTACTATAACCCTGGGATTTGTGCTAGATGTTTCGAAATTTACCCACCATTGTCATGTTTGGTTGTTTTTTTTTTTCTGTTTTAGATTTGGAGATTAAACAATACATATTATGTGATTTATGATGCATGGGTGAACACTAAACAGTATGAGCTTTTGCTGTGATTATGATTCTAAAATTGATGTTCATTGTCTACCTGAGTAATTTTTTAAAAACCTGGCTGGTGCACACTTTCTTGGATATCCTAAAAAGTAATACTGCTACTTTAGAATCTTCTAATCCTAAGCAATCATTTCAATTTCACAAATAGGGCTTTAGGTAAGAGTTTTGTAGCTGTTATGTCTTAGTGGATTATTAAAAATTTTGATCAGCAGTGATGTATCTTACATTACATGGGGTGAGTCAAAAGTAGGTGGTCAGCATTTGAATAGATTTATCTAGAGGTGGACATTTTTTCTGAATAGACTGAAACGCAGCCCAAGAAAGCGCAAAATTTTTTGAAATTATTAAAACACAATGGAAGTAGCGCAATGTGATTTTTTAGAGCATTGAAGCGCAGCACAACTTTTGCAATTAATGTTTTATAAAGGTAAAAGTGTAATGCAACTTTTGCAATCAAATTTTTTTGAGCGCTGATGCGCAGTGCAACTTTTGCAATTAATTTTTTATGAAAGTAAAAGCGCAATGCAACTTTCGCAATCAAATTTTTTTGAGCTTTAAAGTGCTGCGCAACTTCCGCCACGCAAACTGTAATAAAGCGCAATGCATAAATAATAAGCAATTTTTTTTTGTAGAGTTACCGGTATGTTTTTTTTTACCTGCATGCTGTAAGCGGCAATGCCGATTATACTTTAGTAAATATATAGCTTGGTTTGCTTGGTCAATGGATAAAAAACAAAAATGATGCAAACGCATTGCATTAGATGTGGTTGCAATTTAAAAAAGCACTTGATTGCAGCTAATTATTTGCAAATATAATGAATTTCAAATCGAACTAATAAAATTTATGTAAAAATTAGGAGTGATCATGTTTTTAAACATTTGCAGTACTATTTTTTTTGTGGAACAAATCAATACAAAATAATCTTCCGAAACTTTTAGGGGTCAAAGTTTGAACATTTTGTTTTCAAAAAAGCTGTTTTGGTATGAAGGAACGTTTACACCGAATACAACATGATTTTTTGCAGGAAAGTGACGATTAGCTGCAAAACAGTTGGAGGTTATGAGTTGTGACGTAAAGCTACGTCGCTTTACATGACATTCTAGGAGGCAATCGTAAGGTGCTATGCAGAACAGCCAATAAAAAGAAAAAGGTTCGGATTCAAACTCTGCCGAAAATATTTTCGTCAACTGCTTACATCAAAAATCGCAGGAAATTTTGTAGGACAACAAATCCGATAATTTTGAATTAACTGTCAATTGACATTTATTTAGTAAATGAACCGATCTTCTGTCAAAACAATCATTGCTTTTTTCTAACTTAAGCAACTTGTGCTTACAAAGTGCGGCCAACTTTTTACAGTTGGCAGTGCAATAAAGCACAAGCTGTTGCATTTTTTTCAGTTTGCAACGAAATAAAGCGCAAGCATCTTTACTTTGTTTGGAGTGTGGCGCAAGTTGCGCAACGACCAAAAGTATTATGTTGAAGCACTTCGCAAGTTTTGCAATTGCAGAACTTCCATAAGTTGCGTTTTGCGTTTGAGCATTTGCATTGTCACACAACATTTAATTTTCATTAATGTAATTGTCTTTTTGTATTTAGTTGCACGTATAGATGATTTCTAAGTAATTGTTCATTTATTGTCCACCTAATTTGGCTCACCCTGTATGTCTATATTTTTCAGATGCTCAGAGATCAGTCAGCTTTGTTCACGTCGAAAACAAAAGCAGTCTTGGAAGTTTTTTAGATCACTGCTTCTCTTCTGCTGATGATCAAAAGAGCGAGGATAGTCAAGTTCCAAATGTTCAAAAACCTCCCAGGTTTGTTGAACTTGGTTACCTACAGAACAATAAAAGATGAAATTGCACTGAGTAATTAAAAGATATGTACTGAATAAATTGTTCAAGGCTTGGCTGATACAATAACACAAATCGGCTTGTACCAAAGACAAGTGTCCCTAAAAATTCGCGACTTCGTCTTGTCAGTTTTAATTGCTAGTTTGTTTTTGCACTAACTGGTTGCTTGTGTGGCACAATGTGTACCACATTTGTGCAGTTATGTCATCTTCATTTTACCCTTAACTTGTTTAAAAATGGAAAAATCAAATTTAACGATTTTCAGTCCAACAATCGCTTTTTGGCATAGGGTACATTACTTAAGCAGTTCATCTCATTTCATGATCATGGTTTCTGTTTAGATCCAAAATTTTGGATGACACATTTGGTTCAAGCATCCAATGTTCTGAACTGCAATCCAGTGGTCCTTCCCAACCGTAAGTTGAAAAGTGTTTATTCAACAGGGGGACATTCTCATTTCTCATACGAGAATGCTAATAAATCTGCGTTGACCTAGACTTGATAGAAATTTAAGATGCTTTATGCAACACATTAAATTACCGATAAAAGTACATTAAGAAAACCCCAACATGCTATTTCGCCGTGAGGTCCTTCATTGGGGACGCTAAAACTATAAAAATAACATCTTATTCAAATGAAATTCTATTACTGTGTTGTATTTATGCTCTGGCGTGCACCATTGAGCTCTCTGTTTGCCGCAACGGTCAAATCCAGGGAGTCGAACCGTTTAAAATATCGCTACGGTTCCGGTTCAGGTTCAAGAAATTTAGTTTTTAACGGTTCAGTTCAGGTTCAAGACTTTTCAAAAATTTGGGTTCGGTTCGAGTTCAGTTGCACCAAAATTTAAAATTTCGGGTTCGGTTCAGATTCACAGATTTAAATATTAAAGGTTCGGGTTTGGTTCTGGTTCAACGATTTTCAAATTTAAACGGTTCAGGTTTGGTTCGGGTTCACCGAAAAAAAGCGGTTTTCACCAGTTCGCGGTTCAGGTTCGGGTTCGGCTATAATTTATAGCCTACCAAGTTGGCATGTCCTGTCCTGACTTGTTTCAGACTCATTAAATTTTGAAAAGCGGAAAGAATGTTACGCATCATCGCAGCACATGTCTAGAGATTTTTATCAAGATTTTTTAAGAATTAGCTCAGGTTGAAAAATTGTTACTAAACGATTTCTGTTCAGGTTTATGTACACAAAATATTATAGGTTCGGTTCGGGTTCACTTGCATAAAATTTTAAAGGTTCGGGTTCGGTTCAGGTTCACAGATTTGAAATATTAAAGGGGATCTGAAGAGCAAAACTGTTTTTTCAGAAATGGCGTTAAACATTACACTGAGTTCTATACTGACTGCAGAAATTTTCAATCGTTTTTAATTAACCAGAAATTAAACGTTGGACTTGTGATCATGACGTCATGGAGGTCTGTACGTTCCGCACTACTGTACGCACGCAACTACGCAAACCTTACCGCTGTCTGTAATCCACGCGTTTTTCAATGACGTCACAGACCTCCATGACGTCATGATCACAAGCTTAACGTTTAATTTCTGGTTAATTAAAAATGATTGAAAATTTCTTCAGTCAGTATAGAACTCAGTGTAATTTTTAACGTCATTTCTGAAAAAATAGTTTTGCTCTTCAGTTCCCCTTGTTCGGGTTCGGTTCAGGTTCAATGATCTCAAATTTAAACGGTTTAGGTTCGGTTCGGGTTTACCGAAAAAAAGCGGTTTTTACCGGTTCGCGGTTCAGGTTCGGTTCGCAACCCTGGTCAAATCACATTACATTAAGATGCTTAATGAGTATACAATCGATGAAAGTGCAAGATGATTCCTTTAATAATTTGTTTTTTGTTATTATAAAGACTATTTTTGGTTGATTTCTGCCAGAATCATGGTCTTAGTTTTACAAATGTGGTCTTTTGCATAAACATACATACTGCATAAATTTTACGTAAGTAATAGCCTATTGTAATGACTTTCAATAAGTTCTATTTTATATAATATTTAGCGTTTTTGTCAATTTTTTTAGGCTAAATGAAGTTCCATTTTTACAAAATCTTAAATCTCCGTTTGCTGAAGGAAGCGATGACTCAAATAACTCAGTAAGTTTTCAATAAGCTTTGTATCAATTTAAAATTAGGGCATACCAAAGCAAAGCGTTGGCATGCCATTACGAATTGGCAAGGTTGTTATGTAATCTGATGCATGTTGCACAGCTTGTTTTTCACCCTTAAATTTTTCGTTTTTAAGTATATAATCATTTATGTCCAGAACTAACTTGCTTTAAGGACGAATACAGGTACGTTTCAGACACATCATTACTTTATCATGGAATATATCCCACCCCCTGACGTGTGTATCATACCAATCAAGGTTTCGCGCCAGTTTTGATTGCTTTGGTTCATTACCAACTACGTGAGACCGCTTGATTTGAAAAAGAGGGTAAACTACGTTTTTTGGAACATGTTTCCTACGCTTAGGCGTAGGCTGTATGCTTGTATTGTGATTGATCTAGTAGTATCACTTTCAGCAGAGGTAGGAATCGATCACTGTTCTATTGCGCCAAAGTGAAAAGTGGTTATAGTAGGTTTGGAAAAGTTTTTGTCGTTGAAAAAGGTTTTGATACCCACCGGAAACGTGTTTATATTATAGTCAAATTTTAGCACCAATGTGTTTTTAATTTATATTTCCGTCTGCATAAATAAAACAATCACTGTACGAAGAAATAGGCAGTACTTGATGAAATTAATGAAATTGCAAACTAAAATGAAATGAAATTGCGAATTTGCACCAATTTCAAGGCGCATATTTAGCCACAGTGATTATTTTCTCTACAAGTTCCTGCACTAAAACCGATAGGTTCTCGATACAGGAGGATTTCGTACCTACTACCCAGTACCCATTGTATCAATTTCACCGGTTACACAAGCCAACAAAATTTTTGCTACTCATAAGGCAAAACGCTTTTTTGGATATTTTGGGAGAGCGGTTATCAAATCTGCCATTACTTTTGCGCTTACACATTACGTTTTTTAGTTTTATTTTTGGAAAATTATTCTGAAAATGCTAATACGCCACAGTAACTACAATTGCATTATCTTAAAATTATTCTATATATTCTATATACATATAATTCAAACCTTTAGGAAAATTGCATAACAGAGGTGCGCAGTTAACGTACTGAGGTACAACATTCTATTTCAAGACGTAGTCTATGCAACTAAACGTTGAAACACATTGCTGAACATTATGCAATTAACACTCAAAAATGATTTTATCTTTGAGTTTGACGCTGATGCATAGCGTCACTTTCTTGCTGTTGAAACCAGGCTGCAGTAATCGGCGAGCGTGGTATCAGTTATTTTTTATTGATACCGATTTTGCATTTTTTTAATCTCTGGGTGAAAATGTTTGCCGTGTTCAACATGTACTTCTCCCTTATTCTGTGGAAAAAAATCGAGGTGGCTGTGGAGAGAATGGACTTTTATTGACATTCTTGCATCAAGGGTTTTGTTTTCTGGATAAAAATGTCAGATCTTTTGTAGGCCAGAAAATTTCCGACCACCTAGCAAAATTGGTTTCCAGCTTCATTTTCTATTGGGTTTATATTTACACTGAACGTTCATCAGTTTTCAAATTTCAGGTCCTATTAATACAACTGCTCTCGATTTTGCCCGTGTCTTGGCTTGAAATTTTTGTTCGCAAATATCTGAATCCATTGTCTTAACAAAGTTTTTGAACAACCTTAATTTGATGTGCATTGGTGATAAATATACAGTTTGCTAGGATTAACTAATGTAACATGAGGCACATCACATCTTCCGGGAATAAAGCCTTTGCGAGCTAGCAGATCTTTTGAATATAATGTTACTCTTTATCTTGGCTGTTCTACTTACACAAGAAGTCAGTAGTTCTTAGTTTGACGTTGATACTACGTAGCGTCAAACCAACAACTAACTGTGAACTTACCTGCGAACCAGCGAGGCTAAGTTTGTGCAACAAATATGTGGTGCCCATTGTTCATCTTGATCATCTACTTTACACCCTAACCTGAGCAGTATTTGTATGCCACTCGCACACTTTTTGCGAATTATTTTTTGGGATTCAGGTGTAAGTATTTCACATATGTAGCAAAACCAATCCGGATGCTTTAAACATGATCTTCGTTTCATACTTTTGTCAATATTGAAATAATTCCACTAACCTAATACTTGCCTAACAGCTACGCTCATTGATGTTAAGCAAAAACATCGTAACACATGCACCGTTAGCTACAGTACACCGTTGCTGGATACACACTACACATTAGTTACGATACACACTTCTTACGATTGCTGGCTGCATGCACGTCTTCGCCAATCTGTTTTTTGAAACAGGCAAGCTTCAATTTGAGTATAAAAATTGCATTATTGCATGTCATCAGCGAAAAAAATAATTTAAATTAACTAAAAAACTTGACGTTACCGAAACAAACGAACAACATGTTTGGAATCAGCGGCCGAGAATTAGCCTAAAACACTCGAAAAACCCCAAGAAGCAGGACAAAAATTTTTTTTTTGTTGTCTAGTGTTATTTGAAGATATTTCACACTGAAATTGATGAAAATAGTCGTTTGTTAAAAGGCGTTTTGTTCAACCATGTAACAAAATTTTATGCATTTTTTGGTCTTAATTACCTTTTGCATTTAGGAAAATATTCTGCTTTGAATTTAGTCGATACCCTTTAAGTCTTATTTCACTTAAAAAATTATAGCTAGTAGTAAATATGTTTGTACAGGAATTTGATTTTAACGCTGACGAGTTGGACATTGATATCTTGATCAACGAGGACGATGAGAATATGGATAATACATTGGTGAAGCACGATCAAGCAACAAACGGTTAGAACAAATTGATTTCTTCGGAATACAATGAATATGGAGCAAAAAAAGCTTAGGGAGCACAAATATAATCACAATAATTTTTGAAACTGAACATTTGGACAACATAAATTCACCTGCCATCAATAACGCTGTAAGCAAAGCAGTATATAACTAAAAGTTTTTGTTCTGCTTAGTTTACACTGCTGAATCTATGTTGTCAAAACGTCTGGTCATAAAAATTACCGTGGCCTTATTTTTGTTCCTAAATTGTGTATACGAGGCCGAGCCTCTACGCTGCATTGTAGATTTTGAAACGATTAGTAATATAATATACAAAATTTTACTTCACAAGGTCTACTTCTTTAAATAATTATTCAAAGTCAATTTAGTTCCAAGAAAGAATTTATTAGTGTCGTTGATATTTATCTAACTCGGCAAAGTTTTTCCAAAAATGTCAACAAGTCAGCAGCAATTAGGATTATTTTCAACGATAGAGGTGAGAAATGTGTTTTGTGAGCTGCGAGTAATCTTGTTGAGCGTAATGTAATTAATTCGTTCCCGTGATAAAGACTTCTAAATCTGTTTGGGTCATTCGAGCTCCCGCTGTGCTGTGCTTTGTTTTGTTTTTTTCTTTAATCTGCCAATGAGCCATCACCGCAAAACAGACTATGGCAATTGTGGTGGTTTCATTTCCAAGTGCATTGTTATTAATGGATTTGGTATGCATTGTGCCGTATCACATTGATGATTCTAGCATTGTTTTACATGGAAGACAATTTATTTTCAGGTGAAAAACTTCAATCTCAAAGCAAGAACAAGACTGATCCAGATAAACATTCAACTACTTTTGAATTTTTAAAAGGTCTCGGCTTGGCTGGGTCACCCAACAAATCATCTCAATTAGTAAGTTTCTACTATCTCGAAAAGATAATACCATGCCCGTTACGAAGGATTTTCTGATCGTTTACATCTTACATCAGTCGTCTTTAGTGGGTTTGGTAGCTGTTAGACGGTGAAAATTCCCTCGTAAAAAAATCATGTCCAGGTTTGACAAGTTGAGTGAATTAGGGTTTTTGCGTTTTCTGTAATTTCATTCATATTGAGACCATTTTTTCGCTGTTGTCCTGTTTGTCAAGAGCGAGATATTGACCTAAATTCGATTATTTTCACCCAATGTCCATTTGTTCGATAGGGCACCTTTGAATTTTACAGTATTCTCCAAATTTATGCTCTTTTAATTTCTGGAAATATAATGTATGAAGTACTGAAATGGTGCAAAATTGGTTTGAAGTCATGAAGAAGCGCACTTTATCCGCAGCTGTTCTAAAATATTTTTATGCATCAGGTTGTTAGCACACGTTCATGCTTTGGCGTGTATGAAGTTTACATGATTCTGTTTCAGCCACCAATGGATATCAGTCGGCAAGGAGACGGATCGTACACCGCTGCTTACATAGATTCATTATATTTTGCTCCCGGATCGGAGCCACCCACTCCGCTTTATTCCGACACCAAGTCGCAACTTTATGACGGTGAGTTTGCTGAAATATATATAACAAGGACCAAAGCGCTCGTATTGCTTAAATCAACTAGTTTATTTTAATAATTAATTCAGTGAGAGCTTGTGGCGTTTGTAAAAACTAGAAACCGTTTTTTTTTTTTTTTTTGTCTAATGCATACCTAATGGGAATAAGTTTTGTTGACTGATACCATTTGCCGGAAAGTGACCCAGTTATTGCAATGTAACTTTTTGGCCCTTTCTTCGAGCAAAGTTACTTCATTGCAATCCTGGCTATGTGGCTGCGTGGTGCAGTAGCCTTAGCACAGTTCATACAACGTCAATGATCGCAAGCATTAAATTGAAAATTTTTCCTAGCTTTCTGTCGCGTCTTTGAACGGGATTCATTCTGGTGGCCTGTTTTTTTTTTTTTTTTTTTTCGGTCATAGACCAAATTAAATTCGTAAAAACCGAAAAAATTAAAGCCATTTCGGTCAATTGACCGTAGTAAATATCTTGCCAATATGCGAGCAACAATTACAAACGGACTACCGGTGTCACAGTGTCAAGTTTAACAAACATCAAACTGATCAAAGTGGTTTTTATTTGTGTTGTGGTTACAAAGAATTTGGTGTATATTTCGTTCCACGTCTTGTTACTTTAAACATGACCGAGAAATAATTGAAATGATCGAAATTTTTGTAGACAGGTCGATTGACCGAAGTCAAATTTTGAAAAAAGTAACCCAGCTGGTCGCTATAACATAATTTTGTTTGACTTCGACACGTTAGGATTTAAACAAATCTGAAAAAAATTTCTGTGAGTGACCTAAAAAAGATCCCGGCAACGTTCGTAGCTGTGTTGCCTAGATGCTAAGTATTGGAGATAGGCACTAGGCAGTGCCTACTTGTGACAATGCTTCAGGTAATACACGAGTATAATGAAAATGATTAATAACGAAACTCAACTCAAAAACTTGCAAGCAGTGATAGCCGCTGAACCAGGGGATTTATTCGTTTTTTCACTTTGCACTTCATGATCATCGCATTTTTGTGCCTGGAATAAAATGATTTATTAACTGGAATCAAGCCTAAAAGCAAAAAAACTAGTTTTCCGTTATTAATTGAAATGCTCATTTGCAGAAACAAGTATGTTCGGAAAACAAACGATTAGTAAAATAATGGACGATGACTTCGGGCAAGTATGTAACGTTTGAACTTGAAAATTATTTTGTGATGACGATTATGATTTTTCATTTTTATCCTCCTGTCATGAGAAAGCGACGTAGGCGCTACACATAGCACGAATCCACACTCACTTAGGAGTTGCCAAGGTGATTCCTAGTTTTCCGGTCGAGTTTATCTTCTTTACTTTGCTGCTTGTTAGATTCCACCAAGCAGAGATCATTATCGTAAAGCGTGTTATCCAAGGACGTAACAACGAGGCTAGGGTGGGAGTTAAACCATTGACCTTCCGATCATGGTCATCGCAAAAACGACGCTCCGAATCACGCGGCCACTGTGTCTTCGTCTGAGTTACGTTTCCGTCAAGAAAGTTGAAAGACAGTACGTCCCTAATTCTTTTTTCGTCGCTTTAACCAGTGCTATCGGTATTAGACTATTTTTTACGTCTCATTGCAGTTAAAACTGAAGACGTGATCTGTATGCTTCGAGTGTTAATATGCAATTGAGTTTATTTTTTTGGAATAAGAGTTGCTCTGCTGCTTTATGTTTTACTTAATTTTTAGATTCGATGAAAAAGATTGTGCATTATGCCATGACGTTTGTTTTTGAAAAGTTGCATGTTAATAACCTTATAGTGTCTCGGTGTCAATGTGTTATAACCTAGATCAAATTTTCAACATTGTGACGAAAAAAAATATTTGGTTCTTTGTTTGTTACTTGGACTGCTTTTTGCTTAGGATGTCAGTGATGGGAGGACAACTCCACAATCTTCCTCCACCATGAGGAAGGATCCATTTGATGACATGGTTGTAAGTACTAAAGAGAAGTTGTTTTGGAAAATTCTTGCTTTTGAATTGCTAAATCATGCTAGAGTTAGTGAGTTCAAAAATTTTTGTAGTTCTTCTATCTAGATATCGTTTTGTAGCTTAAATTTCATGTTCGTAAAGTAGCAGAAAGAGTGGTAAATTGAATTTTATGATAACGACAGAGCGGTTGAGCTGACTGGACTAGAGCATGGGAATTTTAAACTGTAGCCTATCCAACATTTAAGACAAATAGTAAAATCCAATTAAGGTAAACCGTATTTTGCGAGCAGTCAGGAGCTTGACCGTACGGTGTGAAGATTTTCTACGCTGGGTTTAATTCCAGGCTGGAGCCGATTACTTTTCAGTTTTTTCAGGCGGTTGGAATTTCATGCGCTAGAAGCGCAAGTTAGCGTTGCAGTTTCTCGCGCTGTACAGTTCCATTTGTAGCTGCTGCTTGGAAATATTCCCATGTTATTGTTTTGTATATCTTACTGAAACAGTGGTCCAGACGAGCTGTTGATGATTTTTAGGTTAATAATACTGTAACGTTAAAGCTGGCTCGGTTGCTTCTGCGAAAAAATATTTTAGAGCCAGATTTAGTTTTTTGCATTCGTTTTCAAAGTCACACAGCTTATCGCTATGTTGCAGTGTGGCAATCCTTTAAACTTTACGGGCTTCGAGTTTCAAAACAGCAACGCCATGTCATCAGCAATGTTCGCGGATGACCAATTTGCATCTGCAGGTAACAAAAAATTAATCACTTAGTTATTCTGTCCACATGTCCAACTTTAGTAGGCCAAAAGCTCACCAGCTTTCTGCATCACGATTAAATTTTTAATGCCGTGATCATTTTTTTCAATCATAATATCAAAAATTTAATATGCAAAAAAACTGTGTTCCTTTTGACCACTAAAATTGGACATATAGACAGGGTAGATATAACATACGCAATTAACCTGTAAGCAACTTAACTTCGGGTTGACTTAATTAATGTATAATGAGCTTGTTTTTTCCTTATAGGATTGTGTAAGCCAACGTTTGTTGTCAATGTGTGAATATTAATGATGGAATGCTGTTTTGATAAGTTACGAGGGAGGAAATATTTTACATGCGACCCAACTTTTGCAACTAAGGATTTCTAGATAGTTCCCACAATTTTCCAAACTATTTATCTTTCACACAACTGTACTCATGATATCTTAAGAATTCGAAACAGTGTCTGTTAAACAAACTATACAGTAACTCCATCCCAGCTTAGCACAGACTGGTGATAAAAAATTACACTTTTGAGCGACCCCACGTTATGTCTTTGTTATTTTGTTGATCAGGCCAATGCGTTTTCAATCAAAGAATTGATTTTTTTTGTTCATCAGATGATGCAAAGAAACTTTTGGATAAAGACGAAGAAAATTTTGAAAAAGAAAACCGTTTTTTCCTCAATGAAAATTTCGTGGCAGCAAATGATGAAAGTGGTTTGAGAGATTTCTCTACATACAGAATGCCAAACATGTCTGTGCAGGAAGAAGGTGTGATCATTGACCGGCCTAAATCAAATAGAATAACGTTATTGTGCAGATGGTAGTTGAAGGTATAGCTGCAGCAATATGCTAGGAATAGGATTATTGTTGAACCCACCGACGTGCACATTTTACTTATTTTGTGTTTATTTTTAGTCGTGTTTTAATGTACTCTGTATAATTGGTGCATTGTGTGGCACATGCTACCGCTTAAAGGCAAAAGTTGGTAATAGTTAAATTTTTGGCGAATAGGTTCACTTTGGAGAAAAAAAATCGTGTTAACTCAGCTGTGGATTAGATCGCCGAGTAGATAAAGTGGTGGACGATGGGTTTATTTCCGAAATTGTCTAAAACTAATGACTTAAAAATCAGTATTCACAGCTTTTCGCTTGACGTTTAGCATTTAAGGGACAGTGTGGAGAACCATTTGGAAAGTTGACTCGCTGCGCTATTGACAAAATCCTAAGATACCCCACCCGTAGGGCTGAACTGGCGGCTGTTAACTCTAGCGAGCTCGTTGCTAGGAAGATAAAAATCTTGAATAAACGCGCAATGGTGGTAACGTTTGTTTCAGATGAAGCTGGTAAGATTTCAATCGGTACATACATGGCGAAACGATCGGATAAGCTGGGTGGTTTGGAGGCGGATAACAGCGCAGAGAGGCCGAGCTTTGGCATGAAAGTACGTTCACCTTCTCCTCAAAAACCCTGCCAGCTGGTAGGTTCATCAAGTCTTTCTACAGTTGATGAAAGTAAGTGCAATAGTCTTATGAAACTCTTTGGCCGTGCGCGCGGCTTTTTTTAACGGCAAAGCTAATACTTTGTGATATCTTGCTTAGACTAGCACCAATGACATTTCATTTTAGGAAGTGCTTCTGGTTTCCTTGATAAACATCTTAAAAATTTTTTTTTGTTTTCCTCTGTCAAGCTCAGAAAAGGACGAAAAACTATTTTTCGGGAAGCAAACCAGCGTTTCAGGTCATCAGCTAGCTCAGATATCACCCATTGCGTTATTCTGACCCTCAAGCTTAATTAAGTTTCAGAGATTATGGTGCCATAGCTTAAGCACCAAGCATGTTTAAGCTATGGCACCATAATCTATAAAATTTAATAAAGCGTGAGGGTAAAAATGAATGATGCGGTATTTGCTTGATGCAATACTTTCACTTGGGTGCTCTTTTATAGAGATTATGTGTTACCTTTTTACATTCTCAATAGAAAGAGGTCGACTTGTATTACCCGACGAACATTGAGGCTTAACTTGTTCAAAAATTCTCATCGTTTCTAAGTCACATGATTACTGTTTCTAGCGACATTTCATGGTACTATTGGTAATAAATTGTCTTGGAGAAGATTACTGTCATGAAACACCTTTTCAAGGATGCAATTGATTGAAAAAAATCAAATCTTTATTATGCGCGCAGTATTACGCCTAAGAGTGTAACGAGTGGTGGACCCATCTAAGAGTGTAACGAGTGGTGGACCCATCTAAGAGTGTAACGAGTGGTGGACCCATCTAAGAGTGTAACGAGTGGTGGACCCATCTAAGAGTGTAACGAGTGGTGGACCCATCTCCACGGCTCAGCACCTGGTCAACACAAGTCTTAAAGAAACGTCGCAGCGTTGGCGACCCTAGGTCCGATTTGACCGACCTGGGAATCGAAACTTGGACCTACCGCACCGATAGCGTTGTGTTTAACAAGTGCAGCAATTGACTATGAAACTGTTAATTTCAATTAAATCACAACTATGCGAACGCAATTTTGAAAAGTAACGCTTTGAAAAATTTTGCCCCGCTGTTGACAAAGAATTTATTTCCTTCTCACTATTTCGATTATTTTAGTTTTTATTGCTATCGTTCAGTGAAAACGCAGGCTTAGTGTTAATTTCAGATTCATCAAACCATGATGGATCCAAATCAGATCCAGATTCGAGTGATTCAAATGTGTCTTCAGTTATAAATCTCTCAGCCACCAAATTCGGTAAGATGGAACACTGGATTGCTAAATAGAATTGAACTAGCCAGAAAAGTAATATTCAGTATCTCAGTAGAGAGCAGGGCTGCGAACTCCAACTCGCTCAATTCATTCATTTTTGTCAAACTTGAACTTATCCTAAATTTGTCAAAAATTGCTTCAAGTTAAGCCTGCACCCAATAAAACTACTTGAACTGAGCATTAACTCGGTAGAGATTACTGAACTCGAACTTGAACTCGATTAAAAAAAGCTTGCCAGTTCACAGCCCTGGTAGCGAGAGGCTTTTTATAATCCAAGTGCACCACTGCGTTTATCATTAGGTTAAATTTACTCAATCCTTTTCTCAAATTCTTGATAAATGCATTGTTGTTACTTGCACTAGATTCATTTTGGTGTGAAAAAAACGTTATGTAAATAGTGTGCATTTATTTAGGTGAGACCATCGACCAATCTTTAATGAACAGCATATCAAAAGCTATTTCTAATATGTCATCAACCATGAGCAATGAAGATCTAGCTCAGTTTATCATTGCTTTGTCCAACAAGAAAATGGACTTGGAAAAACAAGTCAGGTAATGGAAGCAAACAAAAAATGTATGCTGTTCTTGTGTGGCCAAACGCATAGTGGCGTTAATCTTTCAGCTCATTTTTTCTTGATAAAAATTGTACTTATCCGCTGAAGTGATGATAAAATCAGCATTTTTGCTTTGGTAACACGCAGGGCTGCGAACTTGAACTCGAAAGAACTCGATCATTTTGCCGAACTCCAACTTGAACTTGAACTCGAAAAAATATTTTTTCTGAACTCGAACTTAAACTCGAATAAAACTGTTCGAGTTCATTAAAACGATATTTAAATTGTTGAAAAGAAATAAAAGATCACCAAGAAATATAGTTTGTTGTTCAATTGTGACCACAACACTGACAATTTCGATGGTACTAAACAGCTGAGGTATAGTCTTGAATTTACTGCACGAGCGAAATATTTTTATCTTTTTAATTGCATGAGCACCGGCGGTGAAAAAGTTGTCTCGATTTTGGATGTTCATCTGCCTGAACTCGTAAATAATTAAATTAGAGAACTCGGACTTGCTAAAATAGGTTGAACTCGAATAAAATTCGATCGAGTTCGCAGCCCAGGTTATACACAGCTCTTTTGTTTGGGAAAAATCTTCCCACTATTTAATGCGCCGTCTTTTCAGGTTATCAAAAATCGAAGATTCAATCCTTGCCACAGCAGGAGGTACTGTGTGTTCAACTGTTCATACTTTGTTGTTATTGTTGAGTTTCCAAAATTAAAGTGACCGTGTCTTAAAGCATTGTAAGAACTAGGGATGTGCCCCAAGGAAAATTACTCGGACTCGCCGAGTAGCAAGTATTCACGACATTACTCGGCGAGTCCGAGTATCTACGCCGTCAAAATATGAACTCAAAATTAGGTGAAGAGCAAAAAAAAAAATCATCACGTCCGCAGAAGTACTAATTTCGACTCAAATTCGGATAAAAAGCAAAAAAAAGGTCAAAATGATAATGGTTTAATACTCGGACTCGGCCAAGTCCGAGTAATGCCTTATCACTCGGCCGAGTACTCGGACTCGACTCGACACATCCTTTGTAAGAACGTCTGCTTCTGTAGTGGACATACAAATTCATCTTCTGTTGGGATCATAATAAATACTTTAAACATACACCCACTATCATCTTGCTTTGATTTGAGATAATGTGCTGCTAACTTATTCTTCTCGAGCAATATCTGTTCTGTGTCTTACTGATAGCAGTAAATTTTGTGAGGAATTGGAAATGGAATAGATGGCAATGATATCTAAAATCTATAAATCAACACATGTGATGAAATATATGCAATTCATAAATAAACCTACTAGAATGAGGAGCTTAAACTAATCCTGCCAAATGTTCCATTTTAGATTGCTCAAGTGTGCCTCCAGCTGGTCAATCTACTCCACACACTCAGGCTGGCGTGGATCCAGAAGAAGTGATGGATAGTACATTGAAGAATGAGGAAACAACTTTGCAGGAGGAGACGATCCATCATCATGATGCTGCCATCTCAGAAGTTGATGATGATGCTCACACCTCGATCACACCACCTCCGCAAGAAATAAAGAGTAAAAACTCAACCTATGAACTGGCCGGTTAGCTTAGCTGTTAAGACGTTACTATAGGTGCGAGAGGTTTGGGGTGCGATTCCCGGTCGGTCAAATCGGATGCAGTGTCGCCAACTGCTCGCTACCGCTGCGATGTTTCTTCGGCGTAATTACACGAGTATAATGACGATTTGATTTTTTTTCTTTGAACTTAACTCATTAATTGCCTTTGATTTGTTGATAGAATTGTTTTATTATATATTAAAAGAATTACAACTTGTTAGTGCTTTTGTTTTAATTGCCTTATGATGAAAAAGTGATTGGTATGATTAAACGTTGAATCATTCAAGATTTTTGCGTAAGAAATCTATTTCTTCCAAAAGTTGTGATTGCATGTTGAATTTGTTACTTGTTGTAGCTCGCCAAATAGAGCAGTTGTTTAACCCCCATGCCGGGCTTGTATCATTTCCGCAATAATTTGCTAATTGCAGTACTTTTGAGTCTTAACTGTGATTATATTTTTTAGTGCGTTAAGCAAATATAGAATTGTTTTTTTTTTGGTAGCACCATCCTTATCTTCCGATGGAGGAAAAGCGGAAGATGATGATCTTGCTTCTCTTCCCGGCAATGAAACTACCTTTTCTCCTTCTTCCTCCGATCAACGTGTTCTTTCATCCACTAGAGCTAATCTATCTCTTACTCGGGGCTCACTCAGTCGGTAAGCATTACCTCCTCACCTCAGTTGTAACAACCAAGGCAACTATTGAATACAATAAATATGGGACGAAAATAGCTTAACCTTTTAACGAATAATGCAATGTGTTTCCACTGTTACATGCGTTATTATTCGGTATTTCAAAATAATGCTGTTATATTTTTGCAACCCTCGAACTTTTCATGAAATTTAAAAAGTGCAAATTACCAGAATATTAATCAAAAATGGCAGCATCACGACGAAAACATTTTAGCTCAAAAATTTTGTGAGATAAAGTTCTGTCCTTTAAAGGGGGAGGGAAAGTGAAGCCGCAATAATTCTTAAAACTAGACGTTTCGACAACATCGATTCAGCTGTCATCAGGAGTAGTGTAAACAAGGCAGAACAAAAGTAGCAATAAAGTGAAGTTCTTTCAGTTTTGTTTTACCTTGCTTACACTGCTGATGATTGCAGCTGAATCTATGTTGTCGAAACGTACAGGTTTAAGAATTATTGTGCTTTTATTTTTCCTTCTTGAAGACAACTTTTGACCGGGCTGGTTAGCTCAGGTGTTAAGCGCACGCTATCGGTGCGGGAGGTCTGGGGTTCGATTCAGGTCCAGTCAAATCATCACAGTGTCGCCAACGGCTCGCTACCGCTGCGACGTTTCTTCGGAGCTGTGTTGCCCAGGCGCTGACCCGCGGAGATGGACCCGCCACTTGTTACACACGTCGGCGTAATACGGGGGGTATAATGCAGATTTGATTTTTTTTGACAACTTTGTTTTTGCTGGTTTTTTAATTTTTTGATAGTAATGAAGTCCTATCATTTGATGCGACACCAGTTGTGTTTTCAGTACATGCACGATTTTTTATCCCGCGAGCTAGATAGTGCATCAAAATCGCGCTGATTACATATTAATGAAAAAACAAAATACTTTTTAAAACCTCGGAAAGTTGACTCTTTGTTTTCTACATTTTGGAATCGCGTTACCGGATACATGTCTCACATTAAAGCGGTCTCAAGTTGGAATTCGACTTTATGCGATTTATGTCGCAAAGCTTGCCAAATAGATTTTAATTACACTTGTCACACCTTCAGTTGTCATAGGCTTGTTGCGTCACCGATATTTACTTCCAGAATTTGTGTGAACTATGATATGGAAAATTTGGTTATGATGCAGAAAGCTCTCAGGAGTTTGCCCAGGAAAATAAACATGTGGATGTTGTATTTGCCATGTCAAATTGGTTAAACTTTTGGAAGATTTACAAGTTTTGTAAAGTTTGAAAATTCTAAATTAACTTGCTTAGACCAAAGCAAGTTATGCTTGTGGGGTTTAAATTAATACGTGTAGAGGTATCAAGACAAAACCCAATGCAGGAATTAACTTTGTTGCCCAACGTTGCTGTGGTGTGTTTAAAGAATAGTCGTTGTGAAAATCTTCATGCGTGCGGTATTGCGTCGAAGCGCGTAACGAATGGCGGAGCCTATCTCCGCGGTACAGCGCCTGGGCATGGGCAACACAGCTTCGAAGAAACGCCGCTGCAGTGCCGAGCCGTTGGCGACACTGTGTCTGATTTGACCGGGCCTCGAGTCAAACCCCAGACCCTCCCGTACCGAAAGCGACGTTTGTAACCAGTACACTAACTGGTAGGTCTGTGAAAAGAAGAAGCAACTATGTATACTTTTTACAACTTTGCTCTGATATATTTTCAGGGAGAGTATCGAAAAGCTTCACCGTCAACTACGCAGTCATGGAGATGGAGCAAGTAAGTCCTATGTTTATTTTATCCTTTTTGCACGTAAAAGACTTGCTTCGATATTTTGAAGTAATTTGTTTTGCTATAATTTTCTAGGGAGTGGGCAGTTTACTCGTAAAATCTGAATTTTTAAGGTTTCCTTCACACAAACGGCCAATGTGGCGCGTGGCAGCCATCGATCGTTTGAAAGGAGCCCAAAATACTGTACTGTTGCGTGTGAAATGTTTTGCTAATTTTTTTTACTGATCATTGACTTGCGTTTTTGCAGGTCGGGAAACAGCTTTGCCTGATGTTGTGTCTGATCAATCCAACCACGTTCATTCGGCCATCGTAAACTCATCAATGCGTGACTCCACTCAACCTCTCTCCCATTCTTCTCCTTCCTCTATTTCCCACTCTTCTCCTGACAACGTGAAATCAAGTGATCTTACTCTGACGCGTTTGTCAGCGGCATTTCAAAAACTGCATCCTTCTCATAGCTTTGAAGAATTGGCAACTATTGCTGAGAGCCAAGTTAATGAGGAACAACTTCCAGAGGTTTTCTATGAAGATAACAAGAAAGAAGAGGAAAAAATTACCCCGCGGACTACAGTTAATACGAGAGATGAACTTCCCTCGTGTGAGTCGGTTGATACTCTTCCCAAAGCATCAAGTACCCGGACATCATCCCGGAGTAGGTTTTCCAGTTGCTCCAGTGATGTTGCCAAGCAGTCAGTGGATCAGTCTCTTTCTTCTCAGGTAACTTCTCAATCTACAACATCAAATAAACCTTTTTCCTCTTCTTATCCTCACTGTCTCCCTTCTAACCTCATTCCGTCATTTGCCACTCATCTGCCACAAGAGGCGCAATTATTTCCCGCTGTCCATTCCAGCCTTGCATTTTTGCCCCCAGTATCGCAAATGGGTCGTCCAGTATCTGCAGGTTTGTGGATTTTGGTTTGCAGCTGGTCAGCATGTGTTCGTTTAATTTTGCATAACTTAGTCGTATTTATATGGGTAACCGTGGCACTGCAGCAGTGGTATCAAATCACCAGTAGTACACCCTTGTGCAAATTAGTCTAAACACTTGCAAAAAGAGTCAATTTTCGAAAGTTTTCGTTTTATTTTAAAAATAACGAAAATACAAGCTTTTTCTGAAATAATCAATCGTTAATATGTCCACCCTTATTCTCTAGCACTGATTTCACTTGTTTTTCCATAGGTTTTGCAATTTTTTTTGATTTTTTCATCATGGAGCCAAACATGAATTACAGCCTCAATTAGCTTGATTTTAGTGGTGCAATCCATCTTCCTCAGGCGATTTTTAACAATCGACCAAATAATTTCTATAGGATTTAAATTTTCTATAGGATTTTTTATAGAAATCTATTTTCTATAGAAATTATCTATTTTCTGGAGAAATTTTCTATGGGATTTAAATCAAGCTAATTGAAGCTGTAATTCATGTTTGGTTCCATGATAAAGAAATTAAAAAAAATTGCAAAACCTTGGTTTTGTCAAGGAAAAGCGAGTAAAATCAGTGCCAGAGAATAAAGGTGGACATATTAACTACTGATTATTTCAGAAACATCTCGTACTTTCGTTATTTTTAAAATAACACGAAAACTTTCAAAAATTGACTCTTTTTCGCAAGTGTTCAGATTAATTTGCACAAGGGTGTATAACTGTATATGTTTAAGAAATTTGACTGACAGCTTTTCAGAGCACATAAGTTACTTGAATAATTGCTGCTTGCCGTAGGTGAAAACATTTCGGCTTTAGAGTGTGATACACGTATTCGTGATATCGCTTTCAAACCTTAGATTAAATTACAAATAAATATTATGCTTAGTTTTCATTGTACAAAACTTCAGCTTGTGTAATACACAGCAGTAAGTTCAAGCTATGTTAATAGTGGTATATGCATTTCATTTATATCCCCTTGCATGATCTACATTCAAGATTAATGCTGTGATATGGCATAAGAAATTTGCAAGAGGCGACAAAATGCATTTTTAAGTCGCATTGACCCATCGGATATCCTATTGGGTAAGAAGATCTAGTCTAGTGTCTACTATGCAACGGTTGACTCCGAGTTCAGTCCTTAGTCGGGTAAAGTCAAAGAATTAAAAATTGATAGTCACAACCTTTTTGCTTGACTTGACGTTCAGTATTATGAGAGGTAGAGCAGAAAACAAGTTGCCCAGTTCACTTGCGCCGTGGCTCTTTGCAAGGGTCCCCCACATGAAGTGGTGGAAAGATAATCGGCAACTGCTAACCGAGCTCGTCATAACATCTCCGTCGGTTCCTTGAGATAGCAAGAGGAGGAAAGTGCGGCTAAAATACAATAATTTTATTTTTTGCAGTAAAGAGTAACTTCGATTCTACGCTGTATGGCTCTGCATCTACTACTGGTTATGTTTATCCTTATCAACCTGTGGCGGCGCCAAGTAGGAATGTGTATCATGACGCACCTTACTACGATGGTGAGTTGATCATACATATTAAAATGAGTTCACATAAACTACTTATAAAATGAAGCAACACTAAGGTTGTTAAACAGTGGATGCTTTTTTTGCTGTAACCTACAGTAGAATGAAATTTGCAAAAAAAGCAAAAATTCAGTTTTGTGTCATTTTGAAAGTACGAGGAAACTTGTTTCTAAACCTGTTTCTTGAATATTTAAAAATAATTTCATTCTTTTAAACTCTTGGACCAGACGTCATTGATAACAGCGAGTTAGAAAAAAACAGTTTAAGAAACTTTCTGAATCCTTTGTGAAGTAACTGCTTATTTGAATAAAACAAGCAATTTTGTTTATCGTTTTCTTTTTTTCCACAGATATCTTGCCTTGTATTGTAACTCCGAATGATCTTCGATTCGACAGCAGTTTATGCGTTGGTGTTCCATCCAAAATTCTTCTACCTCTTAAAAATACCGGTTCTCGATGGGTGCAGGTACTTCAGCAGTCAAATATCTCGTCTGTGTTTTTTAAAATCTTGTCTGTAACTTTATTTACTCATCAATATCCAAGTTTCATTTCTCGCCATCTTGCAGGTCCAACTTCGATGTCTTTCAATTACAATCGACCAGAAGATAGCACCATTGAACCATGAGAGTTATGTTTGTTTGAAACAGAAACATGTAGTTGGACCTCATAGTAAAGAAGATACAGATGTGGCTGTAATTGGTCATGAAGCAGGAAAATATCACATCGTCATTGAAGTAAGGGTTAAACTCTCAGACCAGGGGTCCTCAACCGGGAACCATTGCCCTTCAAAGGGGCCCACGAGGCATTAACTGGAGTGCCTCAAGCACAAGATTGATTAACCTCTTAACGATAATGAACTCCTTATGACCAGTGGACAGCTGCTGGAGCGTAGCCTCTTTGCTGCCTCTACCAGTGAAATACGGACAGAAAGTTTTATAGCTGAATAGGAGGCTACTGGCGTTGAGAGAATCTGAAAAGGGACACAAACCATAAAAGGTTGAGAATCATTCTCCTAGACTTAGTTAATGGAAATGAAGATATAATCTTAATACTACTGTTTTTGTGCTTTGTGGTCTCTTGCGTATCTTGTTAAAAATCTGACCCGCCGAGGTAATTGTCTGGTTAAGCAAGGATGCAAAAAATGGCCTAGATGGGGTTTAAACCAACCACCTTGTGATCACCCCTAAGCGTGCAACAAGTAGCGGGACACATCTCCGCGACATAGCGACTGGGCAACTCAGAAACGTCTCAGCGGTTACGAGCCGTTGGCGACACTGTCCTATTTGACCTGCTCGGTAATCGAACCTCAATCCTCCCACTCCAATGGCGATGTTTTTAGCCACTGCGTTGTTTGTTGTTTTTTTGCCTTGTGATCACTACCCTCCGCCGCTGCTCTGTAGCTGTGACAGATTTTAGCAAGAATACTAACGGCGTGCCTCCGTCGATGTGTATTAGTCATTTTTAATGTTAATGTCAAGGTGAAAATAATTGCATTACTGTATTGACAAAATGAATAAAGAGTTTCTTAGTGTTTTGAGTTAGTTTTTGAACCTAGCTTACCTTTATTATTTCACGATCACAAATATTGGTTGCGAAAATACTGCATGCTGATTGATTTTAATAAAAATATAATGCATAAAATCATTGAGAATTTCAACTACCCTGGTTCATCAGTAAAATCTCTTCGAATTAGTATTTACTGATGATGAACAACATTTTGGTTTGGAACGTCTGTTAGGCCAAATTAAGACTTTAATATTTGGCGGTTTAAGGTGATCAGCACTCTTATCTGCATGGAAGGAAGTCGTGCAGCCGGGCAGCGTTGTAATGTATCGACTCTTAGTGTTATCGCTAATGTGGATCTTCCTTCTGTTTCTCTGTATGGAACTTACGAGCTTCCATCTGATGTGATACAGAAACGATTGATTGATTTTGGAGAAGTTGTGTTGGGTTCGTCGAAATCATTGCCGTTGAGGTACGTTTAGAATTCGACGTCGTTTCGTACGTTGCGCAATTGTGCATATATCTTAACCAGAACCAACACTGTCTGGCTGTCTGTAGCGACACTGTGGGGTGCTTTTCTTGAACACAGAGAGGGAAGATAAGTAAATGAATCAAAATCAAGTCTTCATTGTACTTGCGGCAGCCTACTTACTACGCCGAAGTCTGTAACGGGTGGCCGGGCCCATCTCCACGGCATACCGCCTGGGTTACACAAAAACTTGGCAGCAGTGGCGGGCCGTTGACGACAGTGTTTGATTTGACCGGCCTTGGAAATCACTACTTCGACCGACCGGCATGAGTAGTGTGTCACTGTTTTTATTAAAATAAATAAATAAGCGAATTGTTTCACAGTGTTAACAAATAGTGGAGCAGTGCAGTGAGGATGACTGCGAAGTGAGCTTGCGCTGTTCGGAGTCGGTTGGTGCATGATATACATTCAATTAAGTTCGGTTCCAGCCGTGAATCGAACTCGTCATGTTGGATCTCATACGTGGAACTGCTAAGCGATATCGCTGACAATTAGTTCTCACGTTCATCCGAGAACTCCAGTGCACTGCTTTAGTTTGATGGTGATGCTCAGAGAAAAAGTGATTTATTACGAAATTGGATCGAAATAAGACTGAAAAATTAGTTGCTGTTTTAATCATTAAGAGGTTGCACACTCAACAAATCTACTAGTATGTTTGCTTTGGTTCAATGGTCTTTCGCGGACTCTCAATGGAAAAAAATCATTACTGAAAAAAACAAAAAAAAACGTTGCCATTGTATTTCCTTAAAGAAATAAGCTTGTCTAGACTGATGACGTTGTTTATTGACAATTGCAGTGGAGCTTATTATGGCCTCCTACTGCTTGCTCGTCTTTCATTGATATAACAGTGCAACAATGAGTAATTAACATTGTGCACTTCTACAGAATTTTAAACAAAGGGAAAGTGGAGGTTCCTCTCCGCATTAACCTACTCACTCCTTCACACGATGGCTCTTTTTTCTCTCTTTCTTTATCCTCTTCTGCCGTTCAACAAGGTCTGTATTTACTGAAAGTTTTGGATTTTTGATGATAGTTTGTATCAATAGTTTTGAATTATCTCCAATAGGGTGGTCCTTATTTTGCGACTTTCAATTTTTTTATTGCAGACCCTCTCAAAAGTGTCCACTCGTGAAAAAACACTTCCTGTAAAATATACTTAAAAAAGATTGTTGTTTAGAGGTTGCTCAACGCTTCTGAAACTTTGACCTCTATTTTCAGAGTGACTAGTAAAAGAACACTGATGGGAGAGCAAATTTTGTTGTTTGCATATCAATAGCGTGTTTACGTTGCTACATTTTGCAACACAAAGCATGGTAGCCGAATACGTATAGAGCAGAAACTGAAAAGATAGCTGAGTCAAAGTAAAACGGAGCACCAGAAACCATGAAGAGGAGTGGTATATTCAATGTTCACAAGGTTACTTGCTTTGATTATTCAGTAAAGTCTGCTAAGGAGCATTTGGAAAACTTTTATGTGATTAGCGACCAGTTGGAGTAAAAATTGCAAATATTCTTCTTTAGTGAGTAGCTAGTCGTTTACAACTGACAGAGCTTGAACAGTAGCTTGTGATTCGCGAAAGCTTGAATCGGTATGCCATTAATCAATTGAAAGCTCCAGGAAGTCTGTTTGCAGGTTCAGCTTTTCCAAAATATCGTGGTGTTTTTGTGAAATGAAGTAAATCCTTTTCATGCAGTGTTTCCTAGTCAATCTTAATCCTCTTGGTGGGCTCTTCATCCCCATAAACTGTATTCATAGCTAGCAACATCCAACGTTTTTCTTTTATCGGCACACCGTTATCACAAAGCGCCAGAGCTACCAATTCTTCTGACAGTTTCCCCAGATATTCGGATAGTTTTTGATAACATTCCTTGGAAATAGTATTATCCTCAGACTCATAATGCTGCAGGTTAGATTGTCATTTGTTGCTTTAACAGCAAGACGAGCACGAGTCCAAAGCTTTGAAACAGCAAGGCTCCAAAACAGCAAGACGAGCTCTAGTCCAAGGCTTTACAGTTACATGCACTGCTGCAAGAAATACGCAGATTTCTTAGTCCTCGACTCTCTTTTGATGTTAATTTGAATTGAGACCGAAACGTCCAAACCCTGAAAGATGAAAAATCTTCGCCATCCAGCGTTCATGGGCATAGCGCACACTATCTGGGGCAGAAAAGTCAACCCTTCGGGAAGAAAATAGATGCCAGCTCAAGCACTTCGCGGTACTAGTCATCTATTGGTTGTGAATCCTGAAGTGCATTGCCAGTAAATTTAATGATATTATTTTTTAACTCGCTAGACTAATTCGCTCGCCATACCATCAATCATTCCATCTTCAAACTTCTATTTGTCAATCATTTATATCTACCTTGGAATCTTTTAAACAACAGAATTTTCAGGAGTAGATAAGGACCCCATTGCTTTTTTAAATGCAGCTCTTGCCACAAGCTGTAAGATATGTTGACGAGGAGCGAAATGTAGCAAATTTTTTGTAGACCTTGTTCAATTTTTACACATGCTCCAGAGTGGCGATCAATGGTGGAGCTGGTAGTATCAAACCACATACTTTGTACTGCCTCTGCAACATTCCTCTGATGTAATGTTTCTACGAAAGCATATTGCTTGAAATGGTAGGAATCCTGGTAATATTAAGGTGTTGACAGATGCCATTACCAGATACAAGCACTGGTAGTCTGTTAAGAAGACGTGTACAAAAGTACAAACGTGAAACTAAAAATTACTGAAAACAGGCCTTACACAGGTCAGAACAGGCTGAGAGGATGACATGCCAGTGCAAGTTACCTGCAAAAAATGAATGATGTTTGATAACACTAGTATGTCTGCATTGCATTGCTTGATAAATGAAATAAACTATACAAATGCAAGCAGCTGAACATTGGCTAGTCCATTGTAAGCTGTTCAAAAAAATAACATTGCTAGCTGCATGGTTATTTGCATGTGCTAATTTCAAAACTCGAATTACTTTAAAAAACCCTGCATAGCCTGTACTTTAGGTGCCGAAAATTTCAAGCGGCTTGAGCAACCTCTTAGCGTTAAAATATCTCAGTAATATTTTACAGCTGGTGTTTTTATTGGAATTGGAAACTTTTAGGAGGGTCTGCGCAAAAAAAAAACAAAAAATTTTATAACCTCACATAAGGACCACCCTATAATCTCCAATCAACAAAATTTAAGCACGACTTTACATTGCAACTTTTGTCAAGGCATCGTCATTGTTGTTGGAAGATTAAGCGGGCAGACTGCTTGACAATGCTGGAATTTATTCTCCTTTATGCGAGAAAACGCCGGATGTGCTGTAATGAGCTCACCTTGGATTTCCTGGCAGCAACTGGCTACTTATTTGGCGTATGAAAATGAAGAAATCCCCGAAACGTGTTTCTTTACTGCACGAGAAATGACCCTGCCGGATAATTATTTTCCGCATTGCAGTATCACTACACTGCTTGTATACTACCTTTGTTTATTTCGATTATCAATCCAGAATGGTGTGGATGTGAAATTTGAGTTTTAGCTTGACCCGAATGTGGATCGAAACCCAAATTTGCGGTTTAAAAAGCAGAGGCTCTAATTATCCACTCAGCCATACATATTGTACTCCATGTTATGCAACTAATTACTGATAGATTCCGTTGCAATATTTTCCTCAGCATTTACGTTATGATACGAATCATGAGGTGCTCTGTCAATAAATTGCTTTGATTATTTTTTCATACATAAGACGCAACGGTTTTTGAGAAGTATCGGTCACCGTATAAAGCTGATTAACCAAAAAAAATCAATGTTTTTGTAGCAATGAATCATAAAGCACTGCTTGTAGACGCACCAGCTGATGAGGCGCACGATCAATTTTAGAGAAAAAAGGTTAAAAGTGCTCGTCTTTTGGTTCGTAAAATACGGTAAACGTTTTGTAAATTTTTGAGCCAACATTGCCTCTATTTCTATCTTAACATCCCAAATGAGGTGACGACCAGCGCACTTAACTCACAAGGAGGAAGACTTACGAACTGTAGTCTGTAAGTTGTCATCATGATTTGTTTTTTTGTCACAGATCAAAATAATCTCAGCTCTCTGGCTACACTTCGCACTGTGCTAACTGTCAGCGACCAACCTTACACTGTATGGGTTCATTTTAATTCCTCCACGCGTCGGTCTCTGTTGGGTAAAGTATTTTGACTGCTTTTGGTCTGCTTGGACTGCTAATTTAACCGAAAATCAACTCAAACCAGTACTGTCTCGACGTATTACGCCGAGGCTTGTGATGAGTGGCAAGGCCGATCTCCGCTTTTTAGCGCCTAGGCTACAGCTCCAATCAATCAATTTATTTTTGGCGAGATTACAGTAGAACAGTACCATCAAATAGAAGAAACAAAACAAAAACAAACAACTGGAGAGAAAAAAATATATTCGTATAATTTTTATAAACAAATATTATGCACGCAAGCGCAGTAAAGTTCGTAAAAAAGGCATCGTCATTTTTGTTCCAAAGAAACTTTGCTGCAGTGGCAAGCAAGGCAACGCTGTGTCCAATTTGACTGGCCCAGAATCGAACTCAAGACCCACCAATAGCGATGTACTCAACCACCTTACTAACCAGCAGGTCTGGAATAACAGAAGTAACCCGAAAAGTAAGCGTTTGAGAGGATGAACTGGTGAACATTGACGCATACTAGGGTAGGTCTACCACCAGGTTTCTACTGATGGGCTTACTCGAATTCGTCTGCCTTAAGTCGCAATGTTGATTAAATGCTGCTTAGTCAAGTGGTTCAGAACACATTACAGTTGGGAGACCCGGGTTTTGGTTGAGTTCAATCACAAACTTTGAAACGGTTACCTCCCTGCTGCTACAATATCAACTCGTCATTGCGGAAGCAATTTTTAGCTCTGGTAGCTGTGCCAAGTTCGTGACGTAGTTCGCTGTTCAGTATATGATCGAGCCAATATAATTGTTATTAGTTGTATGGGTAGAACAGACATACTAAATTGCACAGCTGATTTTTTGTTCGTTTTTCTGTGTTAGAAATGTTTAGCTGCAATTTTTCATTCAGATGAAAAGCCTTTAAAACTTGAAAATCGCATCGAAGCTGTTTTGGACGCGCCTTTCAGATCAGTTGAAAGCAGTTTGAATTTATCTCGAGTAGAAACTGTATTGGATTCGATTGCATTGACCGCCTTAGTGGGAATTGGAAAGCTGCATGCTCCTCGAAGTCTGCAAATGCTAACTTTTACAGCTAGCAGTGGTGGGTTGATAGGGTTATTTGTTGTGTGCTAAGCATCATTCACGCGAACATTATTTCTGTTACTTTCTCATGTAGTGTTTACGACAGTGGTTGGCAATGGATACCGTTATTTTCTAAGCCACTGCTGACCTGCCTGTTACAAGCGGCTATCCTTTTTCTGCCTAGTCTCAGCATTAGATCATTTTAGGCCTGTCAATCAAGCAAGACTAATCAAGTCAACTTATGAAGCATTGCTTCACTTATTTGGTAGTGATGCTGAGAAAATCAGCAAGTGACATGCAAATGGAATAGTCGCGACAGGGTTTTGCGATGTAAATAATCACAAATAAAGCTAACAAGGTGCAAAAAATACTGCGCGTCCAGAAAAATGCATTTTCTCTTTCATATGGCATCTATTTTGGAGCATCGTGATTCTTTTTCCAGATTATTTGCTATTTTTTGTGCAGTGGTTCTTAAACTGGGTTTGACCGAACTTCAGGAGTTTGGTCAGGCTGTCGCACGGGTTCGGCCAAGATCAGAATAAGTTTACACAAACAAATACACAAAAAGGCATAATGTTGTAGCAAATAAGTATTTCTGTGTGAATTCCTGTGGAATTCATGTTTTGTTAGTTTTGTTTAATTGAATAAAAAGGTTTCATCTGCAACAATCATCGTTCCCTGTCGGCTGAAGTTTGCACTGGGTTTTTGAATTATAGTTGTAACCAGGGACGGATGAGGGGGTAGGGGATGTGAGGATGCATCCCACCCTCTAGCCATTTTCAACGTTATTTTTGATGATTGCAATTTTTCCATAATTTTGAACCTCTTTGATAACTATGATTCTTACGCCTGAAACACGCATAAATCAAAAATGCGCGAATAAAATGTATCATATTTGGTGAAGGACTAGGGTTAGTGGCAAAAAATTAAACAAAATTTGCCATAAAAATTGTTCAACAAGCTCTGAAATGGCCATCACTGCATCTAAGTTTTCAAAAATTTTCCGAGTGAGCAATAAGCATGTCCCCGGACCCCCTAGAGCCATATTGTTCTTTCTCGATTAGCTTCAAAGTAACTCTGCCGAAAAAAAAACTACGCTTTAAAAAACGTAAAAATCTGGTGCACCTCCTCGCGTCTTTGTACTTGCAAACTTGTGGATCCGCTCTTGATTACAACGAAGAGTTTGATGCATGCGTGCATGACACTTCTTGAATTTGATACCTCCAACAGGTTTAAGAACCACTGCTTTTGTGTCTGACGCCTGCTAGAAATCGAACCTCTACCTTTGAACGACAAAGCAGAAGACCTTTTTATTACGTCGTGTTTTGACAATGCATATTTTCAGGTTCCCTGGATATGAAAAAAATTCCAGTCAAAAACGCAGGCAACATTACCGTTCAAGTTTCGTTCAATCTTGAGGATCAAAGCGGTCTTTTCACTTTGAGACCCACTAGCGCTGTGCTGCCACCTGGTGATGATGTACAGTTGTCAGTGGAATTCCAACCTCTATCATCTGCTCCAGTAACTTCCCAAAATAACCCACTGACCAATCTCATTTATATGAACGTAAGTCAGTTGGAACATAAGTTGTAGAAGCGAAACTCCTAAAACTGAATTGAATGTGACATTCTTTGACAATGCTTGTAGTCTAGGGATTGCTAACTTTAGGTTCGATTGCCTAGCTGGGTACTGTGTCGTTGGGGACAACTTTTAAGGGACATTTTCTCCAGTGTATCTGTTTTTTGCTTGTAGCAGTCCACGTCCAACCAAAGCTAAGAAAAATAACCCAAAACATATCTGTTGTACCTCTGTGCATGCTAAAGCAAGGAAAAAGCCAATGTCCTCATGTCCATTTTCCTTTGCCCTTGAATAAGAAAGACTTTTTATGGCCATTTCAACTCAAAATCAAAAACGATTTTCCGTAAAATTACTCGTCAGCTGCGTGATGAACGTATAGTTATGGCGAAAGAGTAATATTGATTCCTTAGCAGATTCAGAGTTATTTTGGTCGTTTACTCTTCTGTCTAGGTATTTTTCAGGTATCATTTAGGTTCTGTTTAAATTTTGCCTTTTGTTGCTTAGATTTTACCTTCCGGACCCCAATTTGAAGTACAAATCCGTGGTATTGTGACGTCATCTTCCTCTGACCCTGTCTCTCCTCTTCAACCAACTCCTCCTAGTCTCCTGACAAACAAAAATCGTTTACGATGGGGAGGAGTGCCGGTCGGGAAGTCTCAGAAGCAAAAACTCATGCTTCGAACCGTCACCACAACCACTGCGATCAAATTTCGATGCTCCTTAAAATCGGACTCCTTTTCTAGTTTTCAGGTACGAGCAGGAGGTTTTTTTGTTAGCGAAAGCCAACAGTGAGGTTTTTCAGCATCATGCAAGAATGACTGCAATTTAATTGTGGCACACGATGCCTACGTGTGGGTATTCCCTGTTGGTGTCAGTGTATGTGACTTCACTGATTTACGTGTTTGCCGTGTTTTTTACAACTTACTGACATCTGCGATAAGTTTTAATCTAATCTAATTCTGCAATAAATGCTTTCTCCTCGTGCCCATTTTTGGGGACAGCTAGCTTCTGCGACACAATTAAGTTTCGTGTCGCATTTTTTATACTTTTATCGTTTAAAAGTAAGATGATGCTACAGAAAACCCACTACCCTTCTTGGCCTGATTGACATATTCTTTTCATTTTTGTTTTTTTCACATTTAGTCTTCCAAAATCGACCGTTTAGTACAGTTGTTAAAGCACATCGCAATCGTAGCGGTAGGTCTGGGGTTCAATTCCCGGACCAGTGAGATCCGTAACAGTATCGCCACGACTCGCCAGCGCTGCGACATTTCTTTGGAGCTGTGTTGCCCTGTACTGAGCCGCGTAGATAGGCCCCGCCACTTGTTACACGCTTCGGCGTAATACCTCAAGTGTAATAAACAGTTGATTTTTTTGACATCAGTCTTCTGATATTTTTTTGTTTCATATTCTCTCTTATTTCACAGATTCTCTCGTCCTGTAATGGATATGAAGAACTGGTTCGAAATTCTATCATGGCGGTGGTCCCTGGTCACGATCAAGCTGTATCTGTTATTTTCACTCCTTGTAGAAAACAATTGGTTCACGCTAAACTGGAAATTAAAACTCCAATCGGTAATTACTTTATCTTCATGAAATATTTGCTGTTACACAAGAGCTAATAATTTCTATAAGCTGTTACACTTCACATAGGATCCTCAGGAAGTATCTTTTTAAATAGAAGTTTTAATTCAATTTCCGCAGCTTCTTGTTCGAATGCATGTTTTGTCACTAAAATTCAGACAATCTTTACTCGATTATTGGTTTTATTACGTTTCGGCGTCACAAAAGCCTTATTTGTATTAATATTATTGCTGCTGATAAAAACTTTTTTGAAAACCTTAATGAACTTCTAAATTAAAACGTAATACATCAACGATATATTCATTACACTACTCTTGGATTATCAAAAGTGATTCTTCCACTCGGAAATTAGCAGAGATTTTTCATTGACAGTTAAGTTTGAACCAACAATATTTCAGTTGCTTACTTTTAATGTCATAATTTTCGAATTTATGCTGTAGCTTCAATAATAGGCGGATACTTAGTAAATAAGCTTAGTTTTGAGTTGTTTTATCATTTAAAGTTCTCATTATAATTTTATGTTTTGTAGAAGAGCTACCTGCTACCAAGTACACGATTCCTCTCTCTGGCTATGGTGGCAGCAGTCAAATACGAGTGGAGGGGTTAGATCGTTCCTCCATATCTGGCTCACCTTTACATAATGAATACGTACCAGAATTATATACTATGAAAAGTGAAGATATGTTGAATGGTAAGAAGCTGTTGTGAAGTTGTTGATTGCATTTCTTGTGCGCCACTCTCGTATTAGCAAGTAACTACATCATAATCCCCAACAAATTGTGTTCTGATCTGTCGCGATCTTTCTAGTTGCTGGTAAAGCGCGTTACAGTCGACGGTGAAGCTTTTTGTCTGTTGAATTCTAAAGTTTGCATTAAGTTATGTTTAAGACGAAGCATCTGTGATTCATAGTTCAATTTATTATTAGTTGTATCATTTAGATCCTGTAATGTAAGTGATTTAAAACCTTGTTAAAGGAGTAAAATCTACGGCAAAAGCTAAACTTGTTTGGTTAACCCGTTACCACTAAGAATAAAGCCTTGTTTGTGCGAATAACTTAGTTGTTAATCACATCTCTGGGTGCCCGAGGTCTGGGTTTTGATTCCCGAGGTGGTCAAATCGGACGCTGTGTCGCCAACAGCTCGCTACCGTTGCATTGTTTTTTCGGATCTGTGTTGTCCATGCGCTGAGCCGCGGAGATGGGCCCCGCTACTCGTTACACGCTTCGGCGTAATACCGAGAGTATAATGAAGATTTGATTTTTTTTTATGCAATTTATGGTTTGGCGCTTTTTGATAGAGTCAGCATAAGATTTTTGGTTAGCTTGCATGTTTATTTCATACTTGATTATCAGAGCTCATTGCTTTTTAAGTGGCATTAAACGGACCATTAGTTTTTCTCATCTGTATTTCTATTTGCGTTTAATTTTCTTCATGGCATTAGTTTGAGTTTGGAATTTTTTAGTGGTTAGTCTGGGTAAATAGTAAATACTACTCAAAACTTTTGAAGTTAAACTTGATCCAGCTGAGTGGCATTGACTGATAGTCTTATTTTAAAATCATTTTGTCAATATTGGAGTATCAGCATTCGTTCTTGACAATTTTTAAACATAAAGCAAACTGAAGATAAAAATTCAAAATGTAATTTGGAAACAGCGGAAACACCCAAACGAGTTTGGATTCATCTCTCCAATCTGTAGTGTTTTTGGTGGTGATTCTGACTGGAGAATAAAAATGCAACGTTTTTGCGTGACTGAAATTATTTTTCATCACAATTTTATTGTTGTTTCGTGATTGTTTTGTAACAAAACGTTTCGGTTTTTAGAAATAAAAGTTTTCAACTGTGGAAGCAGAAGTGCGTTCGTAAAGCTTGTTGCATACAGGTAAGTGAATGCTCATTGTTCAGTTACTAACTGGATGAGATAGTTGATGCCGTGGTAACAAACATAATGTCCACTGTTTCCTCTGAGGTGCGAAATTTGTGAAAAATGAAAAATTTTTGCAAATTTTTTCAATTTTTCCTTAACTTTGCAAACTGGAATGGTGATTTTAGGTTGAATTTGAATCAAACCGTTTAATATTTTCGTGCAAAACAAAAGTCTCATACTCTGGAAACTCGATGTTGAAGCAAAAATTGGATTAGACTTTTTTAAACCCATTACCTCTTCGAACAGATTTTTTGTTAAAATTTGTGTTTGGGCAAATTTGTACTTGCTAAAAACTTCGAGAGAGCAGTGACTGTGTCGAATGTCGATGGTGTAAGAAAGTGGTTCTCAAATTTTTTCTTGTCGCGACGCACTCTCAAAGAGTTTTTTATCTCGCGACGCACTGGTGTCAACGTAAAATATTTTGAAACGAAATATTGTGTTTGAAGTTAGGCGCATTGTAACTGTAAGATTTTTTGTCACAAAGGCTACTCCGTTGCTTTTTCTTGATTTTACGGACTTCACAGGATATTATACTATGGTGTTCTACTTTACAGTCGTTGCCGGGGATACCTTCATTAAAGTTTTTGGTATCGTTTGACCAAGTAGCGAACCCAGTCCTTCAACTACAAAGTAAAAAATTGAACACTAACTTAATCGCAAGCTATGAGGCCTCTGCTTACAAAATCTTCTACAGAATCGTCATCTTAGAACGATAAAAGCGTATGGATCTGTTATTACTTAGCATTTTCTGTTTTTGTCAAGTGGTGCATGCGCAGGAACACGATCTACGAGAACGGAGTTCATTTAAAAAAGAGATGTTTGTAAACTCAAGGTCACAAGCTGCGCAACGAAACCACACATGCACATTTGATATCGAAGCTGGTGCTAATGTTCTCCGATTACAAGGCCGTCGCTTTTCTAGAGCCTAGTAAAAAAATTCAAATCAAAGCTTTATGACACGGTACTCAGGGTAATACGTCGAAGCGCGTAACGAGTGGCGGGGCTCATCTGCGCGGTTTGGCCTGTGGGCAACACAGCATGAAGAAATGTCGCAGCGGTGGTAAACCGTTGGCGACACTGTCTGCTTAAGATTTGACGGGCTTGAAAGCCGAACCCTTACCTCCCCCACCGAAAGCGATCTCGTTACCGCTATACCATTCAGCGGGTTATTGAAATATACAGCAGCATCAAATGCACGGAAAATTAAATTATTATTGTATAACAGTGGGGTAATAGCGCATAAAATATAAGTTACTGTTGAGTTGAAAACAGAATATTCCGAAGAAAGCAGAAAGTTGTGAACTCTTGTGAAATCAATAAAGCCGTTCATTTTTGCGAAAACTGAAACAAAATTGCCGTTGAAAGTGAGTCCCATCGTGTAATCCAAATGATTTTGCGACGCCCCTTGAAAATTAAAACGACGCACCGGGGCGTCGCGACGCACAGTTTGAGAACCACTGGTGTAGGAAATGAGTTAATTAAACACCCAATACTTTAACGATGTTGTTATTCATTGCCTCTTATGGCAAGAGTACAATTGGTTTGACTATAAGACTATCTAGAGACTTGGGTGAGAAGATAGTGTGAATGTATAGTCTTCGTTCAGTTTCTTCCACTGTCAATGTGGAAAGACTGCAGCGGACTTTCTATCTAGTAATAAGAAGTAGTGACTTTGTATTTAATGTGTATTAGCTTTATACTGATGACTTTAAATAGATCAGTTTTTTTAAGGAAATTATTAGATGCCCAAAATTGACTTGCAAAGTCCCAAAATAACGTCCAACTATTTTCTAGCTTTTGGGTCTGAATACGTGAATAGACAGAACAGCACCGTAGACGGTTAGCGGCATTGGATAAAGATTAGTGGTTAATAGTGAATACTGTTTTGTACGCAGTGACTCTAGCTTAGAGCGAATATCATCGTCCGTATTATGCTCGCCATCGCAGTTCATTTTAGATGAACGTCAATTTCGCGTCATATCGATCAGATGCACCACTTCTGCTGCTGCTGCATCTACATTCTATGTCTGCATATGGTAAAAATGCGATTGAATTACTTAATTTTTTTGTGGGAAAACATTAATTTGGTGTTTGTGCTGCCTGAATTAGGTCTAGCATGGTAGGTGCTGGCCCTGCTATTGTTCAAAGGTGTTAAATGACGGCCTTAACTCGTTAGTTTAGCGTTATGGTGTGTAGACTGTAGGATGTTTTGGTGATCGAGCACGAGAAATCTTGTACGGCAAACAACCAACTCTTACAGCTCAGATGGCGAGTGGTATGAGCGTCCGATGTAGACTCTATCCTCGGGTTTGATTCCGAGTCTGGTTAAACTCATGACTTTAAACTTGGTATTCACAGCTTCTCTACTTGACGCTCAGCAATAAAGGGACTGTGGAAAACAAGCCGGCAAGTTTAATTGCGTCGTTGGAAAAGGCGCTTTGCGGGATTTCCCTCATCTCAGAGTGGTATACCGATAGCCCAAAGCTCCTAAGCCAGCTCGTAGCGCTTTGGACGCTTTCTCGTGATAGAAAGATGGAATATGCAACTAAATACACAAAGTACAGTACTTGCCTATAAAACTTTATGGCTAGTCATGGCTGATTGCACAAAAAAGCGCTGTCCCGCTCTGGTTTAAGCCACTGGAAATGTATTAAACAATAGTACTGACTCCTCGGATTCGCTGGTTTTATAAGGTTTGGGTTCTGCTCGACTTCCCTTGCAATGAAACCTAATGGGTCAACCAGACCCACTAAGAATGATCTTTAATTGGACATGTTTATTCCGACGCGCACGTAGTTTTTATATCGAGGCGGGTAATCAGTTCAGGCATTTGTAATTCACATTCCTATGTCGGTGAAGCTAAAGGGTTATAATGTGGTGATTACGTCAATTTATATTTCTTCGCCTGATAAAGAATTTTGTTTGGACAAAGCGTTTTTATGACCTCTTGCGTTGTTGTACTTAGGCACGGAGATGAACTCTCTCGGGTATTAATGCGAAAAGCACTAAGTGCTCACCCCAGTGCATCATCACTCATAGCAAGATGTATTCCTCAATCACACTCCTATCTTCGTACTATATCATTTGATGGTATATTTGACAAAGAAGGTAAGATTGTTGAAGACGATGTTTTTGGTTAAGTCCCATTCTTAATGATTAAAACAAAGGCTGTCTATTGGCATCGGCTTCTATTTTGTGGCACCTAGTCCTGCCAAACAGTACCAAACCGACCCAGAAGAGGTTACATCTGTCGAGTGATGGCCATACTGCGCGCGGTACTGGAGGTGTTGTATAATCTATCGTTGCTTGACAAGCCAGCGGATGGCTGTAGCCATTACCGACAATAAATTTCATTGCTTAGCAGGGAGGGGCCCACAAGCCATAAGAGGTTGAGAACCTCTGCCTCACAGTGAAAAGTTAGTAGCTGCTGAAAATCATTCCTTAAATCACACTAATGCCTGCACTTTGCAGATCAATGGAAAGAGGAAAACTTGCAAGATGTTGAGCCGCATTCTTATGATGTTCAAATCTTTTATCAAAACATTAAACAGACGTTGGTGGAGGTCGGTAAACAAGTGATTAAATATTTTGTAGTTCAAGGGTTTTGCTGTTGTTACTCAAAGTAAATAGTCTACTAAGTGATATTGTATTGAAACAGCGCCACGTTGTGCAAAAATGATTAATATTAAGATACACTCTTCAAACCGTCGTCAACCAAACTACTGACGACTTGGCGTAGTGATACCTTTGTGGGTTACAGGTCCTTTGTGGTTGGTTCGATTCACGGCTGGAGCCGAGTTTTTTCACATATACTCAAGGGTGGAAACCTGGCTACTTGGCGTTAGGGTTTCAGTTTTGGTGTGTTGAAACCCAGATGTCAGGTTTCAGTTTTGGTGTGTTGAAACCCTGATGTCAGGTTTCAGTTTGGGTTTGGCTTCACAGCTGTTGAAAAATAGGTTTTAGTTTCGGTTTCAGTTTTGCTTACGCTCAGCTTCAGTTTCTGGGTTTCAGTTTCGGTTAAGTTTCATCCAAGAAAGCTCTTTTATTTTGAATACAGATTACTTAAGCGCTCTATTCTTAAAGAGTTTTCGTTATATTACGATAATAAGTAGCAGCTCAGATGGCCGAGTGAGGAGAGCAATTGCTTCAGAAGTTGTCGACTTGGGTATAATTCCGAGTCCGGTGAAACCAAAGACTCAAAAATTAGTAGTCACAGCTTCTTTTTGACGCTCAGCATTAAAGAAACTGTTCTGGTAATGATGGTGATGACAATTTTTAAAACCCAAACCTTAGAAAATTTTGAACAGGTTTTAGTTTCAGTTTCGATTTTGACGTTTCAAGAAAAAACGGTTTTGGTTCAAGTTTAGGTGTTCAAAAATTGGGCTGAGTAGGTGTCAGTTTCAGTTTGAGTTTCAAAAATGTCCTTTAAAACCGGGTTTTCAGGTTTTAAATTTAGGTTTGGGTTTCCACCCTTGCATATATTGTGAACAGCTGCTTGCTCAAAGAGCGCAAGCTCACTTCACACTCTCCTTTATTGTAATATTTAATGCTCTAAAAATGCCTTAGTTTTCAAGTTATTTTATCTGCTTCAACCTACTGCTTCTGGAGCTGGGCCAGCGTTTCCAAGACTTTGATTAGACTATTCTAGAAGCTACTATGTCCTGTACAAATTTGTTTGTGCTGTTGTTTTTGCTCAAAAACCCTGAATTTTAAACTGAGATAAAATTTTGTGCTAATGTCATTGAAGCAAAGATATTATTGCTGGTTAGCAGTGTGACTGGATGGCCAAACTTTAGATCAAACCGGAAATGCGGCAAATAGGGCCATCTAGTGGGAATACAACAACGAATCTTTCCTGCCAAGACCTTCCTGTAAAAGATGTTGGTCTCCAGCAAGAAATAAAGCATGCAATTGTGAGTGGCATTTTACAATTCACGATAGTTGAATATCAGATAATGAATGTTGTATTGCTGTACGTTTAGAGCCAGAGATAAGTTCCTGTCCACATGTCCCACTTCCGTGGACTTCAGGTTCACGGATCTTAGTTCAGTTTTTGCATCACAATCAATTTTGTGGTGCCACAATCACTTTAAATTGTGACATGAAAAAATTGATTATGATGCAGCAATCAGAACCAAGAACCGTGTGGCTTTAAGTTCACGAAAATTGCGCATAAGGACAGGTAATGATGCTTCATCTATCAGATGACCAAATAGTTATTAAAGCGTTCATTTTTAAATGGGTAAGTAGACCCTGGGTTCGATTCTAAATCCGATAAAACTGAGACCTTAACATTGGTGTTCACAGCTTCCCTACTTGACGTTGCTATTTTGCTCGTGAACATGTCTGTTATCAAGCTGGTACTGCTGATGCTGCTTGTCTTTTTAGCATGTTTGTTGTTTTCATCAAGAGGAATCGATGGTCGTGATGTAGTGGCCTCACATTCTCAATGATCCCTTAATGCTGATTGTCAAGCAGCGAAGCTGTAAATACCAACTTGGTTTGGCCCGACTCGGAATCGAACTCATCACTCCGGTGGCAGATCTTCTATCTAATCTGTCATTAGGTCAATGTAGTTCTCGCATGCAGGGTAACATCAAATCAAATCTTCATTATACTCATGGTATTACGCTGAAGCGTGTAAGGAGTAGCGTGGGGCGCCTTCGCGCCTAATCAACTACTCCGAAGAAACGCCGCAGCGCAGGCGAGCCGTTGGCGACACTGTGCCGATTTAACCGGTCGTGGAATCGAACTCTAGTCCTCCCGCACCGATAGCGTGTGCTTAACAACTAGGCTGACTGGCCGGTTGCAGTGTAAAATTTGACTACGATTTTAAATCAAGATCTAATTGTTTTTGCAGATGCCTGCTGCACCACTACCTGATCTTGCTCCTTCCTCGTTTTCTCTTAACTGGTCTATTACTCCGACCCATATCACTCTTACCTTGCCTTCTAATCCCGGCCAGTCCTTGCCAGAACCGACTCGTGTAAAAATAAAGAATCGTTCTCTTGCGTCATTGATATATGACGTTGTATGGCCTGGTCATTACGTGACAATTACCCCCCAAAGAGGCAGAGTTGAACCAGAGTAAGTGGGTTTACAGCTTCTGTAAAAATAGTTTTTGAAATCGTACGACATCTGATGAAGCCAGCATTATCTTGGCGAAAGATTGTGTTGTTATGAACAATTTCCGATGGTTAAAACTTTGTTGGTCAGAAAAGAGTGTCATCATCTACACTACAGTAACACTAATTGTAAAAATTGTGTAAATTCTTAGGGATACTTTTTTTCAATGCTTCAATTTTTAAAAATTACTCGGATACGTATTTCGTCAACTTCAAATGTGAAAAAGTACAAAAATTCGTGCAAATTTTATCGCAAAGCATGCAACTGATTTCTGCTTGTATTGATTGATGCAGCTATACTGACGTTTACAAACAAATGTTTTTTTTATTCTATTGCTTCACAACACAAATTTACTAGAACAAAAATAACTACGCAGACCTTTCAAGCATTAAGTTTTCCCAATTTTGCAATAGAAGAATTTCATACTTTTAAAATTTGTCCTAACTTTGTACAGTTCTTTAAAGCGATGTTATCTACGGGGTATCCTAGAAAAATGTGTACACATTAAGAACAACGATTAATTATTTTTAATGTGTATACACTTTTCTGGGCGCCACCCGTGTAGTACTGTTCGAGATATCAAAGATTCTAATCAAATCTTTATTATACTTGCGGTATAACGCCGAAGCGTGTAACGAGTGGCGGTACCCTTCTGCGCGGTATAGCGCCTGGGTACAACAGCTCCGAAAAAACGTCGCAGCGGTGGCGAGCCTTTGGTGACGATGTGTCTAATTTGACTGGCCCGGGAATCGAACCCCTGACTTTCCACACCGATAGCGATGTAACAACAGAGCTTACTGATATGAATGTGTATCTATCATAGTATATTGCGCTCTGCGTCAAACAACAAGTAATTTTAATTTGGCAGATCTGTTGGGATTTTGCTTGTAAGCCCCAACCCCTCTCTCGCTTCTAGTCAGAGTCTTCTCCCCTGGTGTGGTCAGGCCATGGTTTTGGCCACTGGAGGGAGCTCGTGGGGTGCAGAAAACTCTTGCATTATTCATATACAAATCAAAGAGATTGCGTTGTCATCGGATATGTCATCAAAAACCGATGAAACAAGCAGCGATGACGTCATTTCAGAAGCGGACACGATTCCGTCCATTCCAAAACTTCAAGTGCTGACTAACCCGCTGGAGTTTCCTTCAGTTGCCATTGGTAACAACGCAAGTGAGTGTACAATGAATATGGGACGAAAATAGCATAAGGAGGAAAAATAAAGGCAAAGTAAATCTCGAAACTGGACGTTTTGACAACATGGATTCAGCCATGTTGTCCAAACGTCCAGTTTTGAGATTCAATGCGGCTTTATGTTTCCTCCGCAAGTGAGTATATTTTGCTAGAAAAGTATTTTCAATTTTATTGATTAAAATAACGCCCTGTCATCGGATCGAGTAGTTTTAGGTGAGAGGGAGAAAGCTTGAGTTGGTAAGATTTGGGTAATTTTGCTAGACTGCTTCTTGTTTTTTTATCCAACCTCTTAGTGAAGAAGAAAACGTTAAGTTGCTCATCAATGATGCGTCTGGTATTTTCACAAAGTTCAGAGAATGAAAATGACGTTGAAGAACAAGGTTACTTTATTAACTGAAATTTTAGATTTCGTCCACCGCTGCGCCGCCGGAAAAAGTTTCCGGCCTGCCTGTATTTACCTTGACATTGTATTGTGGTCCTAGCCTTGAGAAAAGATGGGTTAATGTGGTAATCAACTTTTTTGTTCCACAATGGAACTATTCATACTTTTTGGCCCATCGTAATGAGCTCCTTATTACTTTAGTGGCCAGGTAGGATTGAGAAAATTAATTTTCATCTTTGAATTGGACCTTATTCTGAAATGATGAACGCCACCTCTAATACAGATGCATGACTTATCATCAAGGATGTATCAAACTCGTTGTCCACCATATTTTTTATATCGGTCCAAAAAGTAAAATTGATTATTTTCAAATTTCTAGAATCACAGTTGGAATTTCGAAATCTCAGCAAAAATTCAATTAAGTGGCTGCTCAGCTCTGTTGCGCCACCTTACGTTAAAAATTCAACTCCTTCGAGTAAGTTTAGCAAATATTATTTTGCACAGTTAATTAGCTTTTGTGCAATGCTATTAGCAAGCTACTTTTTTGATCGAAATTTTGCTGACTAATGATGAACTAAGTTGGTAGTTTAACACGTCTGACGATTTGTTGTTTTTGATAAAAATGTGAAATGTCGCCGCCCTCTAAGTTTGTAGGGCAAACGAAATGTTTTCCGCGCTAATTTTTTAGATTCCGGGTCAATTTTCCGTTCCACCTACGCCGCCTTTGTCTTTTCACACAGATCTGGTTCATTGGAACCTGGAGCCCGGGTTCAAATCCCTGTCTCGTTTAATCCAATGAACGTTGGTTTTTATTCGCAGCACTGGGAAATAGAGGTACTAATGACGTAATAAACTATAGATATCCATTATCCATTCCGTTTGAATATATACGCATTCCGTTAAATAGCATGTTTGGAGCTTGTAGTTTCAATACTTTGTGATTTACTGTCTCACATTTTGTGCTTTGGCGTATGCGTCGAGCTCTCTGTGTTGTGCAACGGTCAAATCACGCTTATTCTATTTCTCTTGAGGCCCGCTTGTCGTAGGAGGTTGCAGGACTGCAGGTGTAGCAGCAGCCAGACTGGGAGATGACTAGCATCTCATATCTTCTACAGTGGATGCGTTGGTAATATTTCAGTCGGAGATCATCCATATTGCATAATCGTCAGCTTAATTTTGCCAACGGTTTGAAATCACTCTCAATGCTTTGGACCATTGAGCGCTGAGGAGGGCAATCGCATTGCGTTCTTTCCGGGTACAGTTGTATGTCAGGTCTCAGGAAAGATTGCCACATTTCCGTTGCAATGCAACTGTAGTGCTGTAGTCTCTCTGGTCAGAATAAGAGTGGTTCAATTTTCTAAGTCTATTACACAGGCCTGTCTGTGTCTTTAATTTTGTCAATTAACTCAATCAATGGCTACCAATGCCATACTACTGCAATGCATTGTCCTGCTTTTTTTATTATAGTACCATGATGCCAATGATGTAGCTGCACTTACGTTACAAACAGAGAAGATTCAATTGTCGGGAAAGGTAAGCTGTTGTTATGAGCTGGGTGTTTGCCATTCTACTTCTGCCGATTTTTCGTTCGCTGGTGTTTAGATTTTATTGAAATTCTAACTAAATAAAGTGGAGCAGATTTTATTGTTGCTTGCTTAATGGGTTTGCTACGTCAGTTCGGTTCACGGTGCGCGCTAATCTAACTTTATCATGACCATTATCTTATTTCTGTAGTAACATAGGCTATGCTGTAGAAATGAAGTGAAGGTGAAATAATTCGTATTTTATGCGAATAAATTTTTATCCCTGTTGTGAAACGCGAACAAAACGAATTGAATTTAGAGGTTGTTTCTGCTTTCCGGATTTCTGAGTGCGAAACTGAGCAGCCTCGAATATCGTCATCATTCACTTTCTATTCGGTGTGTTCCTTGTGACCAGATGCACCTCATTCTCTAAGCGTTCGCTCTCATTCCCTCTCTTTCTCTTGTCCAATTTGCAGCCTCCGTGTCCAACTCAATTTTCTTTCAACTCTCTTTAACTTGTCTGCTTTGGCCTTGCTTGCTTTTGCTGCCCATTCACTTCAAGCATTACTGCCCTCTTCGGAATGTTACCACCGTTCCTCCTAACTACATGCCTATACCACTTAACTCCAGTCGCTGTTTTTGAATACTATTTTGAAAATCTTTGCATGACCTGATTTGGAGCAGAAATGTAGCCTTTCTGCTATGAATAACACTTTGTCACTAATTCACCGATTATTTCAACAAAACATTTGGTTTTACAAGTTTGTGTTAACAGGGAGCCAGTCCTCTGCACAATAACCAATCCGTTTCTCGCAAAAGTGAAGTAAGGTGAGATTGTCAATCATGAATGCTTCGCTTGTGCTGGTTATTTTTGTTTTTTTGTTGTACGGCATCAATTCTACCATTATGTAGAGTTGTGGATGTTATAGTGTGCTCTGGTTTTTGAATCTCTTATTGTTTCAATGGTAAGTGCTGGTGTTCAAATCGAAAGATGTCGAGGAAATGTATTTAGCAAAGCGACATGGTCATAGCGTTGCGCAGGTAATACAGATCGTGATGAGTTCGATTCACTACTGGAGCCGACCACATTTTACACGTATTTCAAGTGGCTGCTGCCTCGAAGAACGCGGACTCACTTTGCAGTTTTGCTTAGGGAAGTAATGTGGAAAGAACCTTTGTCATTTATCTTGCTAAACCGTTGGCTTATCACAAGTGCAATTCAATGGAAAAAAATGTGTTTGAGCACTCCATTTGTCTTCACAGTCAGCAGTACATTGCTTCTGCTGTGCGTCCTTTTGGGTGAAATATCGTTTTCGCCGGATAATAAAAATTAAATAATAAATATGCATCAGAGTATCAAAACAAGCAGAAAAATCGAAATTTTGTAATCTAAAAGAAAAATTTTATAGTCTAATTTTGCCATTTACCTAAACTTTTAATGTTTTAATGGAGCTAGAATAACCCCCATTTTTTTCAACAACCAACATGTTTTGCAGACACGACATTTACGTTACCGAAAGTTGTTACTGGTTTCCTGACACTCCTGTCAACAAATCTTCCATGATTAAAATTCCGATCAAAAACAAAGCCAAAGTATCACGCACTGTACGTATTTTCACACCGGTTCATTCATTTTTTTGTGGAGGTTTATAATGGCTTTTGTTTGTTCCAGGTGAAGTTTATCAATTTGCGTCCCCCTTTCTATATAACTCATCAAAAACATGCGATAAGGTATGGTTACTGCGGCTAAATTGAAAAATATTTGATTTGGCAAGTGGTAAACTATGCTCTTTATTTGAATGGAGCTGTCAACCTATTTTGTTATGTTTACTGATTAATTCATTGCATCTATAACTATACCCAAATTGTTAATTTTCTCATCGACAACGGAGAAAATTCAATTGAGTGAAGACGGGCGTGATGCGTATTACAGTAAGTTTTCGGAGGGGATCGGATGTAAATAACTTTCCGTATATGAAAGAACGGTGCTTAAGAATGGAGGTTTTCGTGCACCCGAAGAAACGTTGCGAATCAACTTTTTCAACAAATAACTTGGTTAATCACCTTATTTACCACTTACCAATTTAGTGCCACAGCAGGTTACCATCGTGAAGAAAGAACAGAGAAGTTTTGAGATATTTTCTAAAATTTTCTGCAAGAATCCATCCGAACATTTTTCAGATCATCATTCATAATATCTAAGCTTAAATCTAAATATTTTCATATTAAAAATGTTGAGAAATAAATCACATCTTATCGTACAATCACATCTTATCATACAATGATATGGGGCGCCGTACAGCCAAAGTGTAACGACATTTAATAAATAGCAGCGATATTTATTAAATAGTGGCGATATTTAATAAATATCGCTTCTATTTAATAAATAGCGGCGATATTTAATGAACAGCAACAGCATGTAATAAATAGCAGCGACGTCTAGCTAAAGTGCAGCGAAAAATTAAAGTGCTGCGGTAATTATGCTAAAATGAGATCAACAGTGTTTCCATTTCTCCATTTTTCGTAACATCAAATCGTGGTTGTCTGTAGAGTACAGCAACATTGTACTTGCATTCTTTCAGTGGACCCACTCAACAAAAATGCATCGTTGCGTATGTCCACAAAAACGCTAAACTTTTTATAACGCTTAGATGTAGTGTTGCCATTTTGTGCTTTTGTTTTCAAATTTTTTTATGAAGTTTACAAGGAGTTTCTAGTGTACTTGATTGCTAGACTAAATTTGGCAATAAATAAGCAAAGGGAGAAATTTTGGTATGGGATTAATGATAAAACAAGTATGGGGCAGTATGGGAAAGAATGGGGAAGTATAGAGAATTTGGAAAAGTTATGGGTGGTGGGTTAATCGGGTAATTTTTGGTAGTTAAAGGAGTTCGGTCAAGTATGAGGGGAACGTGGAAGGAAGGGGTGGGAAAATGTGGGGGAGGAATGGGGAAGTGTGTTGGGATGTAGGGGAGATGTGGATAAGTATGTGGGAGGTGTGGAGGTCGTGTGAAGTAGGGGAAAGTGTGTTTCGATGTTGAGAGGTGTGGGAACGTGGGGGAGCCCACACACTCTTTTACACCTCTTCCCACACCCTACACACTCACCCGACACCTCTTCTCACGCTCACCCAACACCTCTCCCCCGCACCCCTACACTAACCTGACACGCCTCTCCACACTTTCCCACTCTCACCTTCCTCCTCCCCACATTCTCTCACACTTCCCCACACCCCTCACACCTTTCCTCACCTCCCTCTACACTCACCTCACCTGACACCTTCCCTTCACCTCCCCCAACACTTTCCCACATTCACTCCCCATACTTCCTCACAACCCCCACGTCTTCTCCAACACTTCCCCTTACTTTGTCATTAACCCCATACCAAAATTTCTCACTTCTCATTTATTGCCAAATTAGTCTAACAACAAAGTACACTAGAAACTCCTTGTAAATTTCATACAAAATTTTGAAAGACAAAAATAAAAAATGGCAACACAACATCTGAGCTCTAATTTTCGTTTCGGACACTGAGCACAGAGAGTGGTTCCACAATTGGTAATATGGATACACTGCCGATAGTAATTCAAATTTGGTTGAATGAATATCAAACTTCAAAATCCATTTCAAGACTACACCAAATGGAAACACTGTTGATTTCATTAGCATATTCCCGCAACACTTTAATTTACCGCTGCACTTTAGCTAAACGTCGCTGCTATTTATTAAACGTCGCTGCTGTTTATTAAATATTACTGCTATTTATTAAATGTTGCTCCTGTTTATTAAATATCGCCGCTATTTATTAAACATCGCCGCTATTTAATAAATATCGCTGCTACTGATTAAATGTCGTTACACTTTAACTAAATAGTTGTAAAACTGTGTAAATGTTGCTGAAAATTCGTACAAAATTTGCTAAATCGTTTTTTTTATAACGGCGCCCCATACAATAATCTACTGTATAATATAATTTATAATATATTTCACTTTTGACTAACCCTACTGCAAAATTTTAACACTGGCTCGCTACCCCCGCGACGTTCTTCGGAGCCGTGTTCCCCAGGCGCTAAGCCACGGAGATGAGCCCCGCCACTCGTTACTGGTTGGATCCTTCATTATTTTTCAATTTTTTAAATTCAAATTCATTAGTTTTGAAAAAACGAAATTCAAATTTAAATTTATTGACTTTGAAAGAATGTAATTCAAATTCGTTGACTTTGAAAAAACGGAATTCAAATTCATGAAGAATTCGCTAGCGGATTTTCTTAGTTACTGGACCCGCTTATCTTTGGGGGGGGAGGGGGTGGTCGCGGGGACAGCAGCTCGAGTTGGAGCCTCCAAGCATCTCGATCCTCTGCCACAAAGTATAGATGCTCTGCTGGGATCCCAAGGCGAGACCAACTAAGATTTTCAACGTAATCTCGCCATCGAGTTCTGGGACGGCCTCCAGGCCTTTCGCGAGCGGATTCAAACTCGAATTTCAAATTCAAATTTATTGCGTTGCAAAAGCTGAATTCAACTTCAATTTCTCTATTTTGAAAGAACCAATGCAAAATTTAAGTTTGTAGTGGCGAATCTTACCATTTTCAAGGTCGTAAAACTTGATAATTTAATTATAACAAAAATGTAAATAAATACTGTTTGGGTGCAATTGTCAGTGATGGGCACGATAAACCTTTTTGTACCAAAGCGATAACGATAATCGATCAATCTCAATTTTTTAAAGCGATATCGGCAATCGATAAATTATCGCTGATAAATTTTTCCGATAAATGTTACGGTAAATTTTCAGTGTGTTTGACAAAGTTTTTTTTGTAAGTCGAAATGCAAAAATGTTTTTTCTAATATTTTCAAGAAAAGAGAGCAGTTCACAGACTCTACCATGACATTAAACAAAACGAAGAGATAATTTTCTAAAATTACAATGAATTTTATTGGACACCGTGTGGTTTTTCCATAGCGCCAACTCACTGACTTCGAAGTTTAAACACTGCGTGCATAAAAAACCGTTTATTTCGATAGTTTATCGGTAATCGATAAATCAAAATTATATTGAGCGATAACGATAATTGGTAATAAATTATCGCGATAAATGCCCATCTCTGGCAATTGTCATCATCACAATTGTAATTGATTCAATTCGAGGTCTAATTAACTGTGGAAAAAAGTTAACAGATGCAAAAACATCATAGTTTATATCAGAAAATAGTTGGCTACCTTTCTGTTAGTGTTTTTTATCTCTTGCCTGATGGTAAATTAAATAAATTTTGATGAACTTATTTTGAAAATTGCTGATGTAGAAGACAATTATTCTTCTTTTGCAATTTTATTGCATTTTAAACTGGCCTAAAAACAATTTCAAAAAAAATGGGGTCCCGTCAACCGGGTGTAATGTTCATTCTTACTCAGGTTTACTAGGAATTTACCAGTTGCAAATTAACTTTAAACCACCTTGCAGCGTCATATCACAAACTTTCGGTTTGCTTGATAGATTTTATGGAACGTTTGCACTATGTGCTGATACAAACCCCTTACGGGTTCAAATCGCTACTTTTTCCTGGTAAGTACTCAGTCTTGGGTAGGGTTGAATCCATTCATTTTTTTTTCTAATTTTGAAATTCAAATTCATTGACTTTAAAAAAACAAAATTCAAATTCATTGACTTCGAAAAAACGAAATTCAAATTCACGAAGAATTTGTGAGCGGATTCAAATTCAATCCAACTTACCAGTCACCAGTATACTCACCAGAGTATTGCATTTTATAAGCAACAGCCTCTTAAACGTCTCCGCGCCTAGTGAAACCATAGACCGCGTCTAGTGAAACTACTACTATTGAAACCATAGATCAAACGAAGCTAGTTCACATTCAAGATCGCTGCGCAATGCGCATAAATGTGCATTCTACTCTATATGAGAGGAGAAAGCATTGTCCGGCCATCCAACCTTTATATTAATAAGCTACTGTAAATCGTTCTTATATTGCACTTAAAACTGATTTTACAAAAACAGTTTGAAGTTAAAACTTCGTATCTTTTCTTTCGCTCGCCTGTTGGTGAAATACAGTGGTGTTAAGTGACGAAGTAGTTTTACTTAGGTGGACTACTTAAGTATTATTGCTTGGTAACTAGTACTTACTTAAGTGATTTAAATTTCGACTACTTCTACTTTTACTTACGTAGTTCAATCAGAAAGTAACGCTACTTAAGTGGCTTTAAAAATGATAAGTAGTTGATATTAAGCAATGTATCACGCAAATAATAAATAATCATGCTTGATAATAAAATTGGCAACATTGGTATTAGGTGTATTGTTTTATTTTACATATTGCGTAAGTTTACAATTTCGTGATATTAAGTGGTCTTTTGTGGTTTGTGTTTGGCGTGGACAATGAAGTTGCATTTTGCAGATCATGGCACACTTCACTTTTTTATTTTCGTCAAATAAATGTGCTAATCATCCTAAATATACATAAGTATCGGCAAAATATATGTCAAGTTTGGAAGGGAGCAAATTATCTTTTGTCAAAGCTCAGCTTTATGAACTTGGTTTTGCAAACGCTACTTTTTACAGTAACTTCAAATTGCTGGTACTTTTAACTTTTACTTGGTTACTTTTTACATCCCCTACTTTCTACTCTACTTTAAGTAGTTTCCGCCATCAGTAACAATACTTTTACTTAACTAGATTTCTGGACTACTTCTTACACCGCTGGTGAAATAAATAAGCTTTACTGATCTCATGTGTAAAATTGCTGACGAAAAGACGAATTTCATTCTCGGCAACTTCACTTCTAATTAAAATCCTATAAAAACCTTTAAAGATAGCGATTGAGTGTAAAGCCCATTCTCCAGCAAGTGCTCTAGGGAGGTTACTATGGCCAAAAACAACTTCAAAGCGCCTTGCAGCGTCATATTTGCCATCATAAACTTTCTGTTGGCTTGATAAAATTTTATGGAACATTTGCAACATTAACTGATATAAACCAGTCACAAATTGCTACATTTGCTTTGTAAGGTTTGAATCGAAAAACTCTTAAGTTCGTCAAATGTTTAGTCAAAATATTCAAATTCATTTCGTTGAAAAAACGAAATTCAAATTCATTGACTTTGAAAAAACAAAATTCAAATTCATTGACTTTGAAAAAACGAAATTAAAATTCATGAAAAATTTGTGAGCGGATTCAAATTCAATCCAACCCTAGTCATGGGTGGGCAAACTACGGCCCGCGAGATAATTTTATGCGGCCCGCGAACACTTACAGAAATATATACCTTGTTTCTTACTAATATTGAGAGGAATGTTGACCTTTTTTTTTGTTCCTCGCTTGATTTTGAGCGGAAAGGAAAATAGGGCATCTGTAGACCTGATGACCTTTTTTATTTTGCTCTTCCAATCGGCTTCAAAATTTTTTTCCGAGGTAACCCTTCGTGCAAAAAGTTTGCCCACCCCTGTTTTAAGTCGAAAAAATCCAAATTCGTCGAATGTTCAATCAAGATATTCAAATTCATTGACTTTGAAAAAACGAAATTCAAGTTCACGAAGAATTCGTGAGCGGATTTAAATGCAAATTCAATCCAATCCTACTCGTAACCCGCTTAAGCGCGATACGGCGAGTACAATGAAAATTTGATTTTGAGTTTTTACTTTTTTGATATTTTTTGTTTAACTTTTTTCTAATTTTTAGATCCATGTGTTGCGCTAACCTTCCCGTAACATTTAAAGCCACACAGAAAGGTGCTTACAGTGACGTGTTGGTGATTCAAAGTGAAGGAAATCCAGATGTACGAATCACTCTCAAAGCTAAGGCGGTGGCGAACTAAACCGTATGATCCATGTTTTGTTACTATGAATGTGTTATTACTTTATGGGTGTTGCTTTTTTTTCTGCAATTGGATTTTTTTGCATGACCGATTGTGCTCTTTTTGTTACTTTGCGAATGAAATAAATTATGAAAATGCGCGTTGAGGGAAAGTAAGAAAAAACAACACAGACCGAACAACTACGTCCTTTTTGTGCTAGTTGATTGTACATTAATTGATGCTATAAAAAGATGAGCGGCAAACAGGAAACTTTACCTGGGAACTCAAAGAAGTAGACCTGGATGATTTAAGCAAATGGTCAGTTAATCGCCGAGCTTCTATATTTTTTATTGTTCTGAAACCGAAAGGGGTCGTGCCGCCGCCTGCAGGTGAATTGGGAGCTGGTTCGGAGTGATAGCATTTTGAGGTTTTTGTGTGAGTCAATTTATTGAAACGAAGGCCTGGGGCTCGTTTTGCTATGTGATCCTGCGCCTCTGTTAACTCTCCACGGCCCTGGAGAGGAGCGTGGACCGGATCCGGACTAAACCGAATTTTGGCAGGATCGAGCTTACGGGTTGAACCACTGTATCCTATAGGTTCACGATATAACGATTTTGCGTACTGGTAATTGTAAGTCCTATATGGACTATTAGTTTCACCTCCCCCTTTGTCATCAAATTACTCACAAATGTTCTTGCGTTCTATTTGAGCTGTAAAAATTGTCCAAATTACTTCTAAAAATTGTCAGTACCGGCAATAGTGGTCTTTTTCATCTCGCAAAAATTTTGCAGCACTGGTATATGTAAACATGTTCATGCAAATCGCTATATTGTGCCCATTTTTTTGGAGAACATCTCGTTTTACATCGCATTATTCAGATTCACAGAAGCTGAAAATTTTGTGCATTCCTAAATTTGATGCATTAACACTTAGGCTACTGTAATAAAATAATTAACTGAAGTTATTTTCAAATTATAGCCTATTGACCTGAAAATTCAACAGCAATTGAGGGAGTACGAAGTGAGTTTGCGCTATTTGAGTCCGCAGCCGTCCGTTATAGGCTATATGATTAATACGATCGGCTCCAGCCGCAAACTGAACCCGCCACGTAGGATGTGTCACCTGCGCGCGGTTCCGCTAAGCCATGTCGCTGCCTACTGCTACTTGTCAAAAAATACTGTGGTGCCTGGTGGTACTACAAAGATATGTACCTATGATGTCATACACATGACTGGGTTTTGTAACAATCTACCTTTCCTTCAATGCAATGAGCTTTCCAAAAATTAAGAAACATTTGCGATTGAGTTAGCTCAGTTACTAAGCGCACGCTCTCGGTGCGGGAGGTCTGGGGTTCGATTCCCGGACCGGGCAAATCGGCACAGTGTCGCCAACGGCTCGCCACCATTGCGACGTTTCTTCGGAGCTGTGTAGCCCTGGCGCTAAGCCGCGGAGATGGGCCCCGCGACTCGTTACACGCTTCGGCGTAATACCGCGAGTATAATGAAGATTTGATTTTTGATTTGATTTTTGCGATTGAGTTTGAGTGAAGTGTGAGCCGGCAGGAATACTGCCGGAGAGTGTTCAGAACAAGAAAGCATAACATTTTATTGGCAAGAATATCGATTCAACCATTCGATATTTCTGGATTATAGAAATTCTTGCGAGTCAGTTCACTTAGAGATGTGGCTGGATTCTTTTTGAGGCTGCAAGAATTAGGATAAGAAGGTATGATAAGAAGTAGGCTACAGTAGTAACTTGAGTGATTTATTCTAGTCAAAGCACTGAGATCAGGAGTAGATCAGGATTTTTGCTTAAGAAGTGGCGGTTTGCCGGTACTTGAGGATTTTTTTGGCACACTGTAGGCATATGCATGGACATTTCTGTTTGTATTGTACCGGACAGCTGTTAGCTATTACCTACGGTGTTCATTTTTGGGGGGCAATCTGCCCATTTGCTCTCCTCTTAAACCCACCCTGGGCTAGGTTAGTTTGCATGTTCTGCCTGATGGTGGGTTTGCGCAAAATATAATTTTATCCGATTTTGTTGGCGTACTATTACGAGTTTCGTCGAATTTTACGAACATACAGTAGTTGACAAAAATAGCACCGGGTCGCTTTTTTTTTGGCGGATTTCTGTATACCCCTGTTGAAAAGTGGTAGCGAAAGACATCGGTGTCGGAGGTTGGGGTTGAGTTCTCTCGGGCACACTTTCTCCAACGGTTCGCCACTGCTGCGTCGTTTCTTCCGAGTTGTGTCGTCTAGGCGCTAAGTCGCAGCTCCCGGGGATGGGCCCCGCTACTCGTTACGCGCTTCGGCATTCCAAATACCGCCGGTATAACGAAGATTTGCTCTTTTGTCAGTAGAGAAAAGTCTTAGCCCGTAGCCCAAACATTAGGTTTCGAAAACCTTAAATAGTCGCCGTTTGTGCTTTTGTGTTAAAATTTCAACAACGCTTCGATAAGTCCATGTTTAGTAAATCGCACTATCTCTATCCTGTCAACTTAGAGTGTTGAAGAATTTTTTACTTTCGGTTTGTAAAGGGTAGACCATTAATTGGTTTATAAAATGAGGAGCTCCTAGAAAATTTTGATGTCACAAATGTATGATACCGTACATGTTAAGTCAGAAAAGCTTTTACTTGTAACAAACTTTTTTATGAATGGATTAACTTTTCCAATATTCAGCAAAAACGTAGTTGAGTGAGAGCAGGTAAAAATTCAAGATTCGTAATAAACTATTCAAGATTTGTAAAAATTCGTGATAAACTATGAGAAAACAAGCAACACTACCATTTCAAGCTTTTAGTTAGTAGCCTCAGACTGTTGAGAATGTTTTATTGTTGACGTCAAGATTAGGGTTTCCTTTTTTCCCGGATTTTTAACTTCCGGGAAACGGGAAATTTTTCAAAAATTTCTCGGATATCCCGGCAAATTTCCGGAATCCCTAAATTCCACGGGATTACCGGGATTCCGAAATTTCGCGGGAAATTTCCCGTCCCGACTTCCCGGGAGGAAACGCTAGTCTCAACATTCTGTTATCTTTCACCAGTGCATCTTTACTGGCTGTACCTTGAAAAAAGCCTAAACAAAAAAATGAAATTGCACTACACTTTCCTGTCGTTTTAGTTCAAGCGAGTTCGAGCTCGCAGCCCTGGTATTTAGGTAGGCGTACTAGCTTAATTTTGGTAACAATCATCGGTGCCAGTTTGGTAGTGATTTAGCCTCTTCATTAGGTAGGTAGAAAAAATTCAAAACCATCAGAAAGCTCAACCAGAAAAGAGAACTTGCTCAAGCTCGTGAAAGCTTGATCAGGGATGCCCAACCAGTCGATCGCGATCTACCGGTCGATCTTTCGATGCTTGGCTGTCGATCACGGGCCGATTTGGCATGTACACACATCAGGTTGGCCACCAACATTTCCAGTTCATGTAACGCGTTAGGGCCGTGAAGACCTTTTTTTTTAGCTCATCAAATAAATTTTGGTGGAATTCGGAACATGTGAAGGATTGAGGACCGTTTTTTGCACTTCACCGCATTTTCGTTTACGATTTGCGTAATTCCCATGATCAGTAGCGACTTTCATGAGCGTTCAGAGTAGTTTGGCCTAAATTGTTTGGCAACTGCAAGAATTGGCAGCCATTGTACTTTTACTGGTGCATCGTCCATGATTGCAGTAAAGGTTTGCGAACGCTGATATAAAACACTGTTAGAGATGAACTTAAAACACTGAAAATTTTCCATATTTTACGTTGACTTAGTGAATAATAATTGAGTGATTTTTAAAAGAATAGTGGTTCTTCGTTGGTGAAAAACAGGGAGTCGAACCGAACCCGAACCGGAGTTTTATAAACCGGTTTTACGCTATTTTTGTCGAACCTTAACCGAAACCGAACCGTATTTTTCAAAATCGCAAAGAACTAACCGGAACTGAACCGAATAATTTGAGTACTTGCGAACCTTAACCGAACCCGAATTCATTGAAAAAGCGGTTCGCTCTGTGAGGTCACACTCGTCACTTTGAAGGCGGCTCATATTCAAAAAAATGCAGTGCATGCACAGCACTACAAGCAGTACATTGGCCCGTCAATGTAAAGATATGTTTCTTTATCAAAGTAGGGGAGACCGGGGCTAGTTGTTACAGGGCACGTTGTTACAACCGCACTCACTCCTAGAAATCAAAATGAGTTAATTTTTCTGGTGTTATCAATTCTACTGCTGCTAGACTACTATTAGACGAAATGATTTTCGCCAAACCCAAGAAAACGCGAAGGTATTCAAAAAAGGTTATTTTGGAGTACCCTAAGTAAAATTTTGCAGAAATTTGAAAATTGATTTTTAAAATTTATGCGTTAAAACTTAAATCATTCTAGCTGGTAAGGAAAGCTGAGAAACTGTATTTTTTATATCTATATTTGTTTATTACACTAACATAACCAGTTTATGCTGAGAATGAAAAGATTAATGCTAACTTAGATGGGGCAAGTTGTTGCACTTGTAACAACTTGCCCTAGAACAATAAATCTGGCTGCTTAGAAGACTAATATCACTATAATGTTAAAGGTGGGGTTCGGTGCAAAACAATACGCTAGGGTTAGTTTTGTTATGCCTTGAGTTACTCAATAGCTTTGGTCGGATTTTAAAATTCGATTTGGTTAAGAAGTTATTAGCAAAACAAAGTAAAAAAATTCTGGCTTCTGATTGGCCAGTTTCATTCGTGACGTCATTGGAGAGCAAGCAGATAATTTCTTCAATCAGCAGTCTGGGCTTCACCACTTAATGATGATTGTATTGTCCTGGCTAAGTTTTAGAAAAATAAATGGTAGTCATTCCCCGAATGCGCAACATTTTTTTACAAACTTTGTTATATTATTTTTATTGAACAAAGTTTTAATTTTTTTTTTGTAAGGAAATGAAACTTCCATATCCATGGTTTATTTGCGAAAAATTTCGGAAAAATCGGCGAGGCATTTTTAATGGGCAAAATTAGGGAAATAGCATGCGCATTGCGGGAAAATATTTCAATGCGCGATCGCGCATTCGGTAAAGCGCAGCAGCTCCGCACGAAATGTTTACTCCTCACGAAATGTTCTCTTTTTATATCATGAATTGAATACTTTTGCTGAATATGGGTGACTGAAGATGCTCAGCGACAGAAGGCAAGTTTGGTGAGACTGTACAAATATTTGCGTCACTGATGACGTCATAATGAGCGATTAAACTTTGATGACGTCACGCTTACCTTTCATTTTCTTTTTAATATCATGTATTGAATACTTTTGCTTTTAAAATATGGGTGACTGAAGATACTCGGCAACAGAAGGCAAGTTTGGTGAGACTGTACAAATATTTGCGTCACTGATGACGTCATAAGGAACTCTAAAATATAGATGACATCACACTATGTTTTTTTGAAAAACTGATTAATCTAAATGTGTAAGCATGATTCTCAACAAAATTTTTAAAGGCGCACAGCGATGTTAGTCAAGTTTGCCACGAATACTGATGTCATTGAAGACCTCATCGAAAATGTAGCGTTGTTTACGACGTCATATCATAAAATTTTTTTGTCTTTAGTGGCGATGACTGAAAGTGTGCAGCTGTGGTAACGCAAGTTTGATGTCACAAAAAGAATCTAAATGGCACTGGTGACGTCACACTAAGTGTTGCGCTGTTGATGACGTCACATCGCGGTTTCCTTCTGATAGATGATCCAACTTCTTAAGCGTAAAAACGTTTAGGCCTACAAGCTTTTCATGATTTTAGGTGGTTTTCATTCAAAATAACAAAAATGGCAAATGCATGGGCAAATTGGGCCTGATCTGACTGGTCCAAGAATCGAACCGTAGACCTTTTTTTGCACTGAAAACGATGCCATTACCTACAAACACCCGGTTACGCCAAAGCCGACTTAGCGGAAAAGCCAACCACTTCTGCAGTATTCCTATCCTAAATGTGTCGTAGATCTAGGATCTTAATGGGATTATTCAAAACCCTCCTCTTCCAACGTCTTCGTTATGCGGATTTCTCTGTCTAAAGTGAGTATAGGCTATACATTCCAATTAAACGAAGTTTTATTGAATTCCATCGCCAAAAAATCGTGAAATGAAGTGATTTTAACTTACATTTTGTGTAGTCTAATAGACCAATGCGAAGAATTTCCGCAGCGTCGGACGGTAGGAAGGAGCAACGATAGCTTCAGGCCAGAAACCCTCCACCCCTCTCTACTTGGAAAAATTTTGACCTGCCTCAAAAAATCCGATATTGGTACGTGTACCTACCTAAAAATTTCTTGCCCAACTGGCAAAAAATTTTGTCCCTCTAGGCGTTTTCTTCTGGTTGCGGTTTTTTTTCAGGGGGCCTTAATTAACGCGTTTATTTCTACAATATTGCCTCTGCATGAATGTATTTGAAACTTAATAGGCCTACCATCAGAATTAAAACCCGGAAATAAGCTTATATCCAGAGATGTTTTCTTTAAAATTTTGTTTGTGGGGTGGGGGGAACAGAAACTAAAACCAAGAACCGTGGGTCTGAAGCCCATATAAATTGGACATGTCACATGTGGACAGGCTAAATATGGATTGTAGGCATAGGGCCGGATTTACGTATAGGCAGGGTTACTATTTCGTGCTTATTTCTAAGATTTGTGTTTATTTTCACGGGCAATGTCTTACAAAACGTGATTGTGCTTATAAAACGTGCTTATTTTTGAATCTTGTGCTTAATATGTCTTAGTTCAAAAATGCTTTTTTCTTTAAATGAACAAAAAATGGAAGAAAAATATGTTAATAATTTCAGCATGTTTAAATTTGTTTTAATTTCTCAATCCAGTGTTTCCCAAACTTGAGGGCCATGGGCCAGCGCGGCACTGTTTTCAGAGGGCTACAAAGTTTGACTGAAAAACAACAAAAGCGCTCCTTAATTATGTCATGATGTTCACTTCAAAGACCTTCTTCTTTTTGGTCTTCACCAATTTCTAGCGGAAAAAATAGGAATCTGCGGACGTTTTGGTAACCTGCTATTTCGTCCTCGCAACAGCAGCGTGCTTATTTTTTGGTGTGGACCGGTGATAACCTTGCGTATAGGCTAAGCAGGCTGAAACCTAGAGTCGGAGAAAATGGGGGTCTCATCACGAACAATAAAGACCTTTTTTCTCTTCACCGATACTTTCAGCAGAAAACAGAACATCTGAGGACGTGTATACCTTTTTTTTGCTCTTCACTATACCGATATTTTCAGTGAAAACAGGGACATCTGAGGACGTGAAGATCTTTTTTTTGCTCTTCCAATCAGTGTGATGAAATAGCCTAAGGCCTCTCATTATCTTAATACGGTCCTCAGGAGCGTATTTAGGGGCGGTGCCAATGTGCCTTGTCCCCACCCCCCCATTTGACTCTGCCTTTTAGTACACAAGAGCATTACTAATGGTGTCAAGTGACTGAAATATACCAGATTCTTTTGATGGTTTCTCTAGCTTATGGCCAAAAACGAATCCAGAGGGGTCGGTTGAGGAATATGCATCTTCCCACCAGCCATTTTCAAAAATGTTTTTGATGCATACAATGTTTCTGTAATTTCAAACCTCTTCGATAGCTATAAGTCTTACGCCTTAAGCACGCATATAAACAAAAATGTGCAAACAAATTGTATCGTATTTGGCAAAGCACTTAGAATTAAAGTCAAACAATTTAAACACAATTTGCCTGAAAATTATTCAAAAAGCACTAAAATAACCATTACAACATGTAAATTTTCGAAAATTTCCGGGGGAGCATGCCCTCGGACCCCCCTTTTTAGTTTCTTAATCAGCTTCAAATTAGTTCTGCCGAAAAAAATACGCTGGAAAAAATGGGGAAATTATGCCCCCTCCCCTTTTAAATTTCTCGCTACGCTACTACCGGCCCTGGTTGTAGGTGAAGAAAATGTGGTCATTGGTTTTGGGCCCCCCCACTTTAGAAATGCTTTCGCCATCGCTGGGCAAGGGGTACAAGGTACCCGGGCCCATCATGTTTTAAGGGGCTCGTCACAGGTTTTGAGGGGCCCCTCTCTTTTAAACCTTTTTTCTTCAGAGCGAGACACACGCGAAGAAATGTTGGAGAAATTACGTCTTCGCTATGAGACCTTATTTTTGGAGACAAACGAAAAAATAAGAACTAAATTTTGGTACCGGGGACAGAGACGGAAACCGGTCAGGTCGAGATTCTTCGACCGGCCGGTCAAAAAACCGGTCAAATTTCCTTTTCTTGCTACTAAAATACACCTAAACACCAAGCGAAATGTACATATCGATATGTATTTTTTAAATAGTTTGTAAGAAACGGCATTAACAAATCACACCTTCTGAAAACAAAAGTTTGTTTTCTGTTTACTTTTATTGAAATGCTCTTTTTTTTGGATGAAACTCGAAGTGTTCAATACATCTAGTGACAAAGTTAGCGCAAACTACAGTTTGTCATGAGGTTTATTGAAGACTGAGCAATAAACAAAAACCTTCAGTAAAAAAAACGGTCGACCGGGTCGGTCAGAGACCAGTCAACCGGCGTAGATTTTGAAATTTACCGGTGGGGTCGAGAAAATCTTGAACGGTTCCATCTCTGACCGGGGGGGGGCGCGAATCAGATCTCTGCCCCGGGGCGCGGATTTTCTCTCAACGGCGCTGACTGACGGCAAAATACTCAAAAGTAAAGTAGAAAGTATTGACTAAAAAAGCACTTGAGTGAAATTAAAAAAGTGGTCATTTAAAAACTACTAAAGTAAAAGTATAGCGTTCTCAATCGTTAAAGTGTCAACTGCACACTTGCCGTTGATGACTTGCAGCTCTGAAGGTGCAAAATGGCAGAGGTGGGCATTCCGCAATTTGAAGCGCAAAGCGCTAGTTGCGCAACTTCCGCACGTGCGGAAGTTGCGAAGCGCTTTAACAAATTATTTTTAGCCATTGCGCAAGTTGCGCTGCTCTTCAAGGAAAATAAATCCTTCTTGCGCTTTATTGCATTGTAAACTGAAAAAATATATAATAGTGTGCGCATTATTGCGCTGCGAACTGAAAAGAATCTCGTTGCTTGCGCTTTGTTGCGTTGCGCACTGTCGGAAGTTGAAATACTGCGTTGCGCTTTGTCGGATTAATTAAAGCGCAATGTGCTGGAGTAAGCAGTTTTTTGTAACTGTTTTTAATAGAATAGCAGTTGGTTTCTTGATGCGTACAATAGGCCTATAGGTCAATTTTTTGTAGCAGAAATTTTCAGCTCATCAGAAATGTGGTACACTAAAGTCTTTTGCTTTTTAAAATTAGTGCAAGTGCTTAAAGAGATCATTGAGTGTTGAATAAATTGTATTTACTTGTTGTTGTGGAGAACTTCGCCGCATATGCAAATTATGGTTTACCGCGATGAAGTGCTTTTAACGGCACGCGACAATGCAACGTGGCGCAGTGGTTTGGAGCGTCGTTTTTACGACGACCATGATCGCAAGGTTGATGGTTCAACTCCCAATCTAGTCTCGTTGTTGCGTCCTTGGATAAGATGCTTCACGTTAATTATCTCTGCTTGGTGAAATCTGGCAAGACGCAAATTAAATGAGTCAGAAGCAAAATTCAACCGGAAAACTCGGAAACAAAGACAACTCCTAAGCGAGTCTGGATTCGTCCTAAGCAGCGCCTCCTTCACTTTCTCGTGATAAGAGGATGAAGATGAAGAAAGCAATCATCAGCAACGCATCTTTTTTCGCTTCTTGTTTAATTTTCCTGTTCATTGACCACGCAAAATCCTGTTACAGTCACTTGCATTAAAATCGTTGTCACATTGTAGTCAATGCGTGCTGTTAAAAGCACCTATAAAAATAACTCAAGAAAAAATTGCATTGCTTATTCATCTACTCGTTGCGCTTTTTTAAATTTTTCGTTGCAAAAGTTGCGTTGCGCTTTTTCTTTTGTATAAACCTCATTGCGGAAGTTGCGTTGCGCTTTAATGCAAAAAAATTATTGATTGCGGAAGTTGCGTTGCGCTTTAATGCGAAAAAATAATTGATTGCGAAAGTTGCGTTGCGCTTCAGTCAATTTAAAAATTAGGTTGCGCTAGTTGCGTTGCGTTTCATGACTTAACAGAACTTTTGCGCTTTGTTGCGCTGCGCTTCAACCAATTTTTAAAAAATGCCCACCTCTGCAAAATGGTAAAGCAAAAGAAATTATTACCGTTCAGATGGTCGAATCGATAGAACGTCTGCTTCTAGAAGAGTAGACTCCGGGTTCGGTTCAGAGTAGGATTAAACCAATGACTTAATAGTAGGTATTTAAAGCTTTTCTGCATAACGCTAATCATCAAAGGTGACAGCGTGAAGAACAAGCCTGTAAGTTTAATTGTTGTGCCATTCGGAACCACGCTGAGCGAGATTTCCTTATCTCGGAGTGGCACACAGGTGGCTACAAACTCCTAAGCGAGCTCGTTGTAGCTCCTCTATCGCAAAGAAGGATAAACATAGCCTATAAATAAATAAGCTTTAACTTAGAAGCGGAAACCTGCTTATTTCTGTTAACACTTCAATTTTAGCGTTGGAGTTTGCTTTCCATAATTAATTAAGGTTGAAAGAGAAATACGATAGTTTCACTGCTGGGCCTTCAAATTTATGGATTGGATATATTATTGTAATTGTAACGTGAACCGAACCCGAGATTTGCAATTTATCAATTCAATTGATGATCGCGGGTGCAATCGCTGTACTTTTGGCGTCTGCGCGCGCGTGATTGCGAGATACTGCTTGGTAGCTTGAGAAGCGTGCTTTGTTGATTCGATTTTGTAGCATAGCTTGCTCATAGTGTTAGTTAGGATTGCAGCTATGCAGTGCAGCTGTGATTTTGGACTGGGGTCGATAATTCAGTTCATAATGTAAGAAGTGCTGTGCTGTGTTAGCAGAGAAGAAAAATAGACATTACCGGTAGCAGAAATAACCATACAGTGTAAATTATAGTGTATTAGATTTTAGGTGCAACGAGGGATTTCAAGTAAGGTTAGTAACTTACGGTCTGCTTTGCCTAACATAAAAACTACCGAAGTAGTGTTGCTTTATACTAAAAGTAATTAAGTAAACGTAAAAGTAGCCAAAAAAAGTACTCGTTATTGCCGAAGAAAACTACTCAAGTAATCTATCCACTCAAGTAAAAGTATTTTGTTACTTCACACCACTGAGATTCACGAAGATATCAATTTTCTGGACCCGCTTATCCTTGGGGGGTCGCAGTGGCGTAACGAGGGTATCCTGCACCCCGGGGCAAACAAAAATTTTGCGCCCCTTGTGTTTTACAATTCTCTGATTATCTGTACCAGCAGATTCGTCTTGTCTTCGTATATCGGCCGATTCTCTTTTTGCATATCCACTACTTCTAAATTATTTTTTCATAAATTTTCTAGATTCATTCAAAAACGCTTCAAATTGGGCTCGCCGTTTTCGACCCTGAGCTCCACTCTCTTTTTTTTGGCATAATCTTCCTACCAGTTAAATCGCTAACGATGTAAACTCTAAAAACGCTTATCTGTTTTTAGAAATTAAAGATATTTTATTTAACAGTGCGGCAATTTTTCTGAGCCAGAGGCGGGCCGGTGAAAACTTATCACGTGCAATCCCTTGAGTACAATCAGAAGACATTGTGGAGAGAGATGCAGAACGAAACTGGCAGCTTTTTGCCAAAATTACATTTTTTGCTCTAATACTGTAGAATAGATCGTCCCAACTGAATGTCAAGGATACAAAAGACACACTACAGCCCCCCCCCCCACCCAGGGTTTAAAAGAGGGGGGCTGGGGATTACAGGGGGCAATCTGCACCGGGCTCATGGGTGTGTAGAAGTCCATGAAAGAGCATTTTAGGGGCCCATCATAGAGGTCCCAAAGTAGTGTGGTGAGAGATTCTCTTAGCTGTCGAAGAGCCCCGGATTCCATTTGGGGACCCCGAATTATGGTTGAAGACCTTTTTGTTATTTTTGGAGAGGCCACATAGCCGTCAAGGGTCCCCGGTTTCCATTTGAGGTCACCGAATTTTGGGTGAAGACCTTTTTTTTTGGAGATCACTTAGTCGTCAAGGGGATCAAGATTCCATTTAAGGGCCGAGAGTTGTGGGTGACGACCTTTCTTTTCTGTTATGGAGACGACAACATCCCAACGGTCGGCTAGGGGCCCACACTGGGGAAAGCTGCCCACATCAAACTGCAAAGCTTTTTCGCTCAAAATCTCGACAAGACGTTTGACCGTCGATCTGAAAAAAGGCTATCCAGAAAACGGAATTGTATTTCATATAGGGCAATCAAGCGCTCAGCTGCAATTTTATCCCACGATACTACAATTCTTTCACATTTGTAACTAAATTATCTTAGCAGCAGCAACGGGGCTGCGCTTCGCAACTCCTAAATTGCCAGATTTTTTCCTCTTTTCTCATTCTGTGATTGCTGTCAAATACTCAAAATATCCGCACTGGAAATCACAGTCTACACATCAATCACGGTAGCAAAACAATACAAACTGCAAAATCAAAAAACCAGAAAAAGCCATTGAGGCAAAACTTCAGTTTATTTAATGCTTCGATCGGCACTTGTCCGCTGTATTATCAGAAAGGGCCTATTGGTTAAAAAAGTTTAGGATCACTGTGGTGTAGGTTTAGCACAGTATTACAGCGAGCGACTATACGCGTTTCTTAATGGACTTACCAACAATCTTTAGCATTCATCTAACGCTAAAATAATGAAAATCTAATACTGTAGATATCTATCGCTTCTTTACTTTTCTTCTAGTGGAGTTCTATTTCCTTCTGTTTAACGTGGTGGGGAGGTTTGAGTTTTCAATGATCCTTACAGCAATGCCGTCGGTAGTGTTTAATCACTTCCATTAGGGTCACCCATGGCGGTAAGGTCGAAGGAGAGAAACAGACCAAATAGCAATCCAATGCTGTAGCTAAATAGAAAGTTGTAATAACAATATTCATGCTGCATCGGACGGCGCGCAGGATAAAAAGGTCTGCGTTTGAGTTTTAGGCAGAGGAACTCGTTCGAAAAATAATCTACAATCTTCCCCATATGCTGACCGTCACCGGAAACCCACCAACGCAGTCGCTAAGCGTTTGGGGAGGCAAATGGGGGCAGCGCACAGAAATTGTGCTAGAGTTGGACCAAACTGCTGGGATTTAGCTATCGGGAACTGGAACGTTTCGTCACTGACAGGAAAAGAGCAGGAGCTTGTTTGCGAAGCCCAACAGTATCGCCTTGATGTTGTGGGAATTTCATCAACAAAGCGCCGGGGTTCTGGAACTGTCGAGTTGAACGGTGGGTGGAAAATTTTCTACTCAGGTGTTGATGCAGCAATGTCTGCTCAAGCTGGTGTTGGCTTACTTGTGAGCCCCAACATAGCTGAGTGTGTCGTTGACTGGATACCACTGGGAGGAAGGGGTTTGTCTTCTAAAGATAAGGCTGCAGGAGCAATCTCTGTGTATCTTGCAGGTGTACGCACCTAACATAGAATCACAGTACAAAGCCTTTCTGGAGGAAGTTGAGGTTGCATTGGGAAAAGCAACTTCATCAGAATCCCTTGTCCTTTTGGGCGATTTCAATGCACATGTGAGCATCGACAATGTAACCTGGAAAGGTGTTATTGGGCAACATGGTGACCCTGACACCAACAAGAACGGAAGGTGTTTATTGCAGTTCTTTGCCACCAATGGGCTGTGCATAATGAACACATTTTTTCAGCACAAAAGAATTCATAAGTACACCTGATACAGAGACTCTCTGGGACAACGTTCCCTGATTGATTTTTGTATCGTTTCGGCGGACTTGTTTTCTACCGTGTCTGATGTTCGTGTTAAAAGAGGGGCTGAGTTGTCAACTGATCACCACCTAGTTGTCTGCAATTTGATAGATTTGAAACCCTTGAAAAAACGAAAGACTTTTCGACCACGAGAAACTTATCGAATCAAATGGGAATCATTGGCTGACAAAGAGGTACGAACTGCATTTGCAGACAACATTGCATCTAAGTTCAAAGAACTTCAGACCTCTACTGAAGACATTGAAACTGAGTGGTGTTTGTTTCGAACAGCAGTCATTACGTCCGCTACCAACTGTTGTGGACGTAAGCGTGTTGGAGGGACGAAGAGTAGCGAGAAAAGAACTTCTTGGAGGAACCAAGAAGTTAAAGAAGCTATTCGTGCGAAAAAAGTGGCCTATAAGGCCTGGCTTGCAAATAAGTCATCATTTGAACTTTGTTCGCAGTACTCTTAAGTACGTAAGGCGGCAGCCACAAAAGTTAAACTGTCTGAGGAAAGGGTCTGGAAGGAATTTGGAGAAAGGTTAGATGATGATTTTAAAACGGCAAACAAAGTGTTCTGGCTGACCATTCGCCGTTTGCGTGGAAAAAGATCTCGAGCCGCTCTCTTTATCGAAGATTCAAATGGTGCAACTCTGAAAGATCAAGATGCTATTTTAAATCGGTGGAGAGACTACTTTAGTGATCTTTTAAACCCAGTTGATGCTACACCGATACAAATTCATGAGGAACAGGTTGGGGAAGATATTCAGATAACCGAAGCAGATGTGAATGCAGTAATCAAATCATTGAAAACTGGAAAAGCACCTGGTGAGGAAGATATCAGACCTGAAATGTTTAAGCAATGAACATATATGGTATTCGTTGGCTGACTCGTGTTTGTAAGGTGGCATGTAGTACTGGGCAAGCATCAAAGCAATGGCAAACTAGTGTGACAATACCTATCCACAAGAAAGGAGACAAGAGAAAATGCACCAATTATAGGGGGCATATCTCTCATTAGTGTGCCGGGTAAGGTCTATGCCAAATGCCTTGAAAAGAAATCCCGTGAAATAGTCGAGCCTAAACTAACGGATGCTCAGTATGGCTTTCGTCCTGGCCGAAGCACAATGGATCAGATCTTTGCCTTGCAGCAAATCTTTGAGAAGTTGTGGGAATATGCAAAAGAGGTCAATGCATGTTTTGTTGATCTTGAAAAACCGTATGATCGCATTCCTAGAGACAAGCTTTGGGCGGTGCTGTTGCAGTATGGCATTGATGGCCAGTTACTAAATGCCATTAAGTCGCTGTACATGCATTCTGAGGTCTGTATTCGTGTTAACAGTGCAACGACGAAACCTTTCAGAGTAAGTGTGGGACTACGGCAAGGCTGCTCTCTTTCACCTATTCTGGTTCTTATTCACATGGATAGAATAGTTAAGAAAAGTGAGTCTTGTGGCAGAGTAAAGATCGGTGAATGCACTGTACAACGTCTGTTATTTGCAGATGATCTTGTGCTACTCGACTCTACCCAAAATGGTCTCCAGCAAGCTCTTGACAGGTTTTCGGTTGCATGCTCTGTTGCCGGAATGAAAATCAGTACAACAAAAACAGAAACCATGTGCCTGTCCAGACAACCAAAGCAGTGCTCTCTCCAGATTGATGGAGTACCACTAAAGCAGTCAAAGAAATTCAAGTACCTCGGCGTCTCATTCACAAGTGATGGCAGACAAAATAGCGAATTGGATATCCGCATCGGAAAAGCAAGTGCAGTAATGCGCCAGATCCACCGATCTGTGGTACTGAAACGGGAGCTTTGCACTAAGGCAAAGCTATCCATTTTCAGATCGGTCTATGTTCCTATTCTGTTTTATGGCCATGAGTGTTGGATCATGAATGAGAAAGTGAGGTCTCGAGTTCAAGCAGCCGAAATGGGATTCTTGCGAAGAATTAGCGGTTTGACCTTGTTGGACAAGGTTAAAAGTGCAGATATTCGTGAATCTCTAAACATCGAAGCGCTGCTTCTCCGACTAGAAAGATCGCAATTGCGTTGGTATGGACATGTGACACAAATGTCCCAGGAAAGAACAGCCGAAAAACTGCTCTGTTCAACACCGATTGGTCGAAGGCCTAGAGGCCGTCCCAGAACTCGATGGCGAGATTACGTAGAAGATCTTAGTTGGTCTCGCCTTGGCATCCCAGCAGAGCATCTTTCCTTTGTTGCAGAGGATCGAGATGCTTGGAGGCTTCAACTAGAGCTGCTGCCCCCGCGACCCCCCAGAGGCGTAGCGTAGGGGGGGCAGTGGGGTACATATGCCCCCGGGCGCCAAGGTACAGGGGCGCCAAAATGGGTCATGCAAAAATTTCACAACAAGGGTAAAAAGTCGGTCACAAGCAAGATTGCACCGGCGGCAGACATCGTCTGATAGTAGTAGACTGGTACGCACCGGAGGGGAAGGTCGGGCAAAACGGGACACGGGGCAAACGACAGTGGCGTAGCGAGGGGGCAAGTGGGGGCACGCGCCCGGGGGCGCACCACCTAGGGGCGTATCAAGAAGTTCTTTTTACACTCTTTTTTCGACGTATTCACACAGATTTTAAAAACTACTTCGTGGATTTATGTATTGTAATGTATGCTGTTCGCAAAGGATTCAAATCAGGCCTTACTTCCGACCAAAAATCACGTACCAAAAGGGCGCACAAAACAGTGATTTTATACACTCCAGTTTCGACGTAATCTTTTAAACTTTAAAACAATCAATTTATTGCAATGCATCTGACACCTGTATATGCTTGTTACGAAACCGCCCTTACGTCCGTGACTGGTGTTATCGCGGGTAGAATCGAGCTTTGTCACACAAAAAGAAATCGTTGCTCAGGGGGAACTCCAAAGCCTTCACTAGCTTTCCCTCAAATCAAATAAACCACTTCTTGAAAGTAAAATATAACCAGATTTAATGCATAAAATAGGGATAATTAGCAAAAATTCACCGAGGTTGACTCCGATATAAAACTTCCAATAAAATCAAACTGTAACGGAACTCAACTTAAAAACAACGTCTTTTCACCAACTCATACAAATCAAGACTGAAACAGTTAATGAAGTGCACGTGTAATTCGATTTCAAATCGTTGCTAATCCCAACAACCGGTGTACCTGTTCAATTAGTGATTTGCTGCCAAAGGTTTAAACGCAAACGAAGTTGCGAAAATACACCGCGTCGCAGTGCTTTCGGCGTCTTCGATGAAAACTTAACAAACTAACTGCCTGTGTCGAGTGAAGTCGAATAATATAAAAGTGCGAGATCGAAACCCACTGAAGCTAAACTTGATATCAAATTTATAGCAACGCCGTGCTGGAACATAAAGCGGCCCCTTTAAAACAAAACACAAAGTGACGTTTTAAACAAAGAAACACAAAATATGAGACAGTGCAGCGACATAAAACACGAAGTGGTGATTCGTAATCGGCAGTAACATTAAATAATGAGAACAGTTGCGCGATCTCCCTCGGTGTATTTCATATTGTCCTGCGAAAAACTTTTAATAACGTAAAACATTAAAAATAAACACTTGAAAGAAACAAACACAGTCTAAATAGGTGCTATTTTGGCAACATCTCGTAAAACATATTCGATTTCACCAGAACCCGTATTTTCAAATTGTAACATCGCTTTAGTGTTAGAGACTTTAGAGTTACTGCAATAGTGGCCCGGCGAATGATTTTCTTTCCCTGCCTAATCTGTGGATGGACAGCATGAATTCTCCCCAGGCGATAGACGCCACGTTTAGCGAGATCTTCAGCGTCTCCCACCAAAACCAGTTGACCCGGCTCTAAATTGTCCCGGTGAACACGTCATTTGCTACGGCCCTGCAAAGTACCCTGCATCCACAACAGCCAGAACTTATGTGCCAACGTGGAGTTATACAAATAATCTTGTCTTAAATCTCCCCTGTCGTGAAATGCGCTAATGGGCGTGTAAGGCGAAAGCTGCTGCTCCAAAAAACATGACGGTGTCAAAGATGCCAAATCATTAGGTTCACTGCTTACCGACGTCAGAGGGCGTTCATTGACAATTCGGACAGCGTCTGAGAAAAAAGTTTGTAATTAAATTAAATTAGGTCAACGCCGTACCTCACCCATAACCCGGTTCAGAACCCCTTTGAAGAGTTTGACAAGTGATTCCCAGCTTCCACCTTGACTCGGGGCATAAAGTGGAATGTTTACCCCATTTATATTCTTTTTCCGAAGGGAATTCACAAATTCATTAGAGTTTAATAGCTGGGGGAGCAGGTTAGCAGCTGCTTTAAAAGTCGAAGCATTATCTGGAAACACTGTGTCAACTGATCCTCGCAAATTTGTGAATCGCGTAAAGGCAAGTAAAAAACTGTCCAAGTCTAGCCGTGACGCGGCAAGCCGGCAAGTCTGCCATTAACGAATAATATAAAAGTGCGAGATCGAAACCCACTGAAGCTAAATTTGATATCAAATTTATAGCAACGCCGTGCTGGAACAATGCTTTTGGCAGAGGAGTGAAATCACTCGTTACACCCGATCACAAATCGCCCTTTTACTCTATTATGACATCATAAAGAGGTTTGAAACTGCGCGTACATAGTTATTCGACTTTGCTGCAATTAAGGTGGCAATCCATAGGAGAAGTCACGAAGATATTGAGAAAGAAATTGCTGAAAAAAATCGTTCTGCAACCATTCTATGTATGCTGCAGCTATAGAAATACTCAGTGCAATTCAGCTTGACCTCCAATGACGTCATCTCTGTGTAGCGTCACCTATCAGTATATTTTAAATAGCCTAATAGGCTTTTAACAAAACCTTTTTCAGTTCGGCAATATTGACAAAAAAACTCAGCGTAAAAAATCCTTTCATAAGTTTTTGTTTGTTGGCTCCCCTTCAAAGGGGAGGTTCGATGGCAACAAATAAAGAGTTAAAAAAATGTTTTGTCACGAAAAACATTTTCCCAACTTTACTCTGACGAACAGATTTGGCCAAGGCAGCAATTGCAATTTTAAAAAATAGTGATAGGTGGCGCAAGAGAGATATTTGACGTCATTGAGTGGCAGCTGCATAATACGCTGTTAAACCAAACTCGTCTCTGATTGGTCAATCGATTTTTTCCCTAGTGATCAGGTAGAAGGAATGCAATTACTTTTGTGGTTTATTGGTAGTATTTTTCTTAAATTAGTCAGATTTAGTGCATTTGAAAGCTGATTAAGACTAGGTTTTAGACTACAACTTTACAAGTTATCAAACCCAACAAGTCCAAGTCGAGATACGGAGAAAGTTGATTTTATTTCCATAAACTGTTAATAATTTGCTGTAGTTTTGCTGGTTTATGCAACAACTCTGTTTAATTCATGACAAAAAAGCTGTTAATCTACCAGTTCCTGAACACTTACCGGGTAAATTCCCCAGCACGGTAGCTGTTAGACTACCGGTACGTACTGTCTCATGTCATTCATGTGTGGGCTACTTTGAGATGTACCAGTAATCATTGCGATGGAGAATGGGTCAGCAGTTCAAGTTTGCAGATACTGTATCTAAGACAAACTCATCAGTAAGTTTGCAGGGTGCAGTATTGTTGATTACTGGTATTAGGATACCGGTAGTCTACTGGGCACAGAGTGGGAGTGCAGCAGTACAGTACGGTACTTGTATTATCTGCTGTGCATCTCCTAGTCTGTTTGCAGTTAACAACTGAAGGAAAAAACAAATAAATCTAAGATCTGCGGCGCGACGAATTTACGATGAGGTTGATAGACTAGCAGTGTGTACAGTAAGCAGAAGCAAATTCAGATTCATAGTTTGTCAAGCTTTAAACTGAAATTATTTTGAGAGATTTCAGTTTGAGTGCGCGAACAATGATCTGCATAATCTTCAAATCTGCTGGTATACACGTAATAGGCTTAACTTTGTTTTATTTAACAATTGCATGTAAAGATGGAGCCACAGAACCACTGCATCTTTTCAAACAACAAGTATAATGCAGATTCCACTAAAGCAGGTACGGTACCAGTATTATAAGTAATCAAAAGGTGTTGTGAATGTGCTAACTAGGTATGGTACTGTACGGTGGTGTTTCCTCTAGAGTGAGAAATTTGAGAAAAATGCAAAACTTTTGGGCAAATTTTGCTGATTTTGAGCCAGAAATTAATATTATAAAATGCAAAACTGAAAAACTTGAACAAAAAACTTGAATATTTTGATGCAAGACTCCAGTTTGCATCTTGGAACCAGAAATTAATATTATAAAATGCAAAACTGAAAAACTTAAACAAACAACTTGAATATTTTGATGCAAGACACTAGTTTGTATCTTGGAAAAGCAAATTTAATGCAAAAAATTTGTAAAAGGGGTCCTCAAAGTAGTGAAATCTTTGGGCAAAAATTCCAATGAATTTATATTTGGGCAAATTCGCACCAGTCAAAATCCTAGAGGGAACACTGCTGTACTGCACCGGTATGTCAGGGAGTATTTTTAACACTTAATGCAATGTACTGGTATGCTTGCATGGTTTTTAGATTAATTTCATGTGTCAAAGATGCCACGTATTATTGGTGATTGTGATTGCAACTTAATTAATACAGCACAAACTTGGACAACTTTGTCACATTATGGTCGGAGATTGGAATTGATGAGGTGCAAATTTTGTAGTTCCTCAGCCTCTCTATGACATGCTCTACAAGAATTTGGGGCTTGTTTGAATTAAGCCGTGGTCAGGATTGGGCAAAATCGATTGTAATCGATATTCGATTGCGGTATTCTTTACTTCTTGTTCATCGAATGCACTGGAGTTTTTACTTTTTTGAATGAGTATCAAATATGCCTTGTCTTTACTTTTTTTCGGCGCAATTCGATATTTCATATTCGATTCTTTTTGTCCAGGCTAGGCCTACTTTATCTCACTTTGGTAAATTTAAAATAATCGTCAGTGTGTCATTACCTTGTTTTTGCTGATAATTTTTTTTGTGCCAAAAAAAACAAAAAAAAATTTTTATATGGCAAAGTTGCTTTGCATATACTATGTCCATCGTTTGTCTGTAAGTTACCGCATGAATGTGAGGACATCACAAAAAATGCTTGGCGTACACCGCTAAATGCTCAGTGTATTATCAAATATCGATTACAGTATTCTTTATTCTTAACTTTTTTAAACTATCATCGAAATCGATTATTTCTTTACTTTTTGGTGAACTATCGAGTATCGATTATTTCTTTACTTTTTGGTGAACTATCGAGTATTGATTATTTCTTAACTTTTTTGGGTATCGATTCCCAACCCTGGCCATGGTTTGGGCTTGAGGTTAGGGTTCAGGGCTAGGGGGTTGGGCTTAGGCCCTAACCCCAACTAATAACTCACTAGTGGTCCTTGTGCTCTTGATATATCTACCTGTTGAAAGATGCGGCTTAATTCAAACAAGCTCCGTGAATTCTACACGCAGCAATTTTATGTGTACAAATTTGACTTCTGAACTTGTACATTGTGTTTTGCCAACACGAAATGGTGGTAAATTGAGAAACACATATTTAGGCATTTAGTTGTAGATCAAGAAGTCTTTGTCTGCACTCTGCATGTGCGAGAACCAAGTCCCCAGTTTGAAAATATCGATTTGATTAGAATTAGAGGAGGGGTATTGTTTTAAACAAGAAGTAAGGAAACAAAGGCGTTTGGTTATAAATACAAAAGAATAAAAGTTTTCATATTTAACAAACTCGATGTGGCGTATATTGTTTATTTGATAAGAGAAAATTTTAAGCTTGCAGTAAACTTCACAATCAAATTTTTGTTGACTAGTGTTGAGTGCGTTTGAATTTAATATCGGGTACAATTTAATATTTCCTACCTTCAAATGCGTGATAACTTTGCTGTGGTCTGATACTATTTTATCTGCAGTGCTTCCTGGATACGCTGCACTCACAATTTTTTCAAGTAATTTCTCCATTTGGGGCAACTCCAATCAGCTACTTGGCTGTCAATGTGTGTCTGCAGTTACCATAACTAGTGCCGGCTGCATGAAGATCTGTTCATGGTGTTTCAACAAAAAACTCTGTGCAGTCCAAAATAATTTGGGTCTCTCCTATAGTAAGCCATCGGCGTTTAGAATAACCCGTCCGCATAATGCGACAGAAGACACGGACGGCTTATGCTAGATGAAACCCAAAATTTCTGCAGTTGAATATATCTCCAAATATTTCTGGCTTACTACTTACTATCTTTCTCCAGAGAGGAAATATTCTTCATGCAGCATCCAACAAAAAAGATTTCACGAAATGCATGCAGGTACGTCAGAAAAATGTTTCGTCATATCACTTTGCCAAGTCAAAATATGGTAGGTCAGTTTCATTAAGTATACGAGCAGCTGATCATGTGAAGTTATTGAATTTACTGTTTTGCCTGACCTGTAGTTGAGAGGTTGAAATCCTTCGATCACTTCCGCAACAATATGAAATATTGATCCTTTAATTCCTGTATAATTTTTTATTTCGTCACCTGACAAATTTTTCCACTTAAAAATTTGTTTTTCGAGTGCTTCAGTTTCTTTTTTTAGTTTGGCAATTTCTTTTGTTGCAAGCTGTAGGTCTTCATTGTCATTACTTTCATTAGTTTCATTTACGGGTGTTTGAGCTGCTACATCTTCATTGAAACTTTCTGTATTATCACCTGAGCTGATAGTGTCAGATGAAACCCAACAATGTCGCTTTCTGCTGGTATTTCTTGATGTTGCAGTTGATCTGCGATATCCTTTTTGATCCTTTTGCTGACCATGAAGATTAAAACGAGGAACAGCATCTTTCTTTAGGTTTATTTTTTTAAATGTGGAACGGCTGTGCTGGTGGCAGCAGTGGCTTTGAAGTCATCATCCACAAAATGATAAGAACAAACATGGGCATAATTATTTGCCTGGAAAATAATTTTTGCTGTTTAGCATTTTAACCATTGTATTCTCGCTTTGGGTTCTAATGGTTGGCGATGAAATGATCAATCTTTGTTTTTTCAGAAGCTGCATTGCAGCCAAATACTGCACAATGGTTGGGCATTGCAATTGTATTAAATCAAATATTTGCAAAGTTAATCTTTTCCGCCATAATGGAAATAGTGTAGAGAGTTCAAAAAATTTCGAGATTTTACAGAAATGTTCCATCATAGTTTCGTACTGATTAAAGAATGTGTTGAATTTCAAAACAAATTTTGCATCATGATTTTGCACTTTTTGCAGTAAAGGTGGCACCACAGCTCTGTACAAGTTAAAGCGACGTTTTAAACTTTCTGTAAAAAAGTTGGATTGCATTGCTTCTGATTCTACCAAATGCAAAAAGCTCACATAGGTCTGTTCCGTTTCGAAAGTTGTGGTGGTACAGTAGTGTAATAAGCACTTATTTCTGCAATAATATGCATCATATTTATTTTTGGTGTCACTTAGGAGGTGACCTGCTCAGGTTGACAAGAATTTGATGAACCCAAACCTGATCCTTCAATTACGACCCGAAAGTGATTTGATGGACCAAGCACTAGCAGATTGCCACACCAATACACAGTTCGAGCTTTCACCACGCATGACAAAATTCCTGGAGTTTAGTCAGGGACTGAAGTTCATTCAGTCTGGAGACTTGGTTCTCGTACATGCAGAGTGCAGACAAAGACTTCTTGATCTACAACTAAATGCCTAAATATGTGTTTCTCAATTTACCACCATTTCGTGTTGGCAAAACACAACGTACAAGTTCAGAAGTCAAATTTGTACACATAAAATTGCTGCGTGTAGAATTCACGGAGCTTGTTTGAATTAAGCCGCATCTTTCAACAGGTAGATATATCAAGAGCACAAGGACCACTAGTGAGTTATTAGTTGGGGTTAGGGCCTAAGCCCAACCCCCTAGCCCTGAACCCTAACCTCAAGCCCAAACCACGGCCAGGGTTGGGAGTCAATACCCAAAAAAGTGAAGAAATAATCGATACTCGATAGTTCACCAAAAAGTAAAGAAATAATCGATACTCGATAGTTCACCAAAAAGTAAAGAAATAATCGATTTCGATGATAGTTTAAAAAAGTCAAGAATAAAGAATACTGTAATTGATATTTGATAATACACTGAGCATTTAGCGGTGTACGCCAAGCATTTTTTGTGATGTCCTCACATTCATGCGGTAACTTACAGACAAACGATGGACATAGTATATGCAAAGCAACTTTGCCATATAAAAATTTTTTTTTGTTTTTTTTGGCACAAAAAAAAATTATCAGCAAAAACAAGGTAATGACACACTGACGATTATTTTAAATTTACCAAAGTGAGATAAAGTAGGCCTAGCCTGGACAAAAAGAATCGAATATGAAATATTGAATTGCGCCGAAAAAAAGTAAAGACAAGGCATATTTGATACTCATTCAAAAAAGTAAAAACTCCAGTGCATTCCATGAACAAAAAGTAAAAAATATCGCAATCGAATATCGATTACAATCGATTTTGCCCAATCCTGACCACGGCTTAATTCAAATTCTATTTGAATAAGGTTGGACTGGAATAAGGCTACTTTTATGGTGTATAATCTAAATTTTGAATTGTTTGTGACTTCATAATAAAGATTGAAGATATGAGCTTATGTGGAATATGCGATGAAAAAATTAATGTTAAAGGTTACAAGATATATGGCTGTGAATTTTGTCCGGTTTGGCTTCATGCCTCATGCGTCTTTCCTAATGCCTCTGAAGATAAGTTAAAAATTCTGTTTGAATTCAATACTGGTTTTTGTGTTATGTGCCGTGAATGCAAACAAAACTTTAAGGATCAGAGATCTTCATTAGCTACCAAAGATGATATTAAATTGATAGTTGATGCCATAAAAAGTCAACCTGCCCCAAGTATTCTCAATGAAGAGCTCACCAAATGCGTACCTGAATTTGTAAATGAGGTTGCTGCTAAATGTGGAGAAGTCTCATTTGCAGAAATAGTTAAGCAGCAGAAAGAAGAGCTTGAATCATTAAACAGTGCACAAGCAATCAATTTTGCTTCTAAAGTTAGAAAGGAACTATCTACTGATTCAATTATTCAGCAATTGTCTAACAAAAAGGAAGAGGATGAAAAGATGAAAAGAAAGTGCAATTTAATATTGTTTGGTTTGCCAGAATCTAAATTTGATTCTCCTGCTAAGCGTATCACAGAAGATTGTGCCAAGGTTAAAAATATATACGAAGAAAGACTTTCATTATCTGCCTTTGATGTAAAGAATATCATGCGCCTTGGTTACAGCACAGAAAACAAAAATGAAAAGAGACCTTTGCTAATTCAATGCGAAAGTGAAAATAAGAAGTGGGAGATGCTTAGAGCATCAAAGAACCTTAAATACGTTCAAGAGCATGAAAGTTTTCCAATATTTGCTGCTCCAGATCGCACTGAAAAGGAAAGAGAAGAAAGAAAAATGCTTGTGACCCAACTAAAACAAAGAAGAGATAAAGGAGAAGAAAATTTAATCATCAGAAAAAACCGCATTGTAACTAAACTACGTACTGTCAATGGTGCTGATGTTGAACCCTTTCAACGACCGGCCCAAAATGCCTGGGCCGATTTGTTCAAATCGTTTTAAAGAGTCCCTCAAGAATCAATTTGCTCCTATTCTACAAAGCCTAAAAATTATGTATTTCAATGCAAGATCAGTAGTAAACAAAATTCATCTAATTTATAGCTTTCTTCTAAATAACTCCAACGCTTTTGATTTGATATTTATAACAGAAACTTGGCTCACTTCAAATATTCTGGACTCCATGATTTGCCCAGCTGGTTACAATATTCTTCGACATGATCGTTTTGGTGCTAGAGGAGGAGGAGTTTTAGTGATATATAAATCTTGTTTGATGGTTAACAAATTTGTACCAAGCAATCATGAAATCGATGACTCACAATGTTTCGAATATGTCACTATTGATGTGCTCTGTGCAAAAAAACAGAAGATTCGAGTTTCATGTTTTTATGTTCCACCCAGTACATCAGCTTCTTTGGAATCCCTAAAAACAGTATGCAAATATCTCTCTGAATGTTCAGTTACTAGTCATTCTTATATTTTGGGAGACTTTAACCTTCCACGTATTGACTGGACCATACCTGCAAGCCTTGGAGGCCCCTGTCATGATTATTTCTTAGAGTGTTGTCAAAATGCATCACTGACTCAACGTATTTTAGAACCTACTCATCTCAGTGGTAATACTCTTGACTTGTTGTTATGTAGTGATCCTAGCTTTCAGTTTGTTGAATCGTTTTGTGTATCTGCTCCTTTCAGTGCAACCTGTGACCATTCTAGTTTAAACTTGAAACTCACTTTTCCTGTAGAAAAGCAAAAGGAAAGAGCTACTGCAAGACCTAATTTCAAAACTGCAGATTACTGTGAAATTTCATCACACCTGCTTTCAATTGATTGGAATCATATAATAGAAGCAAACAGCAATGACATTCAGCAGTTGTATGATCACTTTGTTAATGTTATTTCGCAGACTATTGACTGTTTTGTGCCTAAATATAAAAGACATCAACATAGAAGAAAACCAATACACATCAAGAAGCTTCTGAAGGAAAAACAAAAGCTTTATCAACTCTCGAAAATGAACTCTGTAATGAATTTAAAGTACAAACAAACTGCCAAGGACTATGATAATGCTGTTAAGTGCTGGCATGATTCGATCGAGTCGTCCATATGTAACAATGCAAACAAATCTCGCTTTTATGGTTATGTTAACAGTAAATTAAAAAGCAGTACCCAGATCCCTCCTCTAAACACTCCCAACGGTATAGCTGAGAGTGATGCAGAAAAAGCTGATTCGCTGAACACTTTCTTTCACAGTGTTTTCACTTCTGACAATGGTTTTGATTTAGAACTAGTCCCTCACTTAAATTTTTCCCAGTTTATGAAAGATATTGAGGTCTCAGAAGAAGATATACTAATGGCAATACATAATCTGGCTGATAAATTATCATATACTCCTGATGGTATTCCTTCTTACTTTTTAAAACGTATTGTTTGTGCAATTTTACCCTTCTTAACTCATTTATTTAATATCAGTTTAAGCTTAGCCACAGTACCTTCCCAATGGAGGTCTGCCATTGTAATTCCCATCTTCAAAAAAGGCTCCCGCAATTTGGTCTCAAATTACCGTCCTATTTCTTTGACATGCTGCCTATGTCGTGTGCTTGAAACTATCATTAGTCAAAAGTTTTTGGATCATTTATACAGATATAATCTTATATCACCATTTCAGTTTGGTTTCATTCCAGGAAAGTCCTCTTGTTCTCAATTGCTCTCTGCAATTAATCATTTTCTAACAGCATATGATCAAAACAAAACTGTAGATATTATCTACACTGATATAGCTAAAGCATTTGATTCAGTATCACATAAAAAATTGCTCTCAGTGCTTCAGTCTTATGGTGTCAATGGTAATGCATTTAATTGGATTCAAGCTTTTCTGGATCAGAGAAAGCAACAAGTACGTGTGCAAGACTCATTTTCATGTTTTAAACCTGTGTCAAGTGGTGTGCCGCAAGGAAGTGTTATTGGTCCATTACTATTTATTATTTATATTAATGATCTTATACAGGCTGCAACCGCCACAGAAAATGACAGTAACTGTGCTATGTTTCTCTTTGCGGATGATGCTAAACTTATAAGCTGTGATAATTTTGCTTTACAAAATGCTATTCATAAAGTTTACACGTGGATGAATGTAAGGCAGCTTAGGCTTGCTCCCACTAAGTTTGAGCACCTGCCTCTAAATCGAAACTCCTCTGATAACCATACATTCACTATTGAGGATACTGAAATATGCTCAAGTAATTATGTTAAAGATCTTGGTGTTTATGTATCTAATGATATGAAGTGGAGTAAACATATATCTTATGTTCGTTCGAAAGCTTCTGCTACTGCTTATCAAATATTGCACTCCTTCTCTTCTAAAAATGTTTGGACGCTATTGAAAGCTTATGTTACTTATGTTCGGCCCTTATTAGAATACAATACTCCAGTTTGGTCACCTTACCTGCAGAAAAACATTCATGCCATTGAATCTGTTCAAAAACGTTATACCAAAACCATTTGCATGCGATGTAATATTCCTTTTACGAGTTATTCTGATCGTTTACACAAGCTAAATATTCAATCTTTGCAGTATCGCAGACTTGAGTATGATTTAATATTAACGTACAAGATCTGTTACGGTCTTATTGACATAAATTTTGACAATTTTTTCAAATATTGCAGTAGTCCATATAAACTTAGACGTCATCGGCTGACTTTACAATCTATTGGTAAACCCAAACATAAAAATGTTACAAATTTCTTCTCTCATCGTGTTGTATCTTTATGGAATAGCTTACCTGAGTATGTTGTCACTGCGCCTTCATTACCTATATTCAAAAACTATCTAAAAAAATTCGACTTATGTAGTATAACGACAATAATTTATTAGCTTGCCTTTGCTTATAGTATTAGTCTGTTTGGGTCTTTTAATACTGTGCTTTTAAGTTTTAATTTTCTCTGTCTTCAGGTGATGTGTTGCTTGTCTTTTGTTTACATTGCTTGCGATTGTTTTTCTGTCTTCTGATGTTGTGTTGCTTGTCTTTTCGTTTACATTGTGTGCGATTGCTTATACTTTACTTTGTTTTGTGTCTTTAATGCCGTGCTTTTAAGTTTTGATTTTTGCAAGTCTTCTGATGACATGGTGCTTGTCTTTTCGTTTATTCATGCATTGCTGTTATGGTTTTCTTCAGCTTTTTCTTTCTGCACATGTTAGTGTGTTTAGATGTTGGTTTAGACACCATTGTGTCAGTTACTTACAATAAACAATAAAGATGTTGTGTTGCTTGTCTTTTCGTTTACATTGTGTGCGATTGCTTATACTTTACTTTGTTTTGTGTTTTTAATGCTGTGCTTTTAAGTTTTGATTTTCGCAAGTCTTCTGATGACATGGTGCTTGTCTTTTCGTTTATTCATGCATTGCTGTTATGGTTTTCTTCAGCTTTTTCTTTATCTGCACATATTAGTGTGTTTAGATGTTGGTTTAAACACCATTGTGTCAGTTACTTACAATAAACAATAAACAAGCCCCAAATTCACGTAAAGCATGTCATAGAGAGGCTGAGGAACTACAAAATTTGCACCCCATCAATTCCAATCTCCGACCATAATGTGACAAAGTTGTCCAAGTTTGTGCTGTATTAATTAAGTTGCAATCACAATCACCAATAATACGTGGCATCTTTGACACATGAAATTAATCTAAAAACCATGCAAGCATACCAGTACATTGCATTAAGTGTTAAAAATACTCCCTGACATACCGGTGCAGTACAGCAGTGTTCCCTCTAGGATTTTGACTAGTGCAAATTTGCCCAAATGCTAAATTCATTGGAATTTTTGCCCAAAGATTTCACTACTTTGAGGACCCCTTTTACAAATTTTTTGCATTAAATTTGCTTTTCCAAGATACAAACTAGAGTCTTGCATCAAAATATTCAAGTTGTTTGTTTAAGTTTTTCAGTTTTGCATTTTATAATATTAATTTCTGGTTCCAAAATGCAAACTAGAGTCTTGCATCAAAATATTCAAGTTTTTTGTTCAAGTTTTTCAGTTTTGCATTTTATATTAATTTCTGGTTCAAAATCAGCAAAATTTGCCCAAAGTTTTGCATTTTTCTCAAATTTCTCACTCTAGAGGGAACACTACCGTACAGTACCATACCTAGTTAGCACATTCACAACACCTTTTGAATTCTTACCGATACCGTACCTGCTTTAGTGGAATCTGCATTATAGGCTACTTGTTGTTTGAAAAGATGCAGTGGTTCTGTGGCTCCATCTTTACATGCAATTGTTAAATAAAACAAAGTTAAGCCTATTACGTGTATACCAGCAGATTTGAAGATTATGCAGATCATTGTTCGCGCACTCAAACTGAAATCTCTCAAAATAATTTCAGTTTAAAGCTTGACAAACTATGAATCTGAATTTGCTTCTGCTTACTGTACACACTGCTAGTCTATCAACCTCATCGCAAATCCGTCGCGCCGCAGATCTTAGATTTATTTGTTTTTTCCTTCAGTTGTTAACTGCAAACAGACTAGGAGATGCACAGCAGATAATACAAGTACCGTACTGTACTGCTGCACTCCCACTCTGTGCCCAGTAGACTACCGGTATCCTAACACCAGTAATCAACAGTACTGCTCCCTGCAAACTTACTGCTTACTGATGAGTTTGTCTTAGATACAGTATCTGCAAATTTGAACTGCTGACCCATTCTCCATCGCAATGATTACTGGTACATCTCAAAGTAGCCCAAACATGAGTGACATGAGACAGCATGTACCGGTAGTCTAACAGCTACCGTACTGGGGAATTTACCCGGTAAGTGTTCAGGAACTGGTAGATTAACAGCTTTTTTGTCATGAATTAAACAGAGTTGTTGCATAAACCAGCAAAACTACAGCAAATTATTAACAGTTTATGGAAATAAAATCAACTTTCTCCGTATCTCGACTTGGACTTGTTGGGTTTGATAACTTGTAAAGTTGTAGTCTAAAACCTGGTATTAATCAGCTTTCAAATGCACTAAATCTGACTAATTTAAGAAAAATACTACCAATAAACCACAAAAGTAATTGCATCCCTTCAAAACTACATTGGAGGGCTCTATTTTGCTAAGATTCGCGACGCAGCATTACTTAGACAAGCACTACAAGCCAGTTTTCGTACATAACTCATATGACCGAAAACTGCATATTTTCGTTACTACCTGATCACTAGGGAAAAAATCGATTGACCAATCAGAGACGAGTTTGGTTTAACAGCGTATTCTAGCAATGCGCAGAGATGAGATAACATGGAGTTACAACCAGGTGCCATACAAAAATGAACCATTTTGGTGGTTATTACCTAACTAACTAACAGTTTTCTTTCTATGCGACATACCATAGGTTAAAACATAATATACATGGCACATTAGAAGGCATACGTAAGCCTTTAAGATAGGAGAAGCAAAAGCCAGTTCTGACTATCTGTGATCAATCTCTCCTAATGAATCATATGTCGTATGCCTAATGAAGAAAACAGTTATAAATTATTAAACACCTATCCTGCTAGCTGACTGACCGGTTGTCTGTATTTACGGCATTCAGGCACTAATCTGGTGGCATAATATGAGTAGGCTACCGTCTGTAGTTTTTACCCAGTAGCTTGCATGGATCAACCCATGGTCTGATGGTGTAGCCTACAAATATAGAGGCCAACCACAAAGCCTCTACTTGCTCTTTGACAGAATCCATAGTTACCTTGTCCACATGTACAATCTTACGTTTTTTGGCTTTAGTTTCTGCATCATAACTATTGACTATGGTAATTTCTTCATATCATAGTTTAAAAAAAGTATAGCCTAAATAGCTATCATTGTAGGCCAGAAAAACTTACAAAAAATAGTGCGGTATGCAGTCATCAGGTGCATAAGTTGATCACTCCTCAGATGCGAACCCCGGACCTTGTGAATGACAGCTTGCATACAACTTCATTCAGCCACCTAACTCACTCTACAGGGAATGTAATTTTAGCTATAAATACCCAAGCCCCTGCAACACCGCAGGCTTTAGCAGCAAGCAGATAGCCTAGTTGGCACATCAGCAATGGCAGGCTTGATTTTACTGGGCCTAGTATTGAAATATGTGGGGTCGATGTAAGTCTATATATGAAATATAAATAGATGTTATGGTAGCCCAAAAGACTTATCAATACAAAATAATCGCTGTAAAAACCAGTATTACAACTATTTTTCAGGTTTGACCACTCGACCAGGTTGACTCAGGTTTGAACGCAAGATCTTGTGAAGCAGAGCTTACCTCCATAACCACTCGGCCATCGAGCTAACAGCAACTGCATTGCAGTTTTTCTATACAGTGCCCAAGCTCTTGTAACTGCAGGCTTTAGCATTGAGCAGTTCCAAGTACTGGTATGCCATCTAGACTAACTGCTCAATGCCAAAGCCTGCACCTGCAAGGGCTTGGATATGTATAAAAAAGTTGAGTGATGCAGAGGGTATAAACATCAGACAGTCAGAAGAAGTCATAAACTTTAAAAACAACAGAGAAGTTGAATGACGCAGGGAGTGTAAACAATTAAACATCACAGAGAGTATTGACATCAAGAAGTTGATTATGATGCAGAAACTAGAACCAAGAACTGTGGGCCTTAAGCCCGCAAAAATTGGATATGTGATCAGGGTAATTGTTCTTCCCACCGCTTAAATAGAAGTGTTTATTATTTTCTGCTAGGCTTGCACCGTTCACCAGTAAATACCACGCAGTAACTACAAAACTTTTAGGCTAGAGCTGGCTGATTGAATAGCTCAATGGACAAACCTGCCCCCCAACTACGTCACTAATAAATTGACCAATCACAAGCCAGTGTTTTTCAGACTTTCTTTTAAAGATAACTGCTTAACCAAAGCGAATTCCGTGATCGGACCAATGCTACTCGGAAGTTGAAACCCATTTCAACTATTATTTAAACATTTTTTGCCACCAAACCCTGCCTTTAAGAGTAAAATCTATGGTTTACAGGCCAGCTGGTTGACGTGTGTCCGCTTCCAACAATTTTTTATTTCGTAAAAGATTTGTATAGGCCTACGGTTATATTCCGGTGGAATAGTCAGTACGGTATGGTTCAAAAACTCACAACTGCACTCAAGCTTACTATTTTCTGCAAGTTTCTGAATCTAGAATTCACCAGCAATGCATAAAAAATAAAAGCACGGCATAAAATGTTAAATAGCAAGAGTATTACACAGAAAATAATTACTTTAGTGTCTTAATGATATAGTCATATACTGCGTTTTGCTCTCTGCGGTTAGGCATGGTCTCGCTTTATATGGCAAGTAAACCAGACTGTCATCACTGTATCGTTGAAATTTCAAATGCATTTTTGGTTATTTCTTGGGATGTTTGTTCATTTTGGTGAGCTAGATTTGCCACAAGCTGTGCATGTAGTTGTTGATGATTGAAAAATTACAATGCTAAGTTCACCAGTTGTTTTACAGCTTCTTGTTCCGGTATGTAATTTTTGTGATGACAAAACCGTTGAATGTGTTTATTTGTTTATGAATGTGAAAGTCAGTGCTTGTGTTATTTTTGTCTGCTGTACCAAGCAGAATTATTAAGTTTGTTCTTCTTTCGACTTGTCCTGATTAGGGTCACCACAGCAGATTGCTTTTTCCCACTCGAGCTGTCACTGGCAATTTTCAAAGTTACACCAGCTACATTCATGTCCTCATTATAACCATCCCTATATCTTCGCTCAGGTCTGCCTTTAGGTCTCTTACCTGGTAACTGCATCCATAATATCTCCGTACATGTTCTTCTGATCTCTTTTGCACATAACCAAACCTCTCTGTTTATCTCGTAATCGTTTCAGATGTGTTGTGCCTCGAATTATTTCATTCTTGATTTTGTCTAGTCCAGCGTTTTTCAAACTGGGAGGCGTGGACTATTCTTAGGGGAAGCGCGAATGGTAACCAAAAACCTTCTTGCTGGACTATTCTTAAAGGACTACCTGCTGGACTATTCTTAGGGGAGGCGCGAATGTTAACGATTATTCTTAAGGGAGGTGTGGAAATGCAAAGTTTGAAAACCACTGGTCTAGTCTCTTTACTCCCGGGGAAAATCTCAGCATCTTTATTTCAGTGACCTCCAGCCCTCCTCTGCTCCTTTCAGTCTTTTTGTTAGTGCCAATTATTAAGTTTGTTAACTGAAAAATTCTTTAATTAGTAAATAGATGTTTTGTTTAATTGAACAAAAGCATTTGTTGTGTTCATGCTATGTAGCCTTTAGTTGTACAACAATGAGAAGAACTACGTTTAAGTCTTAGCTGCAGACCTCTGCCTGTGTTTTACTGCATAGTCTGCACATTTAAATAATTTGCAATTATTTAGACACACTGACACAGGAAGTTGTGACTGCTTGTGGAAAGCTATTGTTGTTTTCATTTTGTTGCAAACTTTGTAAGTCAATAAAAGTTTCTTAAATAGTTTTATTGAGGTAAATTGATAATATTGTAGGTTTGGTGCAAAAAAAGATAAACCATACGTGGTAGTCTTCAGTTCTTGGATCTTTGCATTTGTTTGCACAGTGTGATGGAGTGACAAGAGACTACGCATCTTGAATTTGTTTCATTATGTATAATAGCTGGGCTGCTGACATTCTTTCCATAATATTTTGCCTGGCATTGTAAGTTGATTGCTGTTTTTGCAGCAGCAGGTGGTTCCAAATTTAAAATAAATAAAACTTTCTATAATAATAATAATAATAATAATGATTTATTAGTCCCTTAAGATGAGAGTCAACCTTGTTGTCAATCATCTGCCTAAGGGACACACCATAGGCTAGGCCTACACAGTGCACAACTCAGTCATTACAAATATCACAGTAACAATTATCAATGGAGAAAAAAAAAAAAAAAAAAAAAAAGACACACAAACACATTAAACATCCGGTGCATCAAAAAAAGCCAATTCAACATAATGACACTTCAATTTGCTCTTAAAAGTTGGTAAATTATCAATTTCTCTAACGCAAAGTGGTAATGCATTCCAAACTTGAAAAGATGAATATGAAAACATACATTCTGACTTTACTTTTCGACACTTACACATATTTTCAAGCAAGAACACATCTTCATTATCTCTAAGATTGTATTTATCCGATGGTAATTTTCTAGAAACTAAATCTCGAAGGTACTGTGGTGAAAATTCATGCAAGCACTTAAATGTTAGCATAGCAATTTTGAAATTAATTCGGTACTTAATGGGCAAAAAATGTAATTTTTTTAAATATGGCAACATATGACATCGATTTCTTGATACACGCATATTAAAAATATAACGTACAGCAGCATAAAGCACCTTAGTAAGTTTCCGCACAAGAAATGCAGGTAAATTGTACAAAATTGCATTACAATAATCTAGGTGGGACAAAATCATTGAGTGCACTAGGTGCGTTTTCAGAGGTATAGAGAGCTTTGAACCAATTCTTCCAAGATTTCTAATATTATTATAGCAAACAGATACTATTTTATTAACATGCTTGTCAAAAAGCAGATTACCATCAAATATAACTCCCAAATTCTTTACAGTTGTTGACGGAACCAACACATCACTGGTACAAGCAATTAAAGTAATTCTTGAAATAATACAATTATCTACACTACGAGATGAGGAAAACTCAATGAAATTGGTTTTCGACTGATTAAGCTTAAGTTGATTACAGTTCATCCACTTATTCAGATCGAAGACAAAAGCTCCAATCTTTTCATTTATAGCACACAATGACATATCCCTAGGAAAACCAAAATAACACTGAATATTATCCGCGTACATATGAATGTTAATACTGTGCAATTTTGCAATAGCCATGACTTCCTGAACATAAAGGCTAAACAATAAGGGTCCCAGAATGGAACCTTGAGGCACCCCAGTGGAGACAGTCACAGAATGAGAGACAGCACGACCAAACTTAACACAACACTTTCTCGCAGTAAGATAGGACTCAAACCACAAGAGCACAATATCATCAAAGGCATAGTGATATTTTAATTTATGTAGAAGTAATTTGTGATGAACAGTGTCAAAAGCTGCTGATAAGTCAAAAACAATTAAAACTACATTCAATTTTGAATCAAGCAGTGTAAGAATATCACAGTGGATTTTTACCAAGGCAGTTTCACAACTATGATTAGCTTTATATGCAGATTGATAACAGTCCAGTAAACTGTTTGACTCCAGATGAACCATGACTTGCCTATACACACATTTTTCAATAATTTTAGAAACATAAGAGAGGTTGCTCACAGGCCTATAATTTCCCATAACATCACTATTCAGGGACTGACATTTAAGCAATGGCACCACACAAGCGTTTTTCAAAGTATGAGGTACTACACCTGTTGCTAATGATAAATTAACAATGTGAAGAAGTGGCAACCACAAAACATCTAAACACCTCAGAACAAGATGAGTTGGAAAAGGATCCAAGTCACAAGTTTTACTGTTCATTTCATCCATGACATCCTTGAGATTACTAACTGTTAATGGTTGAAAAGAACGCATATTTGACAATCCGACTTCCTTAACGCAGTTTAAATGAAGATATTGTTTCACAGTGTTATCTCCTATATCAGTCGAAGATGTTGCAGCAATACTGTTAGAAATATTTTGCACCTTAATAGCAAAAAAATCAGCAAAGTTACAGGCAACTGTATAATCATCCAAGTCACAAAATGGCTGGTCCTTGCAGTTGAGTTGCCGATCAAGCAACTGATTAACAACTCTGTGGGTGTTCCTAGTATCACCCTTGCAGAGCTGTAGCTTAGATGCGTAGTATGCTTCCCTCTGTGAAATGTACACTTCTTTCGCTTCAGTACATGCTTCTCGAAACACCTTGCGAGCAGCTGATGAGCCAGTTTTCCTTAAATGCTCGTTCAGCTTTTCGTTGCCGCCTTCGAACCTCTTGACAAGTCCCATCCCACCAGCAAGTTCTTTTTTGTTTGCCCATCATAAACTTGACTATCTTTGGAGCATGTTCATCTAAAATTGAAGAAAGAATAGTATTGTAATTTTCTACGGAATCATTAACGTTGAAGCACTCACAAAACTTATGCAAGATAATAGCATTGTTCAAGTCATCCTTCATTTTTTCCAAGTCCATTTTCCACAGCCTACGATAAATCATCATCTGTTGTGTGGAACTTGGGGTGTCCATTACATCAAATTCTACACAAGCTCGTACTAAATTATGATCGGAGGCAGTACCAGTTTCTGGTAAAACATTGATCGAAAGCAAGTGTACTCTATCAGAAACATTATTAGAGGTAATAAAAGCATCGAGCACACCTCCTTCCCTGTGAGTTTCTGTCAAATGAGCGTCCAGAACAGGAGCATATCCTCGGCATGAGAGCAACTCCAAAAACTTGTTTGAGTCAGTGTTAGCAGCATCTTCCAGATGGAAATTAAAATCACCACAAAGAAGCGGCTTCCCATGTTTATTCATCAATTCATCTAGATAACAGTCAAATTCCAATAAAAATGATTGTACTTTTGTTTCCTCATACTTTATTTGGGACTTTGATGAAACACCAGGTCTATAAATTAAACTCAAGCGAATACAGTCATTGCCATCCTTCAAAACTACCTCCGATACTTCAAACGATTTAAATTTTTTAACTTTGTGATGAACAACCGGAAAACCTATTTTACATATAAATCCAACTCCTCCTCCACGGCCCGCTCTCGGTTGACTGAAAATGTCATACCCAAACTCATGAATTTCCCGGAATATAGCCTCATCATTTTTTTTTAACCACGTTTCAGTTACACAAAGAATATCGAGTCCTGCATCAGTGATTAAATCCATAAGCTCAGGTATTTTATTACAGATGGATCGTGCATTGAGCAAGCCAATAATACAGTTCTTGCCAGTACCTTGTTCTTTGAGTCGCTTCACCCAAGCAATAGGTTTTTTGCATTTGCAACTGAGCTATTTTCAGGTTCACTAATGTTATGTTCATCATTGGTCAGAAGGGCTACCGATATCTCCTTTTCACTTGAATCACCTTTATTACTTTCATCGTTTTGAGTTTTCTTGTTCCTTTTGAGTTTTCTTGTTTATTACTTTCATCGTTTTGAGTTCAAGGTTTGAGTTACCAAAAACTCCTGTAAGGTTTCAGAACTTCTGTAAGGTAGTACAGTAGAATTTGCCTAAGTCGACTTCGGCTAAGTCGTCAGTTCGCCTAAGTCGCCACATATCGCTTGGTCCCAGCTAAGAGCCTATTGTTTTCTGTTGTTATCAAGTTTGGCTAAGTTGTCTTCGCCTAACTATTCAATTCGCCTAACTCGCCACTGTTTTTGCTCACCATGAGCAAAAAAATTTGCCTAAGTTGTCAGACTGATGTAACACAACCCCGCTGTGCGTCACAAACTTCCTTCATAACCCCATTATTTCATCACTTTAGATTGTTTTCACCAGGTTTAGTTTCCGTTCAGTTAGCCATCTTATTGCCATGTGAAGCAGCCTGGCTATGACAGTTAGAAAAGCTATCAGCTTATTTGCAATAAATTACAGTACTTAGTGATTAGGGAATGGGCAAAAAATAAGGTTACAGCAGAGAATAGATTAATAAGAAGACAGAAAGAGCACAGAGCAAGAAGAATAAGCGCATAGAGAAGATTGTACTGTATAGAGAAACAAATGTTCTTTAACGGCATTCTCGTCACTGCCAATAAATAAAGCTTTTTATAGCGCAGTTTTGCTTTTTTCTGCACAGTGCTGTGTACAGCAATGCAAAAAGTCCTTTCTGTTTGTGTTTTTTGTTTCTCAAATGTTCAGCTTCTGCAGAAACAAAGGGATCTAAAGTCTGTGTAGGCCTAAGCATATTAATCTGTTGTTTGCCTAAGTCGCAAGTTCGCCTAAGTCGCCACTTTTTCTGTTCCCCTTGAGGTGGCGACTTAGGCAAATTCTACTGTGTAATACTTTGTGTGAGGTTTATTTAAGTTAACATGATGCTTTAATATGCTCTAGTTGACAAATCGAAATTAAGTTTGTTTGATCAAGCGTAGTTGTATTAATCAATTTTCAAGGGTAGCGAACCGACTGCTTTGCATCTAATGGTGACAGAATGGCTGTAAAGAGACAACCAGGTTTTTAAGCCAGCAGGCACTCAACATCAAAATTTTTTCTGCTATCTTTAGTTTCTGATTTTAATTCGGGGTTTTAGGAGTGCTGATGAAACAAATGGTATTGTTACTTGAATCAAGTTACCCTAGAATTGGAAGATAAAAGATGCATGGTTTGTTATCTTTTCTTTGTTTAAGCTTGATGCTAGCTGCCCTAAAATATTCAACAGTGCTGTTAGAACACAGAAAAACCTACCTTTGTTGATATATAATGAAAGCAGCAATGCTTGTGCAATTTATTTTTCAAAGTCTTTTTCATCTAGCCAAGTGGAGAAGCTATGGCTTCTTTTGTTTCACTGCATGGGAAAGCCAATCTGCATTTTGTGCAAGTCAAATGTATGGACTATAAAAATTGCCCGTGGTGGTTGCTGTTTTTTTTTTTTTTTTATTCGGTAAAAGTTCGGTCATAGTCCAAAATAAATTCATAAAAACCGAAAAAATTAAAGCCATTGCGGTCAATTGATCGAAGTAAATATTTTGCCAATATGCAAGCAACAATTACAAACGGACTACCGGTGTCACAGTGTCAGGTTTAACTGACATCAAACTGATCAAAGTAGTTTTTATTTGTGTTGGAGTTACATAGGAATAGGTGTATATTTCGTTCATCGTCTTGTTGCTTCAAACATGATCGAAAAAATTGAAATGACCTAAATTTTTGTACACAGGTAGGTCAATTAACCGAAATCAAACTTTGAAAAAAATAACCCAGGTTGGTTGACTTTGTTTAAAGTGTTCAGAAGTTTCGTGAGTTTACATTTTGCTGATCCACTTGTCTGTTGTGCCCATAGAAGTAAAAATGTGCCTCTCGCTGGTGAGAAAATTGATCACAATTTCCAAAACAATGCTAACATTTTATTTCTGCTGAAGCCACTCAGAAGTACAACAGTAGCGTGTTACTTGTTCATGTTAGGCATAAACTTTTTCGAATGGAGTTTATTTGAATGCACCTTTTTTGTAGTCTGTTTATTAATTTATTGTTGGTATTTGTCTTAAGCAAACGATTTCGTTCCCTAAAAATGAAAATCGAGTCAGTAGAATTAGGAAATGATAAAGGAAATAAAGCATTTTTATTTTGCTCCGTACAAGTTTATGGTAGGCACTTAACATTTTTATATAAAGTAGCTTTTCGAGCGATTACTCTTCACTTTTATGTTCAAATCAAAATCTTTATTTTTTTTTTCTTGCTTTCAGATTTTGGACATTTTTTGTTTGCTTTAAGTTACGTTCGAGAATATAATGCTGGGATCTAAAGCTCCTGCTTTTGCAACTTCTACTATGCGAGCTGTGGTTGTATCAAAATTTGGGGACCCTGATGTTTTAGAAATCAGACGCGACGTTCCTATACCTCATCCTTCAGCTGAAGAAGCTCTTGTCAAGGTAGCAGCAGTTGGTGTGAACCCAGTTGATACATATGTAAGAACTGGTAATTATAGTCGCTTGCCAGAGTTGCCTTATATTCCAGGAAATGACATGTGTGGAACTATTGTTTCAGTTGGGGCAAAAGTGAAAAATTTTAAAGAAGGGGACCGTGTTGCCTCTTTTATGCAGTGCAGAAGTGGTGCATATGCTGAGTATTCTGCAGTTTGTCAAGACTTCCTTGTTCATGTTCCTGATGATTATGATTTTCAGAAAGGTGCAGCAGTCGGTGTACCTTATTTTACAGCCTACAAGGCTCTTTTGATGCGAGCCAATGCTAAACCAACTGATACAGTTCTCGTTCATGGAGCAAGCGGAGGTGTAGGGATTGCTTGTTGTCAGTTGGCTCGATCACAAGGCATGACTGTCTTCGGAACGGCTGGCACCAAGGATGGTTTAGAACTTGTGTCGAGTTTGGGAGTTTCCCACGTTTTTAACCACAGAGAGGGTGGTTACACGGAGAAGATTATGGAGAAGACTGGGGGTCGAGGAGTAGATGTCATTATAGAAATGCTCTCCAACGTAAATCTAAATGAAGATTTGAAACTGCTTGCAGCGAAAGGCACAGTCGTAGTTGTTGGTTGTAGAGGTACTATTGATATCAACCCTAGAATGATGATGGGCAAAGAAACCAAAATTCAAGGAGTAGCTTTGGGAGTTTCGACAAAAGAAGAAATGGCGTTAATGCATCGCGCTATAGGAGCTGGCTTAAGAATTGGCTGGGTTGATCCGATTGTTGGAGCTGTGTATTCCCTGAATAATGTGGTTCAAGCTCATAAGGATATCATAGTGAACAACGGAGCCAAAGGAAAGATGATTATGACAGTTTAGTTCAATAAGAACCCTGCATTTTCAAAATATATACCGGTACGCTAATAAAAAAGCGTAGCACGTAGCAAAAATGAATCATGCTTACTCTGCGGTATTTGGCGATCTAGAAATGATTTTCTGGATTGCTATTTCATTTTTGAAAATTTGTCTGTTTAACGCAATTTTAGAGATTTTTGCGTACTCGGCCAGAAGAGGTTGAGCTTCATTCAGACTTGTGATTTTTGCGTAGCAATAAATACCACCTGGCAGCTAACACAACACGACTACTGCTGTCTGCTTTCGTTAAATTTTATTGCCATAATTAATATAAAGCAAGCGCGCTTATCTATTGCATGTTTATCAGCAGTAATAGACGCTAAACTCAAGGTCAACCTGCTCACTATGTATTTGTTGCTCACTAGCTTTGGAGGGGCGTCAGAGCATTACTTTGGGGGGTTTTCTGACTTGAAGTAAAATTCTTGATGCGGTTTTCCTGCAAATGTTGGAGATGCATCAACATTTTTTTGTGTTTTTTTACTTTTTTGATAAAATTTAACTTAAGTGCGGTAAGTTTTAAACACTTAGAAGATGTTGTTATAGCTCTACTTAAAATTGCCGGAAAAAACTCGTGGCCCTTTGCTACTGACTGCCGATTGCACTCTAAGTACATTAGAGCAGCGCTTCTCAAACTATGGGTCGCGACCCCAAATGGGGTCGCATCATCTAATTTTGGGGTCGCGAAACATTAGGCCCTTACAACAAAGTTGTTACGTGGCAAAGATGTTTGAGATATCGGATAACAAAAAATAATCCATCACAGCAAGTGATGCATTTTTAAGATTTGCGTACTTTCTGGTTTAAAGAATGTCCAGAACGGCATTCATAAGAAGGGTTGCAAGAACAGCAGCCACTTCCATCCGCATCCTATGGATTATTGCCGGTCCCTTGCTCTACCAACCGAACATTATAATCACTCATATATAATACTACAAGTGATGCATTGTTACACCATCATTGCTGTAACGAGCAGCTGACCTAAAGTTTCTTTATTGCTTGTATTTCGATTTCAGAGGAATTATTGAAAGAACCTTTTTATTGTGTCACTCTGGGACCCTAGGTTTAAGCTAAGTTCTCTTGAGGGCATAGAGCAGTTTTAGACTGAAGTTCCAAGCAGTTAAACCAATGAGTTCATTATGGACTAGTGGTTAGGTTTAGATTCGTGTGGCAGCATTGAAAGCTCGCAGAAAAAAAAATAATAAGTCAAAAAGAAAACATGATGACGCATTTTTGCAATATGGATTTACAAGCAGTTATAATAATGAAGAAAAACCACTAATTTGTAATGAAACTTTGTTTGTGGAAAGGATGAAACCCTCCAAATTAAAAACGCATTTTGAAAGTACCCATAATGGGGTCGCGTAGAAATATTTTTTTCTGAACTGGGTCGCAGAACAAAAATGTTTGAGAAGCCCTGCATTAGAGGAGCCTTTTGTGTATGATTTTTGGCAATTTTATTTCTATTGTGACGTTATGCAAAGAGTTGTATTGATCGTATGTGACAGTTTGATGTGACAAGCTGTGGGCTTGTAATATGCATCGTTACGAGAGCACTTCTTGCTATTGCTCGATTAGTTCCGTAAAAATCCATCCGATATATGGGATTTCACTCTCATTTTCAAGATTTTGCCTACCATGTTGTCCAAATATTAGTAGAACTTGGTTAAAATAAAGTCTGTGATATTGCTCTACCTTATTTTGCATTTTCGCTGTAAAACCTTTTTAATATATGCAGAAGCTTGATACCCTTCCGGCAAATTTTGCGAAAGTGGACATGTAGTAGCGACTTTCGAGCAAAAAATCAATAATTTATCGTACTTTTCATCTCATACGCTGTGCAAGCGGAAAAATTTTTGTGCTGATGCATATTTTCGTGTTAAAGTTTAGGCGTAGCGGAATGGGTGTTCTTAGTATAACCTGTATAGCTTAAGCAATGCATATGCGCTGTGATTCTGCCTCAGGTGTTTTTTAATTAGCTGGTGTGAATTTAATTTTGCTGTTGTTGCAGTTTTGGCGTAGTTGTTGCAATTTTGTTGAAAATATTTGAAATTGAATCCATCTATTAAGTTTGTTTTGTTAATGTGATGAAATGATGAGCTGTACCCGTAGCGGAGCCTAAAATGATGCCATACTACTTTATTTTGAGAAAGTAAGTAAGTTGCGATTTTTTGCAAATGCATTTCCAAGTAATCTATAAACTTTCGAGCTTGAGCAGTGACTGCAACTCGAATTCATATCACATACCTTGATAGGTTGAAGAAAAAATGTAAATACTGGTAAATACGGCAGTCGTGAAATTGAAGACGAGTGGACTATTGAAAGTAAGCGAAAAATCTTGAGTTGGCCGAATAACTACAATTTCGTGCTTTGGATCGACATACCTGCTTTGTAAATACCGGTACGCCATCACGTGGTAGAGACGTGAAAGATTAAAGATGAAACAAGATAGTGAATTAAACCAAGCAAAACAACTAGCAATCGTTTTGAGCTAAGAGATGTTTTGTAGTAAGGGGTAGAATTTGGGTAGGCTTGTTTTTCAATTTTTGTGCAGTTAGGTTGCTGATTTTGCTGTACCCTTTGTATTTATTATTGATCAAATGCAAACATGTGTTGACAAAGATTCCATTGTTTATACCAGAGTTGGATCAGTTACAAGTGTAACTGAATGTAATTAATTACTGCTTGTCATGTAATTGTAATTGAGACATCGCTTTTTGCATAATTGCATTTGTATTCGTAATTTTGAAAAATTGTGTGTTAGATTGCAATTACTTCTCACTTAATCAAGTTCACCTGAACTTTTTTTTCTTTACCTTTTCAACTGCACTGTTTATCTTGGTCATTAGCATCAAAGCATTTCATACCTTGCCTTTGTTTTCTTGTTTCCCTACTGTTCCACCAGTAGTTTTCATAAGTAGGCCTATATTGCGGTTTAAGATAAAATGTGATAGCAAGTTGAGTTTTCTGGTGCAAAGTAATTGTGTTTGATAGTGTAATTGAGAAATTCTTTACTGTAATTGTAATTGGTCTGTTTTGCTGTAATTGATCCAACTCCGGTGCATATTTTTCCACTGCTCATGCTTATTCGTTTAATTTAAAATGCAAAATAAAAATCTATTGCTGACAAAATGTTGTTCAAGTTATTTGGCCTCCCTGCAGGGATGTTTGTGCGAGGTGATACTGTACTTAAATAGAGCAGCCTAGTTTAAGGCAGCAAGCCTTCTTCCATTTTAGTTCGCCAAAAAGGCATCGTATTCACTAGCGTATTTAGGAGAGGGATAAAGGGCGATGCCCCCCCCCAAACAACCTTACAAAAAAAAAATAAAAAACGAGCAAAAATAAATGTAACTTAGATATATTTGGAAGTTATTGTGGAACTGTGTTACAATATAGTATCAGAGGGAGTGGGGGGGGGGTCGGTTGAAAATAACAATGAAATGCAGACATTTTTAGTGTAAACTAACTTTAAAAGATTATGGAGATGCAAGCGGTCGGCGTTAGGGTATCGTGAAATAACGAGAATTAATAAAGCGCCTATAATGTGCTTGCTATGCCTTGTTCGTTACTTATTGCAATTTAAAAGTGTTTGAAACCGATTTGTACGTCCTACCTCAGATGAGCAAAATAAAATAGGGCGAGGATATAAACAGATAACGCGTTCGTGACATGAGCCGAAATTTAATTCAAATCGGTTTAGGGTGCTTTTTTTGCACCTTTACCTCATCCAAATTCGAACTGGCACGAATTTCAAAGCAAAAATTTGTCATTGGTTTCGACAAATCTGCTCGAAGCGAAGCAGCTGAGAGCGTACAGGTTTACTTTAGATAACGAGGATCACGGATGCATTGATCTGCAAGCTGTTCAATTTTTTAGTTATTCATTGTGAGATTGATTGTCAGTTTACACATAATTTATTATATTTTTTTATCTTCGTAGAAAAAAACTTATCGAAGAGAAAGCGACGAAGACGCTACGCCCAATACGAATCGAGATTTTAGGGTTAAGGTGTTGCCATTTGTTTCCAAGCTTCTTGGTTGAATTGTTGCATGTAAAGAAACCATCAAGCAGAGATAATCATCGTAAAGCATCTTATCCAAGGACTCAATAACAAAGCGTATTGTGAGAGTTGAATCAGTCACCACCTTTAACGATGGTCGACGTGGAAACAACGCTCCACCCACTGCGTCACGCTCACTTTATTTGGGTGTTACATCGTTATGACTAGGGCAGGGGTCGGCAACCTTTTGCATTTAAAGAGCCAAATAGTCCGTTTGTTACAATACGAAACCCAGCGGGAGCCGCAAAACTATCTTCAGGTCCAAAAACTTCAGTTATTCCGAAAATGATTCCTGAAAAACAGGTCTTTATTTACCTCCAAAAGGAGCCACAACTGGGGGTTCAAAGAGCGCAGGTTGCCGACCCCTGGACTTGGGCAACCAAAAGTCGCTTACGGATTGTACGCAAACCAAATTTCAGAGTGATTTTTCAGAAAGCTTTCAATGCATTGTTTCAAATCGTAGTTTCATAAGTCAAAAGAAGCCGAAATTTAGCGTTTGCGCAAAAATATTTTTACGAAGCTTTCTTCCTGTTTTTCGTGTTTCTGTGAAATCATTCATTCATTTATTTTTCTTATTTTCGACGAAACTTGCAACGATGCAAAGCATCACACATGTGAGCATTTTCCAAACTGGGAGGCGTGGACTAGTCTAAAAAGAGGCGCAAATGTTAGTCATGATTATTTAAAAATATGGCTGGTGTATTATTTTGTGAAGGAAAGCGTCATGATTAATATTTTGAGAGGAAGGCGTAGTAACACAAAGTTTGAAAATCACTGCTCTAATGTGTACGCTTACGGGCGATATTGCAAAGCTTGCAATCTTAAAACATGCGAGAATTGTGCAATAGAAAAATATTGTTAATGAAAGGCTTCAGCACGTCCACAAAATCTCAACACACCATAAAGAACAGGGTTTCCCAACTGGGGATGCTTGCACCCCTTGGGGACGCGAAGAAGCATTCCAGGGGGTTCAAAACGGCTTATAGATTTTTATCTTGTATCAAGAGTGCTTTTATTTTCGGTTGCTCAATGTCAATTTTTCAGCGCTGTTACGCTCTAGTAATATGTAATTCGCAAACGTCTAAGTGGCGTAAAACCCTTAGCCTCTTTGTGGTTGGTTAAAATCAAGCTCTGAAAACAAAATGCGTCTGATTCAGCAACAGAGTAGTGACTGGTTTAACTATCCTATACCTTGCATTAGCGACACTTTCAAAAAGGCTAAAAACTCTAAAATTGATTGCTCCGCTGGGGGAGCTTACAGCGTTCTCCTAGACCCCCCAGCTGAATACCTGCTGAGTTTTTGACGCAAAGTCATTACAGGAAAATGTTTAAGGTCAATAACACACATGAATTCATTTCAGCCCCTACCATTACGAACATTTAGTTTGCGTGGCTGATTGCAGTCGCATATTTTGTGAGGGGTGCAAGAACATATCAAAAATTTTATATGAAAATAATTGGAAGTATGAAAATGGTTGGGAACCGCTCTATTATGAAAATAGTTGAGAACCGCTCTATTATAAGATCATACAAAACAAAAGAAAAAGAGAGTTCCTAAAATGCTTAAATGTAAACACTTATGTTCAAATAAATTATATGAAGTTACTTACGACAGTCGACAGACAATAATTAATTACCAGATCCTGACTTTCACGTTAAAAAATCATCCGTACTCCAACTAAAATTTCAGTTAGTGATTCAGCTTTATTGCAACTTTTTAACTTGTCAAAAGTTGGCCCCCCCTCCCCTTTTGTAAATTCTAAATACGCCACTGATCGTATTTGCCCGTTCCACCCGCAATTGCGCTGTTTTGTTGAATTATAATCAGTTTTTAAAAAAATCTCTTTATCCCAATGTTGGTTTTAAGTCTCCCCCTTTTTGTTCTAGCTATCCTGATCTCGACGCTTTGCTGGCAGGGCCGGTCCAAGGGTGGGCCTGGACCCCAATTAACAAGCTTATTCTTTCAAGACGGCGGCTTTTGTGATTAATTTCAAACTTTGGCCCCCGTAAGTCGACTGCTCTGCCGCCGGCTCTGTTTGCAGGACTAGCAAGCAAGCTTCTAGATGTAACCAGTGGTGAAAGTAGAAAATTTTTCTTACCGGTACTGCGCCAGAAACCCAGAACAGAGGTGAAAGTCAAAAAAATTTTCGTAGTTGCTGATAAAAAGAGGCAAATGAGTCTTTGGTATCCACTTATTCAGTCACAAAATCCTAAGCGCCTAAATTATACCTAAAACTTTAAATTTTTACAAACTATGAAATATCAGATAATCCGAGAATGGCTAAAACGCAAATCACTTCCGTAATTTGTCCCTGGATTAGAATAAATCGCTAAACTGAGACTCAAACCAATGTCCTGCAGGAATGTTACCTGCATATTGGAGATCAAAAGGTTTGCCACAGAACTATTTTGACTCCAAATCTGAAAAAGCTTTTTGGAGGGGGGATATCTACAAAAGATTCCCAAATCTACTTCTGACTCATTATTCTAAGATTATAACCACAAACGTAACGACACATTTTCAACCAAGAACATAACCATGTAATCCAAATCAAATATCCTTGTAAAAACAAAACATTTGGTAAAATCATTTGCGCCCCCTTTGCAAGCGTTTCGCGCCCCCCAGTTTAAGAACCCCTGGGCTAGTAGGCTACTGATTAAGTTGTGATTAAAATGAGGCTGTTATTTGCGCGAAAGAAAATTTTAGATTGTGATGTCACTCACTAGCGTAGTCAGGATTTTGCAATGGGGGGTTGTGACCATACGTTGTAGGCCAAGACAGGAGCGGATCCAGAAAGTTTTGGTAAGGTAGGTGCAATTTTGAATCAGTTTGAATGTTAACTAAATGCAAAAACGTTTAGACCCGAAAACGGACGTAAATAAGCCTTTTGAAAATGTTTTCGTGTCAGGGGCTTATTCAGAATTTTTTTCAGGGAAGGGGGCACCAATATTCGTCACTTTTCTAACGTAGTTTTTTTTGACAGATTTAAGTTTGAGCAACTTAAGTAACAAAAACCACTGTAGGAGCAGGAGGTCCGGGGCATGCTCCCCCGGAAAATTTTTGAAAATTTGCATGCGGTACTGCAATGGCCATTTTAGTGTTTTTTGAACAATTGTTAAGGAAAGTTTGTCATATTTTTGGTCCTAAACTTTGAGTGCTTCACCAAATACGATGCATTTTGTTCGCACAGTTTCGACTATGCGTGCCTAAGGCGACTAAGGCATATTGCTATGGAGAGGTTCGAAATTATGGAAAAATTTTATTCATATAAAAGATTGTTGAAAATGGCTGGTGGGGAAATGCATACGCAGCATACCCTGCATTCCCGCTGGATCCGCCCTTGGTTGTATAATAACAAAAGATGACCTCAAATTTTAAGAGAGATGTTTTAAACCAAATTACCGAAGACAGTTAAGGTACGATTGTTGTAAGGAAGTCAAAGGAATGCTTTCTGGTGAAACTGGTAAAACGATATTCAAATGTTAGCGATTTAGTTCTTTTTGAGCTATAGTACGTAGGCCTACATCATTTTTTCTTGAAATCGTTTGGCCTCTTTTCTACGGAAGGTCTGAGGGGCCGAGGGCAGTTGCATGTACAGGAGCGGCATTGCCCTACTAATAAAATTGCGTCATTGCATCATTAAGTATAACGGCAAAGAACGAAATTCAGGAAACAACGCTACGTATAAACTCTTGTTATTATGACAATTACAAAACCAGATTATCAATGACAAAGTATCGAGCACTTCGAAAAGAATATCAGAAAAAAAAGTAAGTATGACGTCATTTGAGACTCAATGGGGGGGTTGTAACTCCCAACCCCCCTCCCCCCCGAGGCTACGCCACTGATGTCACAGTTTGTGCCGATTTTTAGGCCTAATTCCTCTCATAAAAATACCAATTTCCACGTCAATGTGGCCAAACTTTTTAAAAAAGTGCCTTGTCTAAGCAGGTCCTAAAAAACTTTGGGAATTTTTTGGGCTGCAGACGAGACCCTCAAACAAACCCGATTATTTAGCTTACGGGCACTTTGAACAAAAGGCTGTTCGCATTAAAAAATTTTGTCTTTGATGAAAAGTTTTGAAATTAATTCTATACAAAAATGAATTTATTTAATAAAAGTGAGCCCATACTTAAATTTTTTATTTTTTTTTGGTCATTTGACTTGTGGATTGCGCTATATAGGCTGGATTTAGATTTTAAATCTTTTACCGGTACGGCGTTCCGGCAGCAAATCTTTTACCGGAACGGCGTGCCGGACTGTTCCGACTTACTTTCACCACTGGATGTAACGCTATAACGGTAGCAGTTACTCATGTTTCTGCACAGTCAAAATGGTATGAAACAACAATGTAACAATTCAGCCGCACTCGAAGACAGAAAAAAGGCGAAGCAACGTCATATCATTCGGTAAGGCATGAAGATTGAATTTGATGGGAATAGTAGGCTTGGTCGCAACCATGGGCGGCGGAACCGGGAGGACGCATCCCCCCCAGAAGATTTCCAAGGGGGGACGCTTTTTAGGTGAAAAAACGTCTAGCTTCAATCAGTATTGTACAACGTTGGCCTGCATATAGCTGATTAAAAAATAACTCAGTTAATGAGCAAACTTGTCTTGTAGATCGTTATTCTACGTGGAATAATGACGATTGTACAGTGCATTGCAGGCTACAATCGGAAGTTGTAATGACTATTCATTCTAATAACTAGTTTATGATGATATAATCGTCCATTTCGCCGGTCTTCCTGTTTTTAAAAAGTAGCCATTTAAAAGTAGATCAGCTGGTGCATAGTGTGGCAACTAGTTAATGCTAGAGGAGCAAGGGCAGATCCAGGGAAGGGGAGGGGGGAGATGTGGCGTATACATTTTCCCACCAGCCACTTTTCAACAATGTTTTTGATAAATACATTTTTTCCATAATTTTGAAACTCTTCGATAACAATGTAATCCTTACACCTAGCAAGCATAAATCGAAATGTGCGAACAAAATGCATCATATTTGGTGAAGGACTCAAAATTAGGGGTAAAAAATTTAAACAGCATTTTCCTTAAAAATTGTACAAAAAGCACTAAAATGGCTATTACGCTGTCTAAATTTTCAAAAAATTTCCGGGGTATCGTTCCCCGTACCCCCCTAGAGCTGTTTTTGTTTCTCGATTTGCCTCGAAGTAACTCTGCCGGAAAAAAATCCCTTCCACCCCTGAAAAAAAATGTGAATACGCCCCTTACACAAAACATTTTCAAAGAGCTTATTACATTCTTTTCCGGGTCCAAACGTCCGACGTCTTTGCATTTAGTTAACATTCTACCTTATTTAAAATCTCATTCCCTACCAAAATTTTCTGGTTCGCGTCTGGAGATAAGTCGTTTCAATAAAAAGCAGTGTAAAACAATCGATAACTTTGGCATGCTGAGCTGGCTAGCAATGGAATGCAGTCTATCGCTTCTCCTTGTAAGCATAGCCTGTGTTTCGTCCGTAGATCGTTTGACAAATAATTTTGTCAAATCCTTGCGAGATTGTATTGGTCAACTTTTTGTTTTAAGAACACAATGCAAATTTTCGACAATATCTTGCTCTCGTTTTTTCATCAGTTTTGTACCTTTATTGTCAGTAAATTTTGCACCTAATTCATTCTGCTTCTCAATTTTTTGTTTGGGAGAAGCTCCACAGATCCTTCCACAAGCGCTCAGTTCTTAACGTACCTCACTGCTGCAAAAATAATAACTATATTTCAAAAATTCCTGAATCCGCCTTTGATGCCGTACCTCTCCCCCCCCCGATACAATTTCGTTCCGCCGCCCCTGGTCGCGATACCGATTAAACAGTAGGGAAAAAATCAATCAATCAATTCAACTTTTATTCCCGTACTCTAAAAATATTAAAAATGCAGTACTTCCTCGATTATCCGGTCTAGTTGGACAGCATTTCCTAGAAACCTGAACGGATAAGCGAAAAAACGGATAATTGAATTCTTTTATTTAATCCAAAACAACGCAGCAAGTAACAGATTGTAATGCTCCAAAACTTCATGCGAGGGTCAACATTACTGTAACATGATGTCAGTTTTAGAAATTTTGTTTCGAAACATCTCACACACCTTCAGTTTTTCTTCAATCGACAAAACAACTCTTTTGCGTTTATAGCCATCTCAAAATGTAGGTCAAGGTTCTTTTGACAACCTGCACTGTCGACTACAGTAATTAACTTGTAAATGATCATTCCAGCTGTCTCATTCCAATGGTTCTGTACCAGGCGAAGAAGCTTTGTTAGATTGCAATGGCAATTGACAAGGCTTGAGCAAAATTTATGAAAATAACTTTTCATTATTAAGTCATAAAGTATTATCAGACCCAATGGACAGATAATCGAATGGCGGATAAACGAGGTACGGATAATCGAGGAAGTACTGTACACTTGAACATTAAAATAAATAAATAAGCCTATTGGTACGGAAAACGGAACATGCAGCAAAAGGGATCAGCGTTGAGGCATGCCAGTCGAAACTGATTGGGCATGGCTGCATGATCTGTAGCATCACATTCGAACACACAAAAAAAAAACGTCAACAAGCAAAAACGAACCAACATGCTAACATATTAAAGCAGCAAAAACATGCTATAACAAAAAATCAGATGCATTAATGTCTAGCTTGTGACCAAACTGACCTAACCACGGAGGGATAATTTTTGAAATTAACACTTAAACGACAGTAAAAGACTAAAAGCAGGGGCGTATTCAGAGGCAGGAGGGGCGCGGACAAATGCACTTAACTTTCGTGGTGTAAAGATGTGGAAAATGAACGGGATTAGTTGGCAAAAGCAGTTATGGTTGAAGGACCAGGTAACTTAAGAGGAGGTGATGGAAGCTATGAATAAAATGAAATTGGGAAAAGCAGCTGGTCCCTCTGAAGTAAATATGGATGTGATAATGGCGAGTGGAAAGTTTGGTGTTGGAGTACTAAAGAAGCTGTGTCAGAGAGTTTTGGATGGAAAAGGTATGCCAGAGGAATGGAAAACAAGTGTTGTTGTTCTAATCTTTAAAGAAAAGGGAGATGTGATGGATTGTGGTGCATATAAAAGAGTAAAGCTGCTGGAGCATGCAATGAAGATAGTCGAGAGAGTGCTAGAGAAGAGAATAAGAGAATGAGTGAAGGTTGATGACATGCAATTTGGCTTTATGTTTGGGAAGGGCACGACTGATGCTTTATTTATTTTGAAAAGGATGCTGGAGAAATTTCGTGGAAGAGAGAAAAAACTGTACATGTGTTTTGTAGATTTGGAAAAAGCGTTTGATAGGGTTCCTAGAAAAGTGATGGAGTGGGCACTAAGAAAGAAAAGCTTGCCAGAAGTGTTGGTGAAAGCATAAATGAGTTTGTATGAGTGTTCAAGGACGAAAGTCAGAGTTGGATCGGGTTTATCGAAGGAATTCGGGGTAAGAGTTGGGTGTGCATCAAGGTTCTGTGATATCACCATTTTTATTTGCTATTGTGGTTGATGCAGTGACAGAACAAGTAAAAAAGGGCTATTGAATGAAATTTTGTACGCGGATGATCTGGTGCTGATGAGCGAAAATTTGGAGGATTTAAGGGAGAGATTCCAAAGGTGGAGAGGTGCATTGGAAAGCAAGGGAATAAAAGTAAACATTAGAAAGACTAAGATGATGGTGAGTGGTGCAGAAGGAGAAATTGTACGTAGCAAAGTAGATCCGTGTGGAATATGTGGGAAAAGAGTTATATCTAACGCGGTGTTGTGCACAATGTGTAAGAAATGGATTCACGGTAGATGCGCCCAAACAAAAAAAGTATCCAGCAGTTTTGCACAACAGTTTATCTGCAGAAGATGTGAAGATATTGGAGACGACAAGGAAGAACCAGTGGAGGTGTTGTGTGATGAGGTGGAGAATGTGAACGGTTTTTGTTAGCTTGGAGATAGGCTGAATGCTAGTGGTGGGTGTGAAACTGCAGTGACTGCAAGAGTAAGGATCGGATGGATGAAATTTAGAGAATGCGAAGAGTTGTTACGTGGGAGAAGGTTTTCTGTGAAAATGAAAGGGATGGTGTATCGTAGTTGCATAAGATCGGCAATGTTATATGGAAGTGAGACGTGGTATTTGAGGGAAAATGAGATGATAATTTTAAAAAGAACCGAAAGAGCTATGGTGAAATCAATGTGTGGAGTAAAACTAGTGGATAGAAAGAATACTGAAGATCTGATGAAAATGCTGGGCTTGAAGGAAACTTTAGATAAAATGGCACAAGCGAATGGAGTAAGATGGTATGGACATGTGGTTAGGAGGGATGAGGAGAGCATTTTGAAGAAGGCAATGATGCTTCAAGTGAATGGACTACGAAAGCGAGGACGGCCAAAGCAGACCTGGAAGAGACAAGTCGAAGAGAGTTTGAAGAAGATTGGGTTGAGAGTGGAGGAAGCTACTGATCGTGCGAGATGGAGAGAGGGAGTGGGAGCGATTGCTGAGGGAATGAGGTACATCCGACCACCTTCGGACACGAGGAAAAACCGGATTAAAAGTGGATGATGATGATGATGATGTGTAAAGGCGATACTGATATACGTATAAAGGACAATCTGAGGGCATGATGACCTTTTTTTTGCTCATTACTTGACTTTCGGCGGAAAATTGGACATCTGCGTACGTGTTGACCTTTTTTTTGCTCTTCACTTGACTTTGGGCGGAAAACGGACGGCTTTAAGCTGCGCCTTCCCTTCCTTTCAAGTTCCTGGGCACGCCCCTAAAAAGGTATCATCCAGTGTTGTAGTGGAGATCCAGTGTTGTAATTGTCGTTACGTACAGTAACTGTCTCAGCAGCTGGAGTGCTCCGTACTTCAGACACCCAGATTACGTGTTTGAGAGTAGACCTATCTGCTGATTATGTGTTTGAGAGAGTAGACCTATCTGCCGATTATGTCTTTAAGAGTAGACCTATCTGACAATTGGCAGGCCTAATGAGCGTGAAATAGGTATACTAGGATTGACTAGAATTGTCAACATTTCGCTTGTAAGCTTAGTGGCCTATCTCTGCCAATATCATTTTTTATGTTTATAACTTGACAATCTTACACGGCTAACTCCCCTTATTACCAAGAAATCTTTGTTACACCTGCTATAGTTTCCTAAACCCTTAAAACCAATTAATTCTCACTGCAGTACTAGAATCAGAATGTTTTATTGTTGACGTCAAAATGCGCAATGCAACGTAAGCAAAAACATAAACACACACATGTCCTAAAAAAAGATCTACATCAGACGTCAAAGGAGGCTGCGAAGGGAGTCAAGCAGTCCATGGTCTTCGAGTCAAGCAGTCCCCGGGAAAACTGAGTTGTAACTTTAAATTTTTATGAATAAACGATTAGGAAACAAACGAAAAAAAAAGGAACAACATACAGCAGAGAAAGGAGAGGAGGCTCATAACCAGATTAAATGAGAAAAGGAAAACTAGTCAATAGGAGAAATGATGAATGACAACTAAATCAATAAAAATTCAACAAGTAATTTTTATATTTTAAGCGAAAAACTTTGACAGAGGATCAATTTTGAATTTCTAAGCTCAGTGAGTTCCATAATAATGCTCCTTGATATTTTATCGATCGCTACAACTTCGAAGTTTTGCGGTAAGGTACGAAGAGTTTACGAGACGTGGATGCTCTTGTAGTTCTCTTATAAACTTCAGTAACTTTAAAAAAAAAAGGTTGAAATGCCATTTGGATGGTTTTCTTCTTGGCTTTGTACGTAAACGTTGCTAATTCGAGTCGAAAGAAATCCGTAAGCTTAAGGATTTGGAGATTTTTGTAAAATATACTGACATGGTCTGCCCATTTACCGTTACATATAATTCGCACAACCTTATTTTGTAGCGAAGAAAGTTTGTTGAGGTAAGATTTAAACGTAGATCCCCAAATAATAACGCCATAACTTAAGTAAGCATGAAACGTTGAATAGTATAATTGCACCAGTGTTGAGGTGTTTAAATACTGTCTTGTTTTAAACTGTATACCAAGCGAACAAGCCAGTTTATTTTCAAGAAATTTAATATGCGCATCAAAGTTAAGCGAATCATCAATTGTAATTCCGAGATATTTTTCCGTTTTACAAAGCGAAATCTGAGAAAAATCTAAGAATAATGCACATTTTTCAGGTAGTTGCTTTTTTGGTGGAATGATCATTAAGTTCGATTTCGAAAGGTTGAGGGTTAATTTGTTTGAAATCATCCATTAGTTAATATGGTTAATTTCGAAAGATATTTTTGCATGGAGCTTATTTGAATCATGGTCAGCTAATATGCAAGTATAATCTGCAAAGAGCCTGGGAGGAGCGGAGGTAGGCTACAATTATTTAGGTCATTGATATAAAGCAGGAATAGTAAAGGTCCCAGGACCGAACTTTGTGGTACTCCAAAAGTAACAGGTAATTTGTCAGATACAATATTATCACAGCTTAAAAATTGGTATTTATCCTTCAAGTAGGAGGAAAAGTGATTGTTACCATTCCACGGATACGGTTATTATGGAGTTTTAGCAGCAAAATATCATGACTAACAGTATCAAAGGATTTTTTCAGGTCCAACATCATTAGGGCAGTAAACATGTTTTTGGAGATATTATCGAACGTGTTAGTCATAACATCAAGCAGTGCGTGAAAGGTGGAGCGGCCTGCACGAAATCCATATTGCGTGGGCAGAAGTATAAGATTCTTTGACTGGAAACTTTCTGTTCTTTTGAGAATTAATTTTTCCAATACTATGAAAAAGCACGGCAGGATTGAAATTGGTCCATAATTTGATCCATTATTTTTGGCACCACTTTTAAATACAGGAATAACCTTGGCGATTTTTAGAGAACTCGAAAAAATTCCAAGAGAAAAAGAATGTTTAAGTAGATAACAAAGGGGATTAGAAATTACATCAGCTGCTATTTTTAAAAAATACGAAGGGATATCATCATAACCACAAAATCGAGAATTAGATAGCGAAGCGATGATGTTAAACACCTCATTAGGCCGGGGATAATCTAGAAACATTGAAGATGAAACTGGGCTTGGTAAGTATTGACAGGGGCAAGGCTGATTCTCAAATGAAATTTTGTTTGCTAAATTCTTTCCGTTGCTAAAAAATTCATTAAATATCGAAGCAATTTGCTCAGGTTCACAAATGGTACACTGTTCAGCACTTATTTTATTCGGTAGCTTTGCTTTTTTAGAGGTTGTATGAATTAGTGTTTTAATCACATCCCTCGTTTTGCGTTGATTTGATTTATTTCTAAAGAGTTCATCTTGATATTAGAGTTGTTATGATTTAAACTGTACTTTGGTAAGTTTATTGGCATAGGCTTTGTAGAATTTTTTTTAAAGTGTTACCGTTAATAAAATGAGTTTTGCACATCTTTTGCTTGTTTTTGATGCAGTAGAAATCATTATTCTTTTGGTATTCCAAGGTTTTAAAATGAGTCTTTTTTGTTTTCGAGAAAATTTTTTTGAAGAAGGTGCTTATTAATAGCATCAGCAACAATTTTTGAGAAAGTATCAAAAATGATATTGAAATTATTTGCTGTAATTTCAGGTTGTGTAGATACAAAGTTGGTGAGCAAGCTAAATAAATCTTCACAATAATCATCAGCGCAAAATTGTTTTTTAACATTTTAAGATCGACGCTTTTTTGATTTTAAAGCATTTAATATTCCTAAATCATTCTAGAAAAACTCTTCTTTCGACCTTTCCCTATTGAACTTTTTATGAGGTAACGCATGCGAATTGCGATTCAATTGATTGACAACACAGCGGTTATAGGTAGCAATTCATGACTCTGACGTTACAATGGCCAGTAGCTGTCCTTTAAGGTTTTAAAGCTAAAATACTCGGGCCCCTAGTGTGATGAGGCCATGAGCGCAGCAAAAACTAACCTACGCGTGGAGGCTTATATTAGCTTTACTTCTAGGTTTGAAAAGAATAATTGCAGTGTTGTTTCGAAAACAATCGGGAAATTTCTCACAGGGGGGCAGAGGTCTTATTAAGGGGGCAATTGCCCCCTGCCCCCCTTGGCTACGTCACTGGCTATGGGCGCCCGCAGAAACCTTTGTGGAGAGATGGGGCAAATTTTTTTTTGATCGGCGAAGCTAACATTCTATGGTGTCAATCAATGGAGTGGGTAATTTTCTTTTATTAAATTAAGTGAACATTGTATCGTGTCAGTCAATCTGCTTCGATTTTCATCAACATCAGAAAATGACCAAGTAATATTGTAAAACTGTCAAACTGATCACCATGCTTGCAAAACATCATCGATGGGTTAAGGTTTTTTTTTTCTTTTGTTGTATACTCAAACCACTTAATTGCAGCTTGAATATTTGTAGTAGTGACGTATGTACATGATGGAACATGACATAGTAGAGCATCGAATCCTCTAAGCCAGCCTCGGAGCCCACTGCACGAACCGCTCGGCCAACTCCATGCGCATCGATGGGGCAAGTTAAACCATTTAAATGATAAGTAAGTGCAGTTGCGCTAGAGTGGCTTGACCAGTGGTTCTTAAACTTGTCGGAGGTATCGAACCCAACGAGTGTCATACAGGAATGCACCGAACCCTTAGTTATAACCTGGAGCGGATCAAGAAAATTTTGGTGGGGGGATGCAGTTTTGATTTAGGTTGAATGTTAAGTACTGTAAGTGCAAAGACGTTAGGTGTTTAGACCCGGAAAAGGGCGTGAATAAGTCCTTTGAAAAAGTCTCGTGTCAGGGGTACATTCAAAATTTTTTTACAAGGGGGAGGCACCAATTTTTACATTTTTAAGCGTGTAGTTTTTTCCGCCAGATTTAATTTGAAGCAAACTAAGGAACAAAAATACGAAAACGGTTTAAAGAAATTCGGAGGCATGCTCCCTTGAAAATTTTTGAAAATTTCAATAGCTTACTGTTATTGCCATTTTAGTGCTTTTTGAAGAATTTTTTGGACAAATTTTTTGCCCCCAACTCTAAGTTTTTCACCAAATATGACGCATGTTGTTCTCACTTTTTTGATTTATGCTTGCTTGAGGCGTAAGGATCTTTGCTGTCGAAGGGATTCGAAATTATGGAAAAATTGTATTCATCAAAAATATTGTTGAAAATGGCTGGTGGGGAGATGCATTCCCCACATCCCCTCCTGAATCCACCCACGGTTACAAATTATAATCTAAAAACTCAGTATAAACTAACTTTAGCCAACAGTGATTTCAGAGGTAGGCCTAGGCGATGGGTTTAAGATTTGTTGCACATGATTAAACTATCAAAACAAAACTAACAGAAACAAAACTAACAAAACATGAATTCTACACAGAAATACTAATTCACTACAACTTTATGCCTTTTTCGTGTATTTGTGTAAACTCTACAGTATATTTGAGCAAACTTATTCTGATCTCGGCGGAACCCTTACTACAGTCTCACCGGACCCCTGGGGTTCGGTAAACCCAGTTTAAACCACTAGGCTAGACAAAAACAAAGAAATCTTCATTTTACTCGCGGTATTACGTTGAAGCGTGTAGCGAGTGGAGGGCGGCTTAGCTCCTGGGCAGCACAGCTCCGAAAAAACATCGCAGTAGCGGCGAACCCTTGGCGACACTGTGTCCGATTAGACCGGGCCATGAATGGAATCCCAAACCTCCCGCATTGACAGCGATGTCTTTAACCACTCACTTATACGCCAAGCGTAATAGTTTCAAACCGCGTTACATCGGTGACGTTTTGGGACATTGTACGCAAACAAATGATGATCGTTTCAGATAACATAAAAATTTGGTAACAAAAACAAATTTTGACTCAAAATTATGGGACAAAGTGATCAACTGGGCGGGACGCCGGGATCCATGCCTAAAAACAGGATGTACGGCCAATTGGCCACCCTGCAGAGCCGGCGCCAGAGCAGTCGACTTAGGGAGGCCAAGCGTTTATCAAGGGGGGCCAAGATTTGAAATTAAGCACAAAAGCCGCTGTCTTCAAAAGAAAAAGCTTGTTAATTGGGGGGCCAAGCATGTCGATTGGGGGGCAGGCCCTCCTCCCCCCCCTTAGCGCCGGCCTGCCACCCTGTATTTGTATTAACTAGAGAAGGAATTTGTTTGTCTGGTTCCGAGAAGAAAGAGAGCACAACACCAAGTCAATTACACTTAGCTCTTGCCAATGAAAGTGTACAAAAAAAAATTGTGGAGTAGTCACTTAGTGTGCGTTTCCACTTGACATACCGTGGTGCATTAGGTCGGTTTAAACTTATTTCCAAAATTTGTTGTTTTCCATTTAATGCGCGGATTAAACAGTTTTTTTCGGGGGAGGGGGGGGCAGAAAATTTAATATGTTAAGGCCTTTTTAGGGAGCTGAAGGAAAAAGTCTATGATTAAAGTACGTTATCTAGCAGTGGCGTACGCAGGATTTTTCAATGGAGGAAGTTTCAGTGACGTCACATTGTGATGACGCAACGATACGACAATTACGGTAGTTCAGAGGTATTAAAGTGCATCGGATCGTAATGTTTCTAATCTAAATTATTACGCAATTGCAGTTGACCATGATTAAGCTATATAATGCCATGGATGCCATAACTAAGAAAAAAACCAAGATATATTTCATTCACACTTTTGCTTGATGCTTTGCGCTTCATTTAATGGGAGAAAAGGCAGGGATGAGAAAAGGTTTCACAGAAACTCATGCTGTTAAGCCGTGGTTAAAAATTTACGGAAAAAATTTTAGTTTACCTCATTTTTGGGCCATAGGAAGGTTAACCGACTAAAGTAGGCCAGCTTTCGCAACGTCACAAACAGGGTGTAGTCAGGGGGGTAAAACAGTTAATTGCTTCCCTCCAAAAATTTTTTTCAAGAGCCAACATTGATGTAAACAACGCATATAAACCTTGATGTAAATATTTAATATGCACTCATTTTGAAAGGGGAAGTGTCTCCCATAACTATCTTGAAAAGTGAAGATAGTAAAGCATGTCCTCTCTGCCGCAACATTTTTAAAGCTAAAATGAATTGCGCGAGAGAAGAATCCCTGATTATGCGATCATGGTCAAAAACAGCGTCGATATTGTCTAAGCATTTTTTACCCATATCACAGCGTCGATATCATCACATGCTTTTAAACACATAATCGGGATGTCTGAAAAACGGAGCACTCCAGCTTGCCTTTTCCCCTCGTTTCGCCCCCAGGGCCTCCTCAAATCTTTTGTTGGTCTGGTCTTTCTTGGAAGTATTTTTATTTTATTTTCAGCCCTTACGGCAGGTTCAATTTAGTTTTTTATATTTTAATAATTTTTCAACAAACCGGCCGGTTATAGCGTGGTGTTGAAGATGTCGCTATCGATGCGGAAGATATGGCGTTCAATTCCCAGGCCGCTCGAATCGGATGCACTATAGCCAACGGCTCGCCACCGCTGCAACCATGGGCGTCCGCAGAAAAAAATGCAGGGGGGGGGCAAAAACATTCTCCAGATGGCCATCTTAGTGAAAGCTATAGTCAGGTAAGTGTCAGTGATAGGGTGACCAACTGACCATACGTCCGGCATCGGCCGATGCCGTGCGTGCAGCACTCTTCTTTCATGTTATTGTGCATTATGCGGACATAAATCAATTTATGTGCCACTAGGCTTGACAGTCTGTTAAAACAACTTCCTTTTTGCATTGTTTTCTTACAGTAGGTCTTGTTATATGTGGTTGGTTTGATGCCTACATTTCAAAACAATCAAATCTTCACTATACTTGCGCTATATTACGCCAAAGTGTGTAACGAGTGGCGGGGCCCGACTCCGCTGCTTAGCCTTCGAGGAAACGTCGCAACGGTGGTGAGCCGTTAGCGATACTGTGTCCGATTTGACCAATCCGGGAATCGAACCCCAGACTTCCCGCACCGATAGCGACGTTCTGATCCACAATGTCAAAATAAAAAGTAGTTTGAGCTCTGAAAATCAAACTTATAGCTACGGCCTATAAATCAGTACTGCTCAATTTTTTTATTGCAATGTACCGGCAGCGCAGTTTCTGCCATCAAGGCGTACCAGTAGCACATCAGCAACAAGTCCAAATTTGTTTTACAAGATACGAGATACAAGATACGATACTCGGTATATAGGCAAAAACCAGAATTTTTCTATACAAGATGCAAAAAGTAAAATTGGACATGCTGCTGTTGCCGCGTGAATTTGCTAGTATACGTACGTCCACATGACGGATTGGTAAACGGCTGATTGGTGTAGCAGTAACGATATTGCTTTCAAAGTCAGAGATCTGGGGTTCGATATCCGACCTGTCAAATCGAATACAGTGCTGTTCACGGCCACCGGCAATGGCTCGCCACGTTTCTTCGGAGTTCGAAGCTAAGTTGCTGACGCGCTAAGTTACGGAGATGGTCTTCGCCACTCGTTGCACGCAGCTTCGGGGTAATACCACGAGTATAACCAAGATTTGAGATTGAAGGTCAATAAAAAAGACGCACAAAAACTTTTAACCGAATTCTTCATCTTATGCGAAGTGTACGCCTGCTTATCTTCCACCAGTCTATCCGATTGTGGTTTGACTGAAGAGTAGCATTTGACACAAAGACACTTTTCTAGTCTTTGCGTCATGACAAAAGATAAATCGCCATGTCTGTTGACCTGAATAGAATGCGATAGTATGTACTATTGCATACGGCCTTGAAATACAAGAAAGTAACCTAAACGAATGGAATCATGCATAGAACAAAAAATGAATTAAGCATCAAGCAATAACTCGTGCTGATCAACGTAAAATGATGCTCGGGACCTGTACCAATATTGTCTAACGTGCTTAGCACTAGCCTTGGTAACAGCATGCCTAAACGTAAAACCAGTTTCAATGACGTGTGAAGGATGGAATTGAACGGCCGGACTAATTTGGATAGCAGCATTTAGACAACTAGACAAACTCTTTTATGCTTTAATTCAGAGGTGGGCAACCTGCGGCCCGCCAAAGCATATGCTAATAGGCAATTGGTTTCGAAACCTGTTTTTTTGCGATCAAGTTCAAACCCAATCAACACACGAACTGCTTTGAATGCTATTTTCCAGACTGAAGATCTTGTTTTTCTAGTCATCTTTTATTTTAAAAGACCTCTTTTTCACGCGACAGACCCTTTTTTAGTATTACTCTTGCCAAGAAGTGTTTTTTTTCCCAAAAACTGCGGCCCGCTGGAAGCCTATATTTATGATTTGTGGCCCAGTATCACCAGAAAGTTGCCCACCCCTGCTTTAATTAAACAGATTATTGCGAAATGTTTTGATATTTTATTAGTTTTGTAGTAAACTCATCTGTATATTTCAACTTTTTGTGTAGTTTCTTAACTTGCATATTTTCATGCGTATTTTTTCAACTTTTTTGGTTTTCCAGGGGGGGGCAAGTGTCCCTCTTGCCCCCCCCTGCGGACGCCCATGGCTGCAACGTTTCTTCGTAGCTGCGTTGCCCAGGCGCTAGCCGCGGGGTCGGGCCCCGCCACTCGCTACCGCGCTTTTGTACTACAGCGAATGTAATGAAACGAGTATAATGAAGATTTGATTCAATTTTATAAAAAAATGTTTGCGTGCGGCCATAGTTTCTGCAGATACACCGCATTTAAGGAAACTCCTACTTATTCAGTGCTTCACAGTAGCATCAATGACAAAAATGCAGTTCAAGCAAAACACATCAGAAAAGTTGGACTTCCGGTATTGTTGATCGCATTGAAAGGAAAGTTTCTCGAGATTAAACTACAAAGTTGAGCAAAACAGAAAAACATGATAGCAATTGCGGCAAGCTACGCACGAAGAAAAGTCGGTTCGTTTTAAAAATAAAAGGTTTCTTTTTTCTGCAATCGTCAAGGGGGTGGTGGGTGTTGACTGTTTGTGTTGGCTGTTGACAGCAAGTGTAGTCCATGTCAACAGTTCAATTTCATTAGTTTGTTTTTATATCTTGGACTAATGTTTGCCCGAGGAAAGGAGTAACTGACCTCTTTCGGTTAACGCATGCGAGTTAAAGAAAGTAAGGTAGGATCCTAATTGGCAGAAATAGGGCTTGTAGGCTCTAAGCACTCGGCTTATAGTATCGTATTACAAGAACGCTACTGAGCTGAACTACAGTTCCTAGATTTCCAAAGCACAATGGCATATCAGTAGGCTACTTCAATACCTTACACAGAACCGACGGCAGAGCAGTCGACTTGGGGGGGGGGTGCAAGCGTTTATTAGGGATGGCCAAAGTTTGAAATTAAGCACAACGCCCACTGTCTTCAAAAGAGTAAAAGAGTAAGCTTGTTAATTGAGGGGGCCAAGCATGTCGATTGGGAGGCCAGGCCCCCCTTGGCGCCGGCCTTGGCCTTACAACTAAAATAAGCGAACTCTTCATCTGTATTATGCTTTTGCGCAATACTGATTCACCGAATAGGCAGTCCAAGCAACCTTTTCATCATGAATTCATTTCTGACTTTCATATGGATTAAGATGCAGGCCTAACAAGTGACAATAGCAGCCTAGCCGTTAATAAGAAAGGACTTTGATCACAGAAAACGCTGCTACTCAAACGACCTTCCTGAATCTTAGTTTAAAGCATTCCAGATTTTGACACTAATTATTACATTTGCTAACAAGTAAAAATTTTGGAAATTTCGGGGGGGGCCCGGGCCCACTGGCCCCCCCCACAAATCCGCGCATGCCTAAGAGGAAAACTCCGTATGCCCCCTCTTTTTAGGTCAATCGCGCTTAGTTTTCTACTAGGCTTGCTCATGGACTTCTAAATAATAGAACCTGGACTGGAAACTGGTGGACAACATGAGGCCAACTATCAAAAACAATGCATCTCGGCATCTCGCTAAATTCGCACGGACACACATGCGCAATAACAATTGTTTTACTCGCGTTATCAAATGCACATACACGGACAAGCGCGCAAGTTTTCTCTTTCGCACGTCTTGTTTGCTGAATGCGACTTTGCTATCACGCAGCTCAGTTCTCCCTATCACGCAGCTAGATTTCTGGGCCTCATTTTGTCCTGCGGCGCTTTCAGTTTCCAGTCCAGGTTCTATTTAGAAGTCCATGCCTCCATGGCTTGCTACAGTTGCATCGAGATTTTAGAAGTCAGTGGTTTTATGGAAGGAGTAAGTAAACCGTCTCGCTTGATCGACTAGATTCTTACGTCACACTTCCATTGTCTTAGTTGAACAAATCTAGGACTTTCTATTGTATTGCATAATTTTCACGTGGCGTCTGTGTAGCACATGGTAGAATTGTTTAGTTGCTGTTTGACACATTCGAAGATGAGATCTGCGGAACGGAAGGTAAACTTGTCGTTTTTTCAATGTTTAATAGCAAGCATAGCAGTGAATCTTTATTGCACAAAGTTTAGTGATCTGAGTTTTATTGTAGATCACACAGTTCTTGTATTAAAAATAGTATGCCAATTTTATTTAACTTAAGATGTAAATATTATCTTGGACGTTTTTGGCAGTACGGAAATAAAATAAATATTGATTGATTGATTGAATATTCAATGTGTTCAAATGCGTTTGCGTTCTGAGGTATTATTTTCAGGGACCATGATAGTTACCTGATAATTTTAGTACTAGTAAAAAGCCAATTTTAGGCTTTGTTACGTTATCAAACATTCAAAAAAATAAGTGAATTGCAGCTGCTCTACTGGGGTTATGAAAGCAGTTAGTCGCAACTGCCAATATACCAGGGGTTGGCAACCTTTTGAGCGCAGCGTGCCATTTTTTGATAGTTTAAAGATGGAAACTTCTCCGCGCGCCAAACGATTGCCCTATTTTTCTCTGAAAATTTCACTGCAGACCAAAAAAAGATTTTCATGTCGGTGGATGTTCTATCTACTAAGAAATATCTCAATAATTGAGTGACTTTTGAACCCACAACACTGAAACTCGTTCATGCAGTAGATTCAAAAGTGAATTTGTTCAATCTCAAGAGCTTAAAATTTGCTTGCGCATGGAATCGCTTCGCGTGCCATGCAAAACCTTCCGGCGTGCCACTTTTGGCACTCGTGCCAAGGGTTGCCAACCCCTGCTATATATCTTACTGCCGCAAGTGAATATATTGTGTAAATCTACCTAATTCGCAAACCAAACTTCTGTTTGACGAATCATTGTGATGGCAAATGCATTTTGCCTCTTACCGAAACTTATATCCAAAGTAGAATATGATTACGTGCTGTCTGTAACGTTTGGCCTATGAACGAATTGTACGATATAAAAAGGGCGATGATCACGTGGGTACCTATTATTGGTCTACAGATTGCCCTAGCAGTAGTGTGAAAACTCTAAACTTTCGAAATATGTAAAGCCTCAGCGAAAGTTAAAGTTTTAGCCAGTTCACAATTTCAGATGAAGTCAGTTAAACATTTAGGTTCGATGATTTCATAATGATGAATTTGATATTTTTGGCCAGTTGACGTATAGGGTAAAGACATCGCTGTCGATGCAGGAGATGTTGGGTTCGATTCCGCATGTGATTTCCGAGGTGTTGGATTTGACTAGCCGTCGTTGCGATGTTTCTTCGAAATTCGAAACTGTGTTGCAGCTTGCTCCAGTGGCGTAACTAGGCCTTTTTGGGGGGGGCATATACCCAGGATCTTTTTCCAGGTGTTCAGGGGTGTATCCAGGGGGCGCTAAGGCCGCGGCTTTTCTTTGCTCTTTACTTAACTTTGGGCGGAAAAGTGGACATCTGCGGACGTGGTGACCTTTTTTTGCTCTTCACTTGATTTTGGGCCAAAAACGAACGTGACGACCTTTAAAGAACCTGTCCTCCTTTTACGCAGTGAAAATATATCCGGCCCTGCTGGCATGGCTTTAAATTGCGCCCCCCCCCTTTTCAAATTCTTGGGCAATGCCCAGGCTCTCAGCTAATCCTAGTTACGCCCCTGTCTTGCTCATGTGCTAAGCCGCGGTGTAAGGCTCCACTACGCGGATATAGTGAAAATAATTTGGTTAAATTTTGACTGTGATTAATACTGCTGCATTAAACCGTATTGACAAATAAACCGTGTTTAGACAGCTCGGGAGCTGTAGACTTGGGTTTGATTCCAAGTGTGGTCAAACCAATGACTTTAAAATTGGTATTCACAGCTTCCCTGCTTGACGCTCAGCATGAAAGGGACAGTGTGGAGAATTAACCGGCAAGTTTACTTGTTGTGCCATTGGGAAAAGCACTTAGCAGGATTCCCCCATCTTGAAGTGGTAGACAGATGGCTGGCAACTCCTAAGCGAGCTCGTATAGCGTATTGATCGCTTTCTCGTAATAGGAAGATAAATGCTATTAAATACAAAAAAAATACAAATGTTTTGCATGTAGGCCCACAACAGTTGCCCCTAGCACAACTCCGGTAAGTTTCGAAGCTCGTAACACGCAAACAAACAAAACAATGCTAAAATACGAGCATACTACCAAGTCCTATTCTAGAGCAATCATTTAAGTTTTTTCGCATTTGATTTAGTTAGTTTGGCCGGGGATTCGCTTTTGGAAAAAAAGGCGGTCAATTACTGCTTATTTTCGTGAGTAATCTTTACATCGTCACAAAGGGCGCTTTCTACCTTTTTCGTGACTGAAGATAAAACAAAATCATTAGTATTATTGACGTACAAAAGTTACTGTTATAATTAAGCAGTGAACTTCATGAGGCTACTAACGTTTCAAGGGCATTCTTAAATTCTTAGAAAAAGTAACTTTTTGTCATCGAATTTAAATCGAATAACAAAAAAAATTAAAAGGAGTAAGTTAGTAACTGACGACTTGATTTCATTGCTTTAAAGTTAAAGCCAAACATTTTTTATCTATTCAACGCAAAATTTGCTATAGCTTTGCTCTCTTTGTTTTTAAGGCATTTGGAACGCAATGATTGCTTGATTACGTTCGCTCGCACTTCGCAGCTTTCACGTGAATACCGTTCAGATTGCCGAGTCCATGGAACTCTGCCTCTGGAGCGGTAGAAGCAAGCTCGATTTCAAATAAGGTTAAACCTGCGACTTTAAAATTGGTGTTCTCTGCTTCCCTTTTTAACATTCGTCATTGAAAGGAGAGTGTAAACTTTACAGATTGGCTGCACAGTGGCGTAGTGGGGAATTTTGAATGGGGGAAACGTAATCTGCAAAATCCATCACAAGAGTCTCATACTTTAGTCACTTTGCATCATTTGTTTGATCTTTCTTTTACAAACAGCCAGACTTGAAAAGGAATGGTAGACAACCGACACGCGAGTTTTTGATTCGAATTCAATTTCTGGTACGGTCAAATCGGACAGAGTGCCGCCCACGGCTTACTACCGCTATGAATGACGTTTTTTTGGAACTCGCTTCGGCGTAATGCCGCGAGTATGATAAAGATTTTGATTTTTGAGACCGATGTATAAATCTGATTTGAGATTCTAATTTGATTGATGTATAAATCATGCAAAACTCACTGATTAAAAATTTAACTACAGTCTGTAATGTGTTGGTCATATACTCGTTCAATGCATTTAGTTTCAGAAAACATCCAATCCCGTCGAATTTCCTGATCATGTCCTGGAGAATATTTTTAGTTACCTACCAACCACTGATATGTTGTCTGTGTGTACGCTTGTATGTCGTCGATGGAACGATGTCATAAAAAATGAGAAGGTAAATAAGTAGCTTGCTAGGGGTTGATTAATACTCCTTGTTAACTTTCCACTGGACTATTTTGTTTGTTGGAACAACACAAAACATGCAGGTTGTGCTCCTGAAAGGGTTATCTGTCAGTTTGCTGTACTTTTCAATTTTCTATCATTTTGTGAACAGAGTTCATTTTTTTAATCTCCATCATGGTTCTACGTTTTCATATTAGACATTATTAAGTATCGGTACAGTGCTTTAAATACGTCACGTCAATTGAACACATTATCATGGGGTGCCATTTGTAAAAAAAAAAGAGTTTAGCAAATTCAGTACGAATTTTCGACATTTAAGAGTTTTCAGAGTTATCAAACTGAAGTGAAGCGAAATGTAGTTGAGAAGTTGCGAACAACACAATAAAACAATGCTTGAATAAAGCACAAGAACTTTTCACTGAAGTGTAACGACATTTAATGCAAAGTAGCAACATTTACTGAAAAGCAGCAACATTTAATAAATGGCAGCGACATTCAATAGATAACGGCGACATGTAGCTAAAGTGTGCAAAAACATTAAAATGTTCCGGAAATGTGCAGATAAGATCAACGGTGTTTCCATTTAGATTGTTCCTAAAATTGGTTTCGAAAATTAAAATATTACTTTTTTTGGAATTTTGAATTACCATATATGTAGTTATTTGATTAAAACTTACTCTTTAAACTGCATGAAGTCAAACTTGTTATTCGAAGTTGTTTAACTTGTAGGAAAGAATGTATGTATAGTGTTAAGCTACAACTCTTGGGAATCCATTTGGAAGCTGTGGAAAACTACGTCATTACATTAACGAGAAAGTGAGAGACAGCAGAAAGTCAGTAGGCTTGTGCTACAGCCGGCTAACTTAAAAAATATTTGTAATAATTATATATGTACACAGTACGGTAGAAGTGTAAAAAAGATAAGAGGAAGCAAGGTGGTGCTTTTTCTTTCCTCGCCACCAACATTTAGCGTTGTCTGTGAGACATGTTAAGATCAGAGCTGTTTCACTGCCTAAACAAACATTTGATTCATTACGGGGCTATGTAATAAGTTTTAACCTGATGAATGTATCCATTGCAATTCAAAATTCCAAAAAACTGATATTGTAATTTTCGAAATCAATTTCAAAAATAATCGAACTATTGATCTCTTCAGCATATTAATGGAGCGCTATAATTTTTTCGCAGTACTTTAGCTAAATCTCGCGGTTGTTTATTAAATATCGCTGCTGTTTATTCAATGTCGCTACTTTCATTAAATGTCGCTTCTCTTTATTAAATGTCGCTACTATTTATTAGATGTCGTTACACTTAAGCTAAATGCAGCTGCGCTTTAGTAAAAAAAGTTGTATTCTATTTTTCGCAGCTTTTCAGTTACATTTCGCCTCACTTTAGCTAAGTAGCTCTGAATCTGTTAAATGTTGCCGAAAGTTCATACTGAATTTGCCAAATGCTTTTATTACAAACAGCTCCCCATAAATCACAGCTGTTTTCATTTTGATATTAATCGAACTCGATTCATAATTTCATATACCGGTATTCATTTCATGGAAATATTCACATGGTTGAACCATAACTCCTGTGAATGGATAGTGATGTCCTTAATTCGTATTTACATCAGAGTTAGAGAAACGTTTGAATTTTTGAGTTTTAGCTTTATTTTATTCATTTATTTTCCAAAATTAAGGAAGTTTGTAAATCAGCTTAGTTGTTTAATAAAAAACTGTGTTTGATACGAGTTAACGTTTCCAGTTTTTGCTTTGGAAGAAACTATATTTGCGGCTACGAAGAGAAGACGTGAAAACCAGCACATACATCGCGAAATTGTGTCAACTTGAATGGATTGACATTCCTCCAGACTTACACCCTTACCACTCATTTAAATTTGTTCCTATTATGTCTTTAATTCGGTATTTTGTGGATGTTGCATGCTTACTTCGTTTATTTATTTTTTTTGAACAATCCCAGCTTTTTAAATTAACATTGAACAATCATGGAACAATTTAATGTTAATTACAACTTGTTAGTTACAGAATTGGGTATTAGTCACAACGCCCACCAATCCAGCTTTGCATAGCAGTGTACATCATCCGGTTTTATTAAAACAGTCTGGGAGTGAATTAATTGCAAGTAACTTTAACTTGTTGTCACAAACTTATTGAAATAAATTATTTCATTGTTTTGAAATAACCAGCGAGTAGAACTTTTTAGTCAGCTTTTTTCTTAAGAGAATGCTAATTTGGTGCAGATTAGTTCCGTTTGATACCACTAGATGCACTTGCTTAGTTTGCTGATGTGCATCACTAGCTTGGTGTCCAGCACTGGTGTTGGCAGTTCATCCCTCAAGTGCTCGACAGTAGCACCATGATTTGAGCCTCCCGGGCACCAACCCATCGACTTTTTGGTCTTGAAACTTTTGTATTTTCGATGTGTTTCTTAAACCGGTTTGCTCTTTTGCAGCTTGATGAGTTCATGGAGGCAGATATCGGTAGCAGGCGCAGAGCAAACGTTGAAAGCTCTGGAGAAGCATGAACTTTATGAGCTGGCTTGTGATGTGGTGAGGGAGAGAGTGGACGAATTCCAGATGGACAAGGTTAGTTGTCGTCACAGTCTCGCACTTTCAGTAGATTGATGCTTTTAAAAATAGATTTTGGTTGGCGTGATGAAATCTGCTAGTTTTGTTCTATTGTTCACGGTCATACAACCGCTTCCGCTGCAAACGGATTTGCCTTTACAAAAATAATGGGTTTCAGGTTTACGGTGGGTGCCATCGATAATTATTTTACTAGTTCGTATTTGAATGAGTGTCATAAGCTCTGAGGGTACGTGGTAACTGTGCTCGAGCAGTCTACAATTAGCTGTTGGGCGTTTAACTTGCTTAAAGGAGAGTTGAAGTGTAGAAATATTATTTCACTACTGTCAGTTTGAATTTGTTTTACGTTTTAACACCTTTAGTGAAAAATAATTTCACACCTCAGTTCCCCTTTAAAGTGTTAGTTATATTTGAAGATTCTGCATTGATTCATGCAGGCAGCTATGTTGTTATTTCGCAACTCATGATGTTTTTGTTTTCAGAAATTCACTGGTTCTCACTGTTGGACTGTAGCTGCTACGATACTGTGCTTGTCAACAACTCCGTCATTGATTCGAAGCTTGCGACATTGTCTTGTTGAGGTTCACTGCCCAAGTGTTGTCATGGATTTCTTTTATCTAGCTGCTGCGGCTGCGTGGCATTATCACAAGCATGAAGATATTAGCCCGGAGTAAGTGGTTTGTTTGTAGGGCAATAAGCATACTTTTGAAGTTAGGGATGACCACTCGAGAATAATTTGATATTCTACAATAATTTCCGGTTTGTTGGTTTTTTTTTTCGATTCCAAGATGACATCAAACTCCGGTCTTTACGCTTTATGATACTTTGCCTAACCTGAACGTGATCTGCTACATTTCTTGCATCAAAGTTGCAAACAACGGACTAGTTCAAGCTCTAAGCCGAGTTGCCCGCAAATATAAGCCGAAACCGAATTCGATTTGAAGCCCTAAGCAGGCCCCCAAAATCCAGAAACATAAACATTTAGTCTAAAACGCCTACAAACAAAAAAAATTGTTTTTTCACGTAGGGTTTGAGGTTTGAGCAAACGAAAATACCACGCGAATAAGAGGCAACATAATAAAGTTATTGAAACCTAAAGATCGGTTCGTGTAAACGCGAACAAAACAGGTAGTTACAGTACGTGACGCTGAAAAAGGGTGGTGGTTTGACTGAAAGCTCCGAACTTGGCCCGAGTAGTCGAATTTTTTTCTAACCGAGCCTGGCCTGAACTGGACCTGACTGGACTCGAGCCTGGCCTGAACTTAGACCAAAAAGCCTGGCTCGACTTAGAACTCTGTCCTTGTAGTGCAGTCAAACTTTATTTCTGCGTGCCAACTTAATAGAAGCTACTTAGCTAAATGTCAACTTAGCTAATGTGTGTAAATGACCTCATCTGGCAGCTAGTTTGTGCGTGATCGAAGCTCAACTTACCTCTAATTTGTTTCAGGTTTCACTACAGAGTTTACAATGACATTGTTTCTATCGAAAATGCTATGTTGCCCAGACCTATGTAAGTTATGACATGTTACTCTGCTTAATTTTGTTTAGTTCGTATTTGTTGTTGAACCTCTTATCGCAAGAAAGCGATCAAGGGGTGATGAAGAGCTCGCTTGTGATTTCTGGTCTTCTATTAACTAATCGCGAGGAAAACCCTGCTAATTGTGTCTCCTAACGACTCACGTAAACAGGTTGGAAATGGCATGCTTCACACTATCGTTTGAATGCATAACGCCCAGCAGAAAGCTGTGAATACCATGTTTTTAGTCGATGGTTCAACCCGACTGGGAGTCATGTGCACTGCTACCGAGGCAAACGCTTTATTGCCTCTGCCATGGTGTTGAAAATGTTCTGGTATTACAAGCTAATACCGCAGTCGAAGTCTGAAAATGAGCGATTGCAACTAGATATTGCGTTAATGGCGTTTTATGGAGCCGAAAACATCACAGTGAACTCCACGGTATGAACCTAATCATACACTTTAATCCACTTTTTTGCTTTCCAGCGATGGCCTAGAAGTCCTCGACTCCATTAAATTGACGCATGAACAGATAAAGGCAGTCTCACATATTTACAACGTCGGTGAAGTTGTGAAAATCATTGGGTCTGCTGGAACTGGCAAAACTGTAACGATCGCCCGAACAATGAAAGCCAATGCGACCTTGAAGTTTCTTTTCACATCTTTTGAAAAGTAGGTTTTTACCTCAAAATAATTCATCTTTTAATTTCATCTGCGGGTATTATACGTCGTTTTCCCTAGATTTTACTTTGTATTCCAATCTTAATATCATGTTTTTCTACCCCTCTGGTTTATTTAAAAATCATTTCAGATGTTGAAATGTCAATAATTATATTTAAATAATAACAGGGACGTGGTGGATCGGGCTAGAAAAGCGTTTGTTGGAATTTCCAACGTTGAATGTCGGACTTTGTACAGCCTAGCGTACGATGCATTGGATATGGCAAAGTAAGTTTTTGGGTTAAACATGCTGAGTTAGTTGAATTGATTTACATTTTCGGGGGGTAAAAGGACCGTATGGTCACTCTAGTGTATTACTCAAAATAGTCTTCAAAACTAAACATATTACTCTCAAGTGAAATGCTGACAATGAGCTGTTGGCCTATTCTTTTGTTGTTACGTTGTTCTTTTTACATTTTGGGATGTTGAAATGGGATCTCCTCTTGAACAGTGTTAGAGTATTTCAATTCTTTCATGAATTCCCTGCAGCAGCTTCGTACAAACTTGTTCTTATGATTTTTTTTTCATTCAGCAGACCAAATGAAAGAATCTGAAACGTGAAATGTTGGACGAATTCTTTCTGTTGTTTTCGAGCAGAGCATTTAGTGATTTTTTTTTCAAGTCAAAACGATGCTATGTTCTTCCTGGGATCGAACTTGGAACCCACTAGATTTTTCATTTTGATAGGAAGTTCGCTTTGTATTTGCAGCCGAGTTCGTGATGCCTTTTTAGCATGATAATGCAGAGTACAGGGATGGAGCAAAAGTGGAAATCCGAGACTGGAAACGCTGGAAGCACACATGTGTTGGCCATATTAACATATGTTAAGCCATCTAATATCACTCAAGGATGCCTGCGAACGCCGTTAGATCTCGGCGTACAGTACAAATATGAGTCACCATCACACTTCTCGCTCGTGCCAAACGCACCGAACTAGGAAATTGCAAAAACTCCAGTATTCACAGAGGCTCAATCAGGATTATAATTCTGTTCTCTCAGTTGCAAAGTGGAAGCTCGTAACCGACACCAAGCGTCGTTTTGTAGGGCCAATCTGAATCATAGCAACAAGCACCTTATAACATTTTTCATATTCTTTCAGGCATCGTCGCAAACTGTCTTCTAAAGCACTGCAGATCGCCGAACTGCAGAAGAAATGCCAAAGATTAAAAATCAAACTGAACGATAAGCACTTGCTTTTCCTGCTCAGTAGAACACTGAACCGGTTTCTAGAGTCTAACAGTTCTAGTATCTGTCTGTCGCATGTACCTGCTCTTCAGCCTCAGGCAAATTCCCCAAATTCCTTAGAAGTTTCTCTCAAGCAAAAAAAGGTAGTTTCTTTCGGTGGAATATCTTAGTCACTTGAACTGTAAAAAAATTGGCCAGCCGGATGATAAAGCTCCTGGTCAGCATGAAATTTCATTTGGGTCCGCAAACTGTTGTAACTGGGTTGGGTTGATAACTAAAACGTGTTTACAAGGAACTTGCCAAGAATTCATGGTAAAGGTTTATCGTAGCAGCTTAATTAGGGTGAAAAGCTTAACGCTAATTTTTCCGATCCCTATTTTTAAGTAATCTCGGGTTTTTAAAATCGGTTATTAGATTTCATGCACCCCTGTGATAAAATTACTTAAGTCTAAAAAAGCTTTGCGAACCCGCGATTTCTATTGTGTATCCTTAAATTGTCATGACATACTGGTATTATAGACATAGGTATAGATTAAAAAAGCAATAGGCAAGAAATTAATCATACAGTTATGCAAAGACCTTATCAAAACACATTTATGCAAAATACACTATACACATAAAAAGTGAACAAAGTATAAAAAAATAATTATCAAATCCTGTGTAGTTGCAATCTTGCAATTTATATAAATGCTAAATTCTGAAAAAAACAACACTAATCTTCCAGGAATAAAATCTGGTGCAAGGGTATAAAGCATTAACCTTAACTGTCAAAAACTGAAAAACCTTTCAAAAATTCATAGTAAAACCACAAAAATATCCTTCCTTATGTTACATCTTTATTACATCACAACTGCATGAAAAACTAAAAGCTGATTACCTCGAAGCAAAAAAAGCAGTGTTGCGAAAAATTTTTGTCAAACGCTCTTGCAGTTAATTCTAGCTGTTAGGCACAAAAAAAAAGAGTTCTTGACTTTGGGTTTTGTGGTAGCATGGAGGTGTCCGCTTTGCCCCACATGACCTCTTTGCCCTGCTTTCCCCAATTGGCTATGTTTATATGTATGTGTAATAGCAACAACTGTTTATCAATTTATTGATGTAATAGCCAAATTTTTTCTACGAATTTCACCTAAGAAAATGTTTTCATCCGTAATCAACCTGCACATCTAAAATCTTTGTGGTGAACCCCTATGCACCCTATTTTACTCATGCACCCTAGAGGCAGTTGTCGTGAACCCTATGGTGCACCGTGCACCCTGGTTGAAGAGCACTGGGTTACCAATACCATTTGCCGTCTGTGATTTTTTTGGGAGCCAACTCTGAGCGCTGTTGGGTTGTGCTTTCGGTTTCATGGGGGAAATAGACCTTATTGCCACAGTGCTTCTTCGGGTAACCATCCACCTTAGCGTAATGATTATTGGAGTTGTCTCTTCTTCCGGTATAATGAAATAGATCTTTGCAGAACGTAGTGAGAGTAGCAACGAAACTGTGGCAAAAAATTGCAAATCTCAGGCAAATAACGTGGAAGATGAATGAGGATTGTGAGTATTGCGATGTAGCGAGTTTGTTAAAATGTTTTCGCCGGAATCTTGTACGGTTTATTTGTTATTTACCCAGATTATTGAGTTCTCACTCCTTCTGAAGGTTGTGGAACATACTGTAAGTCCCCGGGTGATGCCTGTTTGCCAGTGCTATGATGCCTTCTAACTACTGTATAGTTGTCCAGTCATATGCCGGCGGAATCATGATAATGATTTTTCCTTCGGCTTAGTTGAAGATCTTATGCCGAACTTGAAAATTTTTTCCACGTCGATATGTTCCTAAACTCTTCTCGAGAAACTTTTTTTACTTCGGAATACCTTAAATAAGGGACGAAAATAGCTTAAGGAGGAAAAATAAAACCATAGTAATTTTATAAAATGAACGTTTCGACAACATAGATTCAGCTGTCATCATTATCAGTGTAAGCAAGGCAGTGCAAAACTGAAAATTTTCAGTCAAGCTCTGCCTTGGCTATGGGTTCAATTCCGAGTTCGGTAGAACTAATGGCATTTACAGCTTACCTGCTTGACGATCACCCTTAGAGTGAAAAGTGGTAGAGTGGGTAACGGGGGTAAAGCTGACAAGGTGTTTCGTTATGCCTTTGGGAAAGGGGTCTTTGTAGAAAATCGAGTTAAAGACAAGTAGGTGACAACTTTTAAGCGAGATTTTTTTGTCTCCGTTGATTCATGGTGCTAGGTTTACGGAGATGGCCGTGTTACTAAATGCTAATACAATAAGTCTGCTTCAGGTTATCTGAAACAATGGCAACTTTCCCTGCCAACCATCGTTGGTTATGACGTCATAATATTAGGTGACGCAGAAGATTGCATGGATTGCATCATGGACGTATTAATGAGGCAGATTAGTCACTGCTCGCTGGTATTTGTCGGGGACTCGTGTCAACGAATGTTTAACTTCAAGGATTCATCAGATCCCTTGGTGTCGATCCGGGCCTCGCACAGTTACTACCTGACGCAAGTGAGTTTTACGTCACTAGTAGATCTTTTAACACGTAATCCGCACCTGTTATCATCAGCGATGCTGGTCAGTCCAGGAAACCTGATGATGGCAGCTAGCACCGGCGCAGCCGGACAGAAAAAAAATTGGGGGGGGGACAATTTTTTCTTTGAATTACTGGTCTTTTATATTTCAGTCCGGCCTATCAGTTTATATTGAAGAATGCGTGATTGATAAGTAATTCAAAAGTTTTTTATGCGCTTGCAACAATGGAACTGTTAATGCTAAAGTGTTAAATAATCGAAACTATGGTTAAGGAAAGAAATATCTTGCCCACAAAGCAGAGGTTGATCGACTGACGATTTATATCCAGGAAGTGGTAATTAAGGTTTACTTTTTGTAATAACTTCGCTCTGATTTCTCTGGGAAGTGGCCAAAAATCGCCCACTTTTTTTCTCGCCGCTTTTCTGCGCTTGTGCAACTGCGCTGGTACCACTGACTGCCCCAAGCTGCGTTTATCACAGTTGCAGGTGTAATGTAAATGGCTTTCATCGCTGACGTCAACATACTCGGGCAGTGCTCTCAGACTGCAGCTATCAATCGCACCCCATGAAACGGACTCTCGCCTAGTTTTGGGTGAAGATCTAGACTGAAACAGTTGGCGTAGCCGATGATCGCTTACTTCATCTTTGCGTTAAACATTTTTTTAAGAGCCAAGCAATGTCCTAGCTTATGGGGAAATATATCATCCTCAGGTCCTTATTCAAATACATTTTTTGAATAAGGACCTGAGGACGCGGAGCAGGCGTAATTGAGCTTTGTTTCTCAAGTTACAAAAAATAATTCTTTCGAGAAAAAGTCTCTATTGCGTACCGCTTTCTTTTTTGAAAAAAAAAAAACAAAACAAATGATAGCCCTATGCATCCTTTTGTTTTTGCTCAATAAAAACTTTTGTTGATTGCTAGGTGTTTATTACTGCGCTAATACGCATTTTAAGCAGAAAGAGTGTGACAGCAATTGATCATTTGTTGCGTTTGGTTGTGTAAAGTGTTGAGGGCAGTCAGTTTAATGCAATGGCAACACAATTTGACGAGTTGTCGACACAGCGACATTATTCTTATTACAACCCATGTTTACGAAAATTTGATTCAATTGATCATTCAACAAATTATTCCCCCTCCCCTCGCTTTTCTGGCGATTTAATCAATGGTCAATTGGTCATGCTCAAGTTAAATAGTATTTTAAACGGGGATTCCATTGTTTAATAATTTTTTTAAGTCTGTACGTTGAAAAGGCAGGGGAGAATAGTCACCCTAATCCCACCCTGGCTGCGCCAGTGGCAGCTAGTACCGGTAGTTCATGTGAAAATGTCTAATATTCAATTTGTTGATAGTATCTAGGCTTGCAAATTAGAAGCGAAATTGTTTTAGCTAATTTCTTGGCGACATTCCGCAGAGTATGTTGAGAAATAACTTGATTTTTGTTATTTGCAGAGTTTCCGTTTCGGCTATGACATCGCTGTGGTAGCTGATACCGTTTCAAGGATATTCAAGTTCAAGAAGAGCAGGTATTGTGAAAAGAATCAATATGTCGACGATAAAACTCTGGTGGGAGTTGGGCAACCAGGTTGGTGGATTTGATGTAATATAACTCAATAATTGCAAACTACAAACACTTTCAATCGACTGATGAGTTTTATGAGTTCTAGTTTGCAGATCTGGCTTCGACGCTTAGTGTTAGTGCGCTGTTTTTATCCGTAGTTTGATATAGATCACGAAGTAAACGACCACATACAGGAGGCTGCGGACGCGTGGTCCAGAAACGCGATTTTTCCACAGTTCTACAGTACTTCAGTTACACTTACGCTCATGATTTCGATTTTTCAGGAACGCTGCGAGGTGAAACGTCTCCTGGTCAAGTGGCCATAATATGCCGGACCAACCTAGGAGTGATTGAACAAGTGATGGCCTCTCTGCAAGCGGAACCGGACAAGAAGGTGGCCGTGGTGGGTGGCATCGAGACACTGAGACTCGATTTGATTAAGGACCTTTTCGTCATGAATGAATCTGTGGCAGGAAATGGGGTGAGAAATAGTTATTTGCAACATGGTTTCCCTTATTAAAAAATAACGGTGAAGGAGTTGAAATTTGGGTTGCAATAATTATGTAGAAGAGTTTATCTTATGCATGCCAAGCGAACTACGGTACTTCAGAGTAACACATCACTGCAAATTTTTGACGAGATTTTTTTAATACAACAAATCAACTGCATTAAAATTTTTATTAACTGTAAACTTTAGCAAATTTGTTGAAAAATGCCATTTTAAAGTTAGAAATGGAATTTTTCACACATTAATTATCTATCAGCGTTGAGTGAAACTTGCTGCCGTAAGTCTGAGCATATCGAGGTGCATCTCATCAAAGCATACGTTTTTACAGATGCAAATACTCTTGCTATTTTAAGTTGCTACAGTAACGTGCATTGTTCTTTTCATTTCGCTCTAACCATCTTGTATGTATTACATTTTGGTTGTTGTTAAATAGCACTTACCTACGAAGCAGTAGGCTTGCTTACCGTAGTGTTAGAAGGATGCAACATTAAAATTGAGGCAAATCATCTTGAAAATGGCAAAAGTTGGGATAGGCCTAACAAACCTAGGAGTTTGACGTTTACTTTTATAACGGCATTTATGACTTACTTAAGTTTTTTGTTCTTCCGGTAAGGTTAGAAATACACTTCAACTAGTATTTGACTACATAGTCTCAGTTTATTTTTGACGTTTCGTTGGTCCTGACGACCAACATCATTAGAAATGATAAAGAGCTAGCACGAGTAGGCCTATTACACTACACAGCATTTATGATCAGTTATGATTTACTAGTTGAAGTGTATTTCTAATCTTACCGGAAGAACGAAAAACTTAAATAAGCAAATGATCTGTTTTTTGTGTTGTATATTCACTTAGACCAGCGTTCCTTGACATTTTGGGACGCTACTGGACCCTAAAACATTACAATGAGAGCTAAAGACCCATTTTACAAGAAACGAGTTGCTACGACCTATATTAGTGGTACCAATATAATTGAAATTGCATTTGATTTTGGGGACACATAAGAGGTTCATGGACCTTAGGTTAAGAACCCCAGGCCTGAGTTAGACCTTTCCCAGCCCAACCCACTTATCGCGCTATTCACGTGAAATGAAAATAGATTTTTGTAACCTTTTTGCATTCTTTCGTGCATATTTTGTAGCAATGGTGGACTTATTTCTTTTCGTATACTTATGGTCATCTCTTAATGTGGCAGTTTGGAGTACCTTGATTGTAAAATTTTTGTTTTTTGGTATTTTCTAGTCACTTTCTCCTCATCTACTTGCGCACCTTTTGTCGCGCTTGTGGAAAATTGCCCCCAGTTGGGTCAGTTTTTGCTGTGCTACGATTCTCAAACAAGTAATAGCTCGTTCTCAAGTGCCGCTCTAACTTACGACACTACGTTGCCTTACCCAATCAGATCAAAACAGTAACTAGTAGTGGGTGAGCAAATATTGGTAGCCTACTTAAAAAGTGTGACTAATCTGATGTCGTTTGGTATTGGTATGGGATTTGGATAGAAGATGCTACAAGTGCACGCATATCGTGCACTGTGCTAACCATTGTAAGTATTGGCACATTAAAATGTTAATCAAGAATGATTTAACGCTATCAGAGTAAGGCATTTATCATAGTAACATAAAGCAGGGGTGCTCAACACATCGATGGCTATCGACCAGTCAATCGCAAATAATAATAGCTGATCGGCTGATCGTATTTCTTTAAAAAGTAGAGGTCAGCCTGTTATTTTGGCATTTTCGTTGCAGAAACATCATTTTAACTTGATTGACTTAAAAGTAGAGCGCATGCAGAAAAAGTGTGTACAGCCCTGCACTTAAACTTTCCCAGTGGTGCTGAACGTCTGGCGAGGAAATTGAGAGCAGTATTTTAAAAGCCACCTGGATGACCAGACTGAGAATAAAACTCAAACCTCCCGAAAACAAAAATGTTCTTAAATGATATACCAAGTGTACTTACTGTTTTCGGCGAGGTTCAATCCCGCAACTCTTTAAACTTGCTTGTTTAGGACTCGTGCGCGAAACCATACCTACAGAAATACTCGTCCCTTAAGCAGCTGGATGACGAAGCGTGCGAAAATGGTGATGATGTAGTGCAGGATAAAATTGAGATCGTACAAGCGCTCGGAGAGAAGGTACCGCAAGCGATCAGAGCATTAAAGGTAAAAGTTTGGATAGCCATTAATCTAAATGATTGTCGGGACGTACATTTACCCTGTCTACATGTCCAACCATCGTGGGCTTGAGGCCCACGGTTCTTGGTGCTAGTCTCTGCCTCATAATCAATTTCTTGATGTCATAATCACTTTTTTAACTAAGACATCAAAAAATCGATTATAATGCAGAAATTAGAACTAAAAACGTTGGATCTGCAGCCCACTAAAACTGGACATGTGGACAGGGTAAATGTGCATTCGAAAATGCAGAGCAAGCTCTTTACGCTTGCAACCATGCATTTCAGCGAGCAAAGAGCAATAACGGCACCATTTAGAGTACAAGCTAGCAAGTTCGCTTGTTGAATCGGTGGGAAAAGCATTGTCGGAAGTATTTACCATTAATTGGCCGGCAGTTTTAATGCAAACTGGCAGCAGCGCTCTCTCTGTTTCTCGCGATAACAGGATTAAAATGCAATAAAATAAGAAATATTTTGCATCAGTTAACATTAAATCCTCCAGTTTTTCCGGAAATTCGTTGATGTTTGTTGTCTCTAGGGCCTTTCTAATCTCCAGGACGCTGACATAGTAGTTGGCATTGTACACCAAGCGAAAGGCTTTGAATTTGACTCAGTGGTGCTTTGCGAAGACTTTGCAAAATTTCTCTCTAGAGAAGGCGGTAAGATGTTTCCATGATTATGAAGTAGTCGTCTCAGTTTTATGCAAGTTTTGTGAACTGCAGTGAACAGCACAATTAATATGTACATACCTGCTACTATTTCCACTATAATGGTGGCGGCATTCACTAAGTGACATCATTTGCGATAAGTGTATAATAACAAAGTTCAGTGCTTCGGTGTGTGCTGCGTAAGCAGCGGAACAAACGGTAAATTGTTGACGCCACGACGAATGTTATGAGCAGGGGTTATGAGAAAGATGCAAAACGGCCGCTCCAGGTCCCTAAATTAAGGCCAAGTTTAACACAAGCAAAAATTTTCACCGGGATATATTTCCTTGAGTAAATATCGGTCACACCAACTGCTCTGATGAGACTTGTAAGGTCGAACAGCGTTCGCTGTCAGCAGTTGCGTATAAAATCAATTTGTTTTCGTGGTGGGTTGCATAAGCAGGCTATTCAAATAAAATTGTTTATTTGTTGAAATAAAATTGTCGCCTAAAATTGAAATTAGTGTCGCAAGAATAACCTTTCCACTGTGAATTTGCACTGAACGCATTGCACTGAATTTGTAGAGCGTTTTTTGATTTACTTGGGCAAAAAGAAATTTCCTTAGCGTTTTGATTTATTGCAGCAATTAGGTGGAAATCTTAAGTTCTTCTACTGTTTGCTGCAGGGCCGTACAACTTTTTTGAGTAACGGGCCATATCTGCTTTTTAAAAATGTTCGCGAGCTAAAACTTAGCACCATGGCGACTTTAAGCGATTATAGAAACTATTTGCAAGATGATGGTTAAATTTTTTTGCTATTTTTCGTTTCTTGCTTGCCGCGCTAAATGTAGAATGAAAGCAGAATATCAAAGCTAGTGCAAAGTGCACAGAAATACGAACGCGTAATCATTTACGTGTGACAGCGAGTGTAATTTTGTCGACATTGTATTATTGTATTAGTTGCATATTCATCCTCCTGCATCACGAGAAAGCGATCAATGCGCTATAACGATCTCGCTTAGGAGTTGCCGGCCACCTGTCTATCACACCAAGACGGGTGGAATCCCGCCAAGTGTCTCTCCCAACGGTACAAGTAAACTTGCCGGCTTGTTCTCCCCACTGTCCCATTAATGCTAAACGTCAAACAGGGAAGCTGTGAATACCAATTTTAAGTCATTGGTTTGACCCAACTCGGAATGAAACCCGAGTCTACAGTTCCCGAGGCGTACGCTCTTACCACTCGGCCATCTGAGCTGTTCAATCGAAGCAAAAGACAGTGTGCGTGCTGTTCTGACATAATAAGTACAAGTTTGATTAAGCTAAGCAATCGAAGCAATACAGTGTGTGTGCTGCACTTGTGTACATGCACGTGCTGTATTTTCTATATTATTGGTGGAACAGCTCACCACATTCTATTGAAGGACTCGTATCTGTAACTCAACATCGTGTCAGCGCATAAGGTGGAAATAAAACGAGCCGCTTTGAAAGCATTGGCGGCCCACTACTGGCACTAGTGCCCCACGAGTTGGACGCCTCCGGTTTGCTGATTCGACGTGTTTTCGTTTTTATTTTTTTTTACCAATTTTCTTTCAAGTATTAGGCTACCGGGTTTTGTACATGTTTGAGTACTTTCAAACTCTGCCTATATGAATTATTTTTAAACTTCGGTTTGATTTGATTAGAAATCTTTGGCCAAACCGTTTTGTCCACATTTTTGAATTTTTTTTTTTTGTTTTTGCATTTTTCCGGTCTTTGTATCCATGTGCTTTTTGTGAGCAAATATTCGATTTGTGCGCCTTGCCGATCCTGAGATATTAATGGTGGCACAATCCATTAACTACACTTTTTACAAATTGTTCAAAAAAATTTATTGCAAAACCTGTTAACTCTAATTGTAACTGTAAATGCATTATTGCCCTATCAAATCGACCTCCTAGTTCAACGTATTTCTCTGAATTTCTCTTCACGAATATCAAAAAAAAAAATGCGCGTAAACAATGAAAGACAACATGGATAGTGACGTAATAAATAAAGCAACAGATTAAAAAAAGTCAAATCTTCGTTATACTAGCGGCATTACGCCGAAGCGTGTAACGAGTGGCGGGGCCCCATCTCCGGGGCTTACCGCCTCAGCGACACACCTCTGAAGAAACGTCGCATTTGACGCGCCGTGCCGATTTGATTTGACCTGCCCGTGAATCGAACCTCAGACCTCCCGCACCGATAGGCTTGTGCTTAACAACAGAGCTAACTTTTGGCTGCACATAAGATTTGCCGCAATTTTGGATAAATGCACTAGGCAAAACTAATAGCCCCATGGTAAATTTATGAAATAAAATTATAATTCAAATAATTTGGTTGCATATGTTAACAAACTCCAACGGTCCGTTTCACGCTTACGCGCTCATCAGGGAGTTAGAGCATAATGAAAAATACTTTTACACGTTTTACGCTGAGAATTCTTAGTCCTTACGAAATTCAAACAAATTTGCAACAAATTATAAAGGTTAAGTGAGGCATGTAAATGAGACAGGCCATGACGTAGCGTGCCATCGTCCTCGGCTCATTTTGTTTGTTCCAGAAAGCATCATCATCGTACATCACATACGTCATCATGCTGAAAGTTTTTCCTTTCACTTTTGTACTGCCTTGCTTACACTGCTGATGATGACAGCTGAATCTGTGTTGTCGAAACGTCCAGTTTTGAGAATTATTGCGGCTTCATTTTTCCTTGAGGAGACAATAGGTTTTGCCAAATGACGGCAGAGCTGATTAGTTTTGTAATATCTGTAGTTTTCTAGAAATTTGCCACATCGAAAAACTGCTTGTGATCTTCAAACTTGAGGCACTAACTTACTCACAACCAGCGTCCTTTTGACTTCTCGAAAACGTGCTGTTCAGGCAATGTGTTTTAACTGTGGTCTGTGTCGCTTTCCAACACAAAACTACGATTTGGTGCTTCAGTTGACGCAGTGCAAAACTGAAGGTTAAATTCGATACAAATTTCAAAAAAGATTTAATTTTAGAGGAATCAGCATTGTATTATGACGCGGAAGAAGTGAATTTGTTGTACTTGGCTGTTACGCGAGCGAAGAAGTCTCTTGTCGTGTCGTCTGCTCTCGCTACTCTGCTGACATCCTGCCAGGTAATGGGTGTCCAGTAGAGTGGGCCAAAAAATCGATTTCCTTAAACTGCTTCGATAAATTGGGAGAAGTTGCCAGTTGGTCTAGAACGAATACTGAAAAACAAAATTTTGAGTTTTCATTAGTTTAGAGGGTCTCCCAAATGCAATTTGTGTGACGTACCTTTTTTCTATGCAAAAATTTAATAATAAATTGTTTGTTTTGCTTTTGGTAATTCTATAATTTTGCAGCTATCTCTATTACACATATCTAAGGCATTTTAAAGCTTTATTGTTAATATTTTGCGTCGTTCTTATAAATTTGCTTTACTTTTATTACCGCTAAATGGTTAAAGATGTTATTTGTAAGTATATTTGAGACATTTTTTTCACAATATGAAATAACCCAAAGAGACTTCGACACAGCAAAATGCAACCGCACATGCACAATCAAAATTTTGATTTAATGATACGCTTTTGAAGGTACTTGCAAGGTACAACCAACAAAAATTATAACTGCTTAAAACACCAGTACCTCAAAATTGTTCGCAGGAATTTAGTGAACACTTGATCAACAGAGTATTTTTAATACCACATTTAATATTACAGTAACATTTGCTTTGGAACGCAAGTAATTGGAAGTAGGCCTACTTGGTTAGGGACACCACTCCAAGTTATTAACGCACATGTCTACACGTGTCTACGCACATGTCTACAGATTGATATTAACGCACATGTCTACACGCCAAAAAGTCAGCCAAAGTTTTCATTGGTTACTCATTCAGATGAAGTAGCTGCAGATCGCTGTAATTTTGTTACAGCATCGATCACTTTATATGTAGATTGCAGCTGCTTTTCATTTTTTGGCATTGTAGAACCATGTAAAGATGTTGCCATTGCTAAGAGCTCTTTTGGCACAATCATTCACCACCGACAAATTTTTGACAACCGACACAATATGTTGAAAATCTGGTAATTCAGGCCAATAAGACACTGGCACTTTCAGAAACTCATCATTCAAAGGTAGATCAAAAAGTCTGTAAGTGTCAGGCCCAACAAAATCTTCCAATTGCTTATTAGAAAATGAAGAGCGTTGAGGCATTTGCTGACTTTTTTGGAAACGATGTCGTTTAATAAAGCTGAACGCATTGCTTCTTTCGTTGAATAATCCATTAATGTATTAAAAAAAGCGAGCCGTGCAAGCCGTTCACTTAAGTACCAATTATGATCTTAAATCTTATCTATTGCACGTTTGATTATCTTCGAAAGTTCATACGGCAATATTCCTTTGGCACTGCGAATTTCCTCTAATGCATTAACAAAAGCCAAATCGTTTGAGGGAGCCTTCGAAGCAGACGTGCATGTTAACCAAGCTTGAGCGTAGTAAACACTACAGAATACTGCTAAACTATCAATGGAGTCTGTATCAGTGACAAAATATGGCTTAAGCATTGCTAGCTTCATTACATACAAAACTTTAGACATCCATCTGGCATGATTGTAGGCAGAAGCTGCCTGCAGTTTAAATGGCATACGTTTATGAGGAAGTATACCACCAAGATACACGTAGCAAAATTGGGCCATTTCTAAATAATCATGCCTCATTACCGTGTCATTTTCCAAACAACATTTTAAGAATTGTTTGGCCTCATCCATGTGGCGAAGCAAAGTACGTGAAAGCTTCTTTACATCCAAGATTTTGAGTATTAGTATCAATATCGCTCCATGCAGAACACAGGTTCTTGAACAGCGGTTCGTATGGTGCTGTGGTCTTCTTTTTGTCACCAGTTGCAGACAATTTTACAAGAACAGATTCAGTAACAGCACCACAGACCAATTCGTAAACGTGATGACGGCAGGCTAACTCCAATAGTGGATGGAATAAGGAAGTTTCTAAGCGTTTCACAATGCCGTTTTTTACTCCAGTGTTAACCGCGGTAGTGTCAAATACACATACGATTACCATACTAAGTTCTATAGTACGCTCTTTTCTAGTAGCAGATTAAGAATTACGAGTGCTGTTCATCTGCAATTCCATTTTTAACAGGTATCATTCCCAGCAATATCTCGTCTCCTTCAGAAGTAGTTAGTAGTACGGCCACTCGTTCCTCCTTGTCAGCACAGTGAGTTAAGCTTTAAATATTATTCCATCCCAGTGAAGGGTGAAAAAATTAGAAGCAGAAGCAAATTCATTAGCTAGCAATTTTCTTTCTGCTTCTGTAAAAAAGTTTATCCGTTTTCGGCGAACTGTGTTTACAGAAAGAATATTATCATCAAGACTATTTTCATCAGTTACTGCACCTACCATTTTAAACACTTGCCTATTTGACATTGAATATTTGGCTGCCAAGCTGCAGACTTCTGGAGTAAAAACTAGCTTTTTCTTTGTTTTCTTTTTTTTTGGTTTTGCCGTCAACTCTGGAATAAAGGTTTGATCCATATTTTCTGCTCTTTCTTCTGAAGAAATATATCGCAAGAAATCTCGCTGAAATGATGTATCTAAATTAAGCTTGCGCTTCATGGCTTGATCTTGTCTTTTGATGTTTCTCTTCAGCTTCCTTTGCTCTTTATTGTTCAAGGAACCGAAAGTAGCTTTTCGATTTTTACCTGGGATTGCCTCAAGATAAACCCAGTCTTCTGCTTTCTTAGAATTGGTAGGTGTTTTCAAATCTTTTTCTGTTTTTTTATTTACAAACCACAGCGTATGTTGCATATCATCTAAAAATTTTTCTCTGTTTTGTCTTTCTTTCCCTTCTCTGTTTTTGTGTTTTTTCAAATTTTCATAGCGTTCCGTTAGCTTCTTGACCATGTAAATAATAGCATCTCTGCTCTTAAGACCAGTCCCTGTTTTCTTTCACCATTTTTCAATATCTTCGACGACTAGAATTAATGATTCTTGTTTGGTAGAAGTACCTTTAGATTCTTCTTGTTTAATTTTGTGGTAAACAAAAAATTGAAGCAACACTTCTTTCCCTGATGGAGGATACTTTCCAATAACTCCCAATCTATCAACACTGGTATTAAGTATACGCGGAGGTGATTCGTCAATCAGTCATTGTGTTGTAGTTGAGCGAGACATGATAATGTTTATTAAAAACATAAAATGCAAATCATAAAAGTAGATGTCTTAGAAGTAGACCTATAACTTCACACATCTGCAAAAGGTTTTTACTTCTCATGTAATGCTTAATCGCTAAAACAACAGCGTTTTCCTTTCAGCATCCATATGCTCAATTGCGCATTGCATGCAATAAGTACAAACTGTTTGGGTTAAAAAACATCCGTAAAGCAAGTTTTATCGACTAACCGGGAAATTTTGATGAAAATAACAGTAAAATGTTGTACGTAAAAGATTGTATTGATGATATCATAATATCAGCAATTGCAATACTGCTTGTGGCAAAATTTTCTGGCTATATCCTTCCCGCTTAGTGAGCGCGCCATATATTGGCTTTGGGGGACCCTCCAGAGTTAATATATTTAAAAAATAATTATATCACAGCTGATTGCTAAGGAATTGGCGACTTTTGGTAATTCATTGAATCAAATTTCGGAAGTTCTTTAAAAAGTGCAATCTTTGGCCCACCCTAATCTCCAGTTCGCTGTCACGTCAGCTGCGGGTTGTCTGAAAAAAGTATTGCCTGCACTAGTCTTTAAAATTTTTTCAATGGTACTTTACTCATTACCCGTGGGAGTTGTTGATATTTGACCCAGTGCCCCTTGAGATGAGCGGTTGAGCACTGAGCAGCTTCTCAAACGAGTAAATTGTATTAGAAGTTAGATCTAATCGACAAATAAATCATTTCGTTGTTGTAATAAAGCTAAACAATGAATGTTGCTGTTAATAAGCTCAGTTCGACTCCGGACTATGAAATGGCGCTCTGTGTTGACGAGGTTAAAGCATGCAAGTTATCTGCTTTGTTAATAAAATGTGAATATTGCGGATTTTTTGTTGCAGGTCCAATTTTTGTCTTTACAACGTTCCAACTTCAGCCATAATTCAATGACGTGTGTCCGTTGCGAGACTGTGCTCCTTCCTACGACTCAGTTCACTATTTACCAACCGAGGATACTCAAGGTGAATTGTAATCACTGTACAATTTTTTATCGGACTTACTACATAATCTTAGCTGATATTGTTCTGATTTATATTAGCAGTATGGGGCTGAGAGAGGTTGACTTTTCAATATTGTTTCTGTCATCACCACCTACCCAATTTTTGTTTTGTGCAGATGCAAAAAGAAGGCTCGTTGTGTCAAAAATGTGGAGCGTTGCTTGCCCGTGGATATGGTTTGCTGGTGGGAAATTGGAAAGAAATATATTTCACGTATAATCAGAGTTCAATCATTGACGAATGGCATTTGAATTTCCGTTGCTGTGATTGGACTGACCCCGAACAGAGGAGTCTCGTAATTGAAACTGATTAAAGTTCCAAATATCAGTTCATTGTGATATTGTTTACTCGAGTTCATTTATGGTACAGTACTATTTGAGGTTTGAAAGCTGTTTTCGTCAAAACAGAACGATCAAGTTGCACCAGTGACGAAAGATTGAACTTTTATTGTGTATCAAGCCCCTCAGTTTGACTTAGGGATGGGGAACTGGCACAACAGTGCGAACTACATTAATGTATTATTCAAGCGCACCAAATTTGCTTATGCTTTTTAAATTTGCTTTAAACACACTTAAAATATAGTAGCAAAGTTATTAAACGATTTTGGCCGAATTATTTTTTACTTTAAATTCAGGGACATTAGCATATAGTAGGATGTGAAGCATGCAGTTTTAAGAAAGATTAACGTTTTTATTGGTATATGTTAAAGTTCTTGCGTAGGCTACATTTAAACAATCAAACGGGCCTTCATGTGATCCACGGGCCGCAAGTTTCCCTCCTCTGATATACTCAATATTGGGAACATCTGCTGTTGCTATGTGCGGTCTTGATAAATTGTGTAATTGTTTAAAATTGTTTTGCTTTGTTTTTGGCGTGAGTGCAATTACCATTGTAAATACAGCTTACAATCTTTCAACGTGATGCTAAACAATTCTCAAATGAGCAAAACTAGTTTGTAAGTTCGTTAACATAAACGAAATAAATTTGGGTTTCGGGATAAATTTCCCATTGGGCTAGCTGAACACTTACCGCTTACTTACTTTCGTTAATGCCAGATAAAATGCTTAATTCCCCGTGTTTTGAATTTCAATTAATGAAGTTTTTTGAATTTCAATTAATTTATTTCAATCTTTGAGGACAATGATTGGCCGACTGCAAGTGCTTGACAGTCATCCGGCCTTCTACCTTTTGAAGAGTTGCTTCTCTTTGCCCAAGCTGCTTTTTATTCTCCGAAGTGCGCCGTGTTACTTAGAACACTCTATCTTGGCCGAGTTCACGGACACACTCAGGCGGGGGATGGCGAGCATATGTAACATTAGCTTCGATAATGTCAGCTGGGCCCAAGCAACTCTCCCTATCAAAAAAGGTGGAATTGGCCTTCGTCTACCGGAGGATGTTTGTTTACCAGCTTATATCTCCTCCTTGAGTTCATGTCGGGCGCTTGTCCAAGATGTTCTTATTCATTTTCCCGAACTGCCCTTGGACAGCCCCTACGACGTGGCTCTGCAGCCCTGGCTGGATAATGGTTTAACACTTCCATCAAACTTTTCCAGTCAGTGGCTTTGGGACGACATTATCTGTCAAGCTAAAAAAGATCAGCTCCGCTGTTCTCTAGACCAGCGGCAGCTCGCATGCCTTGAAACAGCATCACAGCCACACTCAGGAGACTGGCTTTCTGCTCTCCCACTACCATCGACTGGCTCTCTCCTGGACAACGATACCATCCGCATTGGCCTCTCATTGCGCCTAGGCTTACGCGTCTGCGAAGTTCGTCGTTGCGGTGGCGTGGTGGATGAGTATGGCCTTCACCCCTTATCTTGCCGGCGCAGCGCCAGCCGTCTCCCTCGACATTCGGTGCTTGACATTATAAAACGTAGTCTTGACGCAGTGGGTTTCCCTTCCATCCTTGAACCAGTCGGGCTTGATCGTGGTGACGGCAGGAGACTTGATGGAATGACCATCTTTCCTTTCACTGCGGGCCAATCACTTGTTTGGGACGCCACCTGCAGCGACAGTTTCTCCTGTTCGAACTTGATCAAGTCCGCCTCTGATCCTGGTAGTGTTGCAAGGCAGGCCGAAGAGTGCAAAGTTACCAAATACCGCACTCTGTCAGACCGTTTCCACTTTGTGCCTCTTGCAGTGGAGACATCTGGCATCATCGGCCCCAGGGGAACCTCACTGCTGCACCGAATTGGCGGCTTGCTGGCTGGCCAAAGGGGTGACCAGAGGGAGTCTGTGTGGCTGTTCCAGAGGATAGCCCTAGCAATTGTCTGTGGCAATGCATTTTCGATTATCACAGCAGCAGGCCACCGGACAGCCTTCGACCCCTGATTTTCCTTTATTTCTTCTGTTCTTTCAATTTTATCGCCTTTCACGTGCCCCTTTGTACATATTTTTTTTTTTTTGTTTTGGTTCTGTCATAAGTTTTTATTTGCACGTGTAATAGTCCTTGATTGCTTTTTTATATATTGTTCTCAAGATAGTGACGTATAGCTTTCAAAATAAACTGCTAATATTAATGAAGTGAGCTTGAATCCTACCCTCCAAGTTTCTGAGCCTTTTTGTTTTTTTAGTACTGGTAGAAATTTTTAACTTGCGCTATAGATTTGATATTTGCCTTCATTTGTTGATGAATAATCATCCTCTTTATGACGATTGATAGGCTGTCATTGGGTTTTACCTTACGATTGAACCTTTACCATATTTTCCATATTGTCGCGTTATTTTACAGTATTAGCTTTAGAGAAAAGACCGTTTTTATTTTGTCCCAATTCATGATAAAGCATAAAAATCAAATAATAATTTTTCACGACATGAGATCGTGAAGAGACAAAAGTTTTCGAGTCAAACGGTCACTTTGGGAAGAATTTCTAAATTACAGCACTGATAGGCCTAGAGTGCTCAGGTTTTCGACTTGTTTTTTTTTGAAGTTATGGAAATTATTTCTCAAATAGATTTAGGAAAATTGTTTCAGCAAATAATTACTCCCACCTGCCTTTAATATCAAAAGAATTTCGCGATAAGTTTTGACGAATTTCTTGTACGACATTATTTGCATGCGAGGTGGTATATTGTTCCAAATTTTTGTTCCCTTAAGTTCAATGGATTATTAGTGAACTGATGTGGTCGATCGAGCATGGCGATAGGATTAGATCAAGGGTGGGGAACCTGCGGGCCACATGCGGCCCGCTTAAGTTTTGAACGTGGCCCGCGTCAGAACTTTGTTAAGTGTACAACGAACTGGTAGAATAGAAAACGTTGAGATTTCTTAAAAACTTTTTCTTAGTCTACTACATGCTGTTTTTGTGGCATAAAAAACGCGCAAAAGTCTCTGATTTTTGCGGTAAAAAACAACTCAGCATGAATGCTTAGTAATTTTGCGACGTATTGTGTATTTTTTGAGCCAAATTTTCAAATTGAAAGTGAATGTGTCCCGCTGAAAGTATCATGCAATCAATGCGGCCCGCTATGCTCTGCCGGTTCCCCACCCCTGGATTGGATCATGGTGAATGGTTAATCTTGTAGAGTGGCAGTGCATATTTTTAAAATTCAAGGTAGTAGTCCAGTATGGTGGAAGGCGTCTGAGCATGGCTTGTTTCACAAATTCAGCAACTTCTAGCTTGTAGAATGTACATATTATGAAGTTTTAGAATTTAGGACGGGAAGAGAGGGATTACCGAGGTGCGCCATTCACTACAACCAATAGCGCGCATTGCTTCGATTTGGAGAGCGGTTAGTCAGCGACGTGGCCCAGCGGTACCGCGCGCAGGTGACTGATCCTATGTGACGGGTTCGATTCGCGGCTGGAGCCGATCGCATTTGACATATGTAACGGGTGGCTGCTGACTCGAAGAGCGCAAGCTCACTTCGCAGTCTCCCTCAATTACTATTGAATTTTCAGTTCAATATAATTTGAAAATAACCTTGGTTATGGAACCGCCTGAGAAAAAATTTCAATCCCACCACTGCTTACATATGTGATTGAATTTTAAATCTTGGGTTGCATAAATATTGCTGTAAAAAAATTACCCGGCACTGTGGCAAACAACATTAAACAAAACATTCAACGCATGCCAAAACCAACTACTTTGACAATAGCAATTCTGTACTAAAACTACATAAAATTCAAAATGTCACTGTCATTGAAAACCCTAAGCTTGAGAACGAAGAAGATTTTGCTGAATATAGCTAAGGCCATTGAGGAAGCTTATTTATTCAGTTGTTATTTTGGTATATAAGGTTTATTCTTTTTTTGACTTTTTTGCTAGTAATTTTTTTGGCTAGGGCTATTTCTATGGGCTCATACAAAAATAAGCTCTTTGTTTCTTATATTATCCCTCGCGCTCTTCCCAATTGTACAAGAGTTCCCAATTGATGAAGTAATAAAATAAACCAAAGAGACAAATGTTACGGCCCATAAAACATAGCCACTTCCAATTCTTTAGGCTATTTGGGTTTGAAATTGGGGTTTGCATTTGGGACTCAGGGTTTGGATTCAGAAAGTTTTTACAATTTTGTTTCATCGTCTGATCATAGGCCTACGTGGCGTAAGAGAGCAAAATGACATTTAGGTCTATTTTGCCACAGGGTAACGTCTAGTATCAGCCCCCGGGTGTGGTTAGGTAAACTGAACAGAACCCTAACTAAATTTAACCCTAACCAAACCTAACCGAACCTGGGAGCTGATACCAGACGTTACCCCCTGCCACATGCGGCAAAATATCCGATGCCTTGAAAGAAAAAATTTCCACCATAATTGCTTAAATGAAAATATTGTTTGCCACAAGTGAAGAATTTATAGCTCCAAGTCTCTTGAGTCATACTAGCCTACTATTGCCATTTGCCACACCGAGTGACAAGGTTTCCAATTTGCTTATTTTTATGATCGTATTTAGGCTAATAGCCGCAGAACTGGAGGATAAAAATGAAATAACTATCAATCAACAGTACCAGTAGCCAGTATTCTGGTTGCCCATAAAAATGATATTAAAGCTGACTAGGTTAGGTCCTACAGTCCTATGCTATAGGCCATGTTTTGCTTACTACGATACCGGTAACTCTTACTAACTATACTTGGAGCTTGTTTGAATCAAGCCGCACCTTATAACAGGCAGATATATGACAAGCACAAGGACCGCTAGTGAGTTAATTTATTAATGGGAATTAGGGCCTAACCTTAACCCCAAATTCCCAAATCCTAACCCCGGCTTAATTCAAACAAGCTCCGTGTATTTTTGGCACTGGGCAGTGTCTATTTTGCCAATAGCGCCCAAAACACTGATTGGCCAAAAAATTTAGGTTTGTAGGTTAACTCGTGTGTACCACATCATACGCATGACTGTTGATAGGCTTACATCCATTTGCACACCCGGTTTTTAAAAAAATTACCCAAAAAGTATCTTACCGCAAACGGCAAAATAGACACTTCCACTTCCTATACTTTTTATTTTGGTCTAGCTTCAATTCTTATATTGGTACCAGTTCTACACTTTTCTGCTTTTCTCATTAGCCTTTTGCTCATAAGCACAACGTCTACAGCCCAGCAAGATTTCAATTTCATCCTCTCACTTTCAAAGCCAAGCAGAATCAACCTAGCCCAGCAAATTCAGTGGCAAATGCCGAACTTCAGCTATCCCCATTTCAACCAGGCAATGAAGCTACATGACGTCATATTTAAGGTGTTCACTTTTCAAAGTGAACACCTTGAATGACGTAGAACTGTGCATTAGGATGCTGCTGATCGCTTTTTTCTTTTTTCAGTTTTTTGAATTGTTTATTATAGTCAAGGTGTTCACCTGGATCGGGTGAACACCCTGGTTGTTTATGGTAATCGCAAAAAATTGCAACTATTAATTTTTTTAAAGGGGAAAGTAGCAAAAGTTACTTTCTTAACGAAAAAGTTTATTACAAAAAGTAAAAAAGATTATAAAAAGTTAGAAAAAAGTATTTTATTGGAAATGCCAGGGTGTTCACTGAACACCTTGAACACCCTGAGAATACGCCACGGATAGTTAAGTGGCAGAGTATGTTACGCAACCTTCGCATAATATTTGTTTCCTTCATTGTTAAAACTTCGAATAAATGTTAGCTAACGTATTTAAATGTAGTGAGTAGTTAGCTGGTTATTGGGTTAGGATTAGAGCTGTTAATAGGTTAATGTATGTTGATGTGACCAACCGCAAACAGGCCTTGGTGTTATCCTGTCTACTGTCAGCAAAATGGACACTGCCAAGTTTTCAAATGCAATATCAAAAAAGGTAATTAAACTTCAGCATCGAAATATGCTAGTTATTCAAAATCCCTTAGCATACGAAACAATTCACCATTAAAAGACTGGCAGCGGCTATTTTCACCAGACAGTAAAAAGAGCCTGGTGGCTACTTTTACAAGACAACAAAAATCTCCTTATAAATGCAATTATAAATGATCAAATCCATGAAATACATGCATTACCTAACCTTAATCTTGCAAAAATATGTAAGAAAAATTTTAGTAAAAACAAAACAAAAAATCAAGTGATAACTAAAGGTTGCCAAACATACATTCCGACCGAGTGGTGACCCTATAACTTTGTGATGCACAAACGGATGCCTTACCACTGTGCCATTCCTTTCGTCGACCAAAATCGTTCAAAATGCATGTATAAACAAACATAGGGCTACACGTATGTGAGGAGATTTTTTTTGTCTTGTAAAAATAGCCACTAGGTTCTTTTTACAGTCTTGTCAAAATAGCCACTTCCTAAAAGATTTATATGTAGGCCTATATACACATTAATAAGATGAGAAGAAGTCTCAAAGACTGGTTTATAAACACTAGCATCCCTTGCAAATTAACAAATATAGTTGTTCCAATAAGGATGCCATCTCTAAATATGTACTGATATACTACACAGCTACACATATAGCCTACCAAATATTATCACTACTAACCTCAATTTCAATTTCCCACTCCACATTTGTGACAATATCATTTAAAATATGCAGTTCTAACATTATCTGGCACTATGATCGGGAGAGTTGTCGTCCTCGCGTCAAATCGTCGTGCGTCAAATCGGGTTGGGGTCGGGAAGCTGGGGTCGGGGGGTTGACACGAAGACGATTTGACGCGAGGACGATTTGACGCGAAACGTGTGTAATGAGGGTCGGCGGTTGGGGGAGGGGGTCGGGATAGGGAGAGTTGTCGTCCTCGCGTCAAATCGTCTTCGCGTCAAGTCGGCCGCGTCAAGTTTGTTTGCGTCAAATCGTCCGCGTCAAATTGTCATGTACCCTCTAGCATGTGGACATTCAATACAGTGAAAAAATAGGCAGTAGCAACAGTCTAACAGTGAAGAACAGACAAATGGAGTTTGTTGGATTAATTCAAAGAGAGACATACAAGACAATATTGTAATGTTGGGCGGATGAAAATAGCGATCCACGACCGGTTTCGCTCTCATTATGAACTCGTCAGGTGAATAATTAGGCCTAGCTAATAGAAAGTTGTGCAAAAAATAAAGAAACATAGGGTAGAAAGACAAAAGAAACATACGAAAAGTACAAGATAGGAAATATCAAATGGCCAAGATCGCAACTAACGGAATTTTGGATGCAATCAAAGCAACGTCAATATAAACTGAATATGGTAAAACGACTCTTCTCCAGAATCAAATCTGCCAGCTAAAACTGAATGAAATGATCCTGAGATGTCCATAGAATTCAATCAGTCAACTCCATGTAAAGAAATAAGCAATAAAAGAGCAAAATAAAGAAATTAAAACTCCTAAACAGAATGCGGCATCGTCAATCTCAACAGTAACGAGATACGTCACAAACAACTTTTCACAATGCAGGTGAAAATCACGCGATCATCATTTCACAAAAAACGATGTCAGCGCTGGTACCGTGGTGATTGTGCATTTGTGCAAACTTATTCTGATCTCTGCCTAACCTGTGGTGCTACCTCATCGAACCCAGTTTATGAACCTCTGCTTCAGGCAATATGTAGCACATGTTGACGAAATTTTCGCTTTCACACTTCTGAACTAAATTGAAATGGATTAAAAATTAAACCGAAACGAAAAATTGGGGATGGCTGAAAATATGACATAACAACCCTGTCAACATTGTCATAAAATACCCCCATAAAAATTTAAGTGGGCGCTCATGGCTGCACCCTCAACACTTTGTTGCGGCATCGACTAGTTAGAACAGAGATGCTTACCTGGGGTTTGCCAACCCCTGGCGATTTATGAGGAAATTTCTGGGTGTACTTGGATGCAGAGGCGTAGTTAACACAACAGTTAGGGGGGAGCGAGGGCCGGATTTAGAAAATGAGAAACACACCGTTTTCATTCGACCTCAGTGATCGATTTCTAAAAAAACAGTCTCATGCGTTAAATATAGGGGGGCCAAAACTTCGGTCCCCCCTAGCGATGCCAATGCTAGGAGAGCAGTCTAGTTTTTATGTGTTGCTATTGTTTAACCTCGCATACTGGAAAAAATGTTTGTTGATTGAAAACAGCGCGTACATTTTGTCTGAGTTTGCGTTATTGCGATGCACCATTGCGTAATCCACGGCTTTTTTAAACTCTCTATTTCCCTTTTTTAATCTCTATTTTAATCTCTATTTAACTTTCTATTTAAATCTCTATTTAAATCTCTCTATTAAACTTTCTAAACTTTTTTAAGCTCAATATTCTTAACGGAATAATGAAATCTGAATTCAAACAAAGGACCATTAATTTGATGTTACCTTCCAAGTCCCACTCAAATGGGACTTAACGATGGAAAGGTTAAGAACTCCTGAGTTAAAAGCTATAGCCACACAAAATATTTTGCTCACCGCAGCCCATTAGCGTTGACGAATAACGGCATGAGTGATTAGCAAAATGTTATAATAAATACGTGAGACCAAAAAATAACTTTGCCGTTGTTGCACCTCATCACAATCGGTACAAAACGTCATAATCAGTTTTATTCACATTAAAATCGGATTTAATGATTTGTGTTCTCTTAGCAATAGCTATCATAGATTATACAGTGGAAATACTCATTAATCTATTTTATATTTATTATCACGCAAGCTATTAAAGAATTCGACACATTTTAGTAAGTACAAGTTTGATTTTAACCTTTAGTTCAATATATTCTAATATAAACACATAAAGATAGCTCGGTAAATGTTGCGTATGCAGTAGCTCATTAATTTTCAAAATCTTGGGACCACAGAATTTTTTTACACTGCGGTGGGGTGTGAACTGTGGTACTAACAAGAGCCTAAATGTTTCGGTATATAAGTTGAAATATGTTTTTATGCAGACGCTTCACTATACTGTACATTATATTGACTGCCTTAAGTCAATCTGCGTTACTACCGCAGATCACTTTACGTCACATTTGTATTTTGATGTGACGTGAGTTTTGACATCTAAGTGTGATGTAGCTAGTTAATCTCAGCCAATAATTATGTCCAGTTATGCATGAAAACAAAAGAAGCGGAACGAACACACAAGTAAACAAATAAGTTGGTTAAAATCAAGGCAATTTTTTATCTTGTAAATTAAAGTTGTCGAATTGTTGCGTCATCAAAAACTAATACGTTGTATTTTGTTTATGACGCAATAACCGTGAAAAATTGGTATCAAATACCTGTGCTCTAAATACGTTGATTGATCAATTTTTTTGCTGTATAGGCTATACCCTCGGTATCGTCCTAATTTTTGTTGTTAATTTTGACTGTCGCTGTTAACAAACGCTAATTTTTGTAGAGCTAAACTTCAAAAACATCTCAAATTTCTTAAAACTGCATTTGTGTGGGATACAATTGCTGGCCCTTATGCTTTTTAAGTCAAATGACTCGGCAATGGGCAGACAGCGTGTAGATTTATGCCGATTATATAATTCTCTAAAAAATTTCATCGGCGGTAAATGGAGCGAAGTGATTTGAATATAAAAGTCTATAAGGGAGACCGGCCGTTAGCTCAGTTGCAAAGCGCACGCTATCGGTGCGGGAGGTCTGGGGTTCGATTCCCGGGCCGGTCAAATCGGCACAGTGTCGCCAACGACTCGCCACCGTTGCGATGTTTCTTCGGAGCTGTGTAGCCCAGGCGCTAAGCCGCGGAGATGGGCCCCGCAACTCGTTACACGCTTCGGCGTATTACGGCGAGTATAATGAAGATTTGATTTGATTTGATTTGAAGTCTATAAGGGAATGAAAGTTGGAACGGAAAGCAGTGCGCTTTTTGATAAACTTTTGTGATGAAATGAGTAAAATGTGGAATCGAATGAATGAATAATTCAGTGGTCGAATTTAATTTATATGCTCGAAACTCTTTAATGATATTAAATAAATGTAATCGAAGCACACCAAGTTTTCATTGAAGTTGCATAAAAATGTCTGAGGTTATTTTTCTTTTTCCTGAATCTCAATAAATTACAAATTAGCGTAGTATCATCGCGAAGGCAGGATATAACGATGATTATAACACAATGACTTGAAATTGTTTCGCCGCAGAATCTTCGCGTTATTCGAAGCAGATCTCATCGATTTCTTACCGAAGTTTTATTTGCAGCCAAAAAATACAAAAAGGTTAGTTATTTTTATCCCTTTTTCTTAGTCGCATATTTATTCTGCCAACGCGCGAAAGCAACCAAAATGCATGACGAGCTTGATAAGGAGTTGCCGACCACTTGCCTACCTATGGGGTTGCTAACCATTCTACATTTCGAAGGACCTTCATGGAAATGAGATCTTTGCGCTGTCCTCGCCCTTCAGAAAAGTTGGAAAGGAGGCTAAATATCCTGTAGCGCTTTTGCAACAAGAGCCGAAAAACAGTTAAAAGTACCGTAACCAAAATATCAAGTAACTTCTCCTGCGAAGTGGTCTGCAGTCATTTTTGCCTCGGTCGTTCGATACAAACGAAATTGATCATTGCCTTAAATTAGAAAGGATAACTTGAAGTGCTTTTGTTACGGACTCTTCATATTATTCCAAGCAAAATTTTTTCCATTTTTACCGAAACTTATAGATTGAAAGTTTTGCAGCCAAAAAGCAGCACTTTTAGGTTTGTTATGTTTTATAATTATGATTTTTTAGTTGCATGTTTAACAACTTATCACAAAAAAACGATCAGTCGTTATAACGAGCTCGCTCAGAATTTACCGCGGTCACCTGTCTATCAATCTACCATGAAAGAAGCCCTTTGAGGGGTTTCCTAACGGCGCTGTTTGTTTTCTACACTGTCTCTGTAACAGCCTACCGAACGTCAAGCTGGAAAGCTGGGAATAACAATATCTGGAGATTTTAAACCCAACTCGGTATCACCCAAAGTCTACCAGCCCAGAGATACAATTCGGGCTCAGGCATCAGTTTGAGTAAAACTTGGAACCGAGTTGCGAGCGCGCATACAGTAGATAAACGACATACTTTTTTTCAGCCCCAAGGTAGCTGCAGATGTTTTAATTTTGTGGCCTGTAATTAATAGTTTTAATTGAGAAATGGCTTTCGGCCTTTTTTCGACCTGGTTGTAGGACTTCAAATCAAAACCGCGGGCTCGGACCAACGCTAGTTCGCCTATTTGCAATTATTTACCAGCCAGAGAAAGACGCTCTACCTACGCAACTATCTGGTTGGTTAAAAACTAACTTGTTTTTCAAAATAATAATTGCGTTTATTGAGGCAATGCGTAGATGACGAAGCAATTTTGCTTTACAGAATGGATGAAAATCAGATGGTTGACAAACAAATACCAGTGCAAGAAAAAGTCATAGCTGCTAAATCGAAAAAGAACATAGTGAATAAGGAAGAACTTAGTGCGGTGAAAAAGGAGCAGGTATAAAGAAAAGCAGTTTAGAATGATGATTAGGCAATTTAAGGCAAAATATGCTGTGTCGGAATTGGTACTGTAGATCATCGGCGTTAAACAAATATTTAGAATTTTTTACACAATCAAAAACAATACTAAACAACCAGTCTTACGTTCATATTATTTTCCTTTTCTTCTAATTTTTTTCGGCAACCTTGATGTCCTGCAAACGAAGTACTTTAGCCATAGGCTATATCAAAAACTTTTGAGCATTCTCTGTCGGGTATAAGCCATATATCAGAAACCACGACCGCTCTCAATGTTGCCCTGAGATTAATGCAATTGTTCATCCAGTCACATTCATTCTTCATCGTCAAAGAGCGACGGAAAAGCTGTAGCGAGCTGGGAAAGAAATTTGTCAGTAACAAGCTCGAAAAAAAAAAAAAAAAAAGAAAATGGCTGCAGGCGCTGCTTTCTGCTCCCTCATGGTAGGGGAAATGCGGGACCTATTGGACGATTGGACCTAACGGACAACAGCATATTTCCGTGATCATGTGGTCAATTTGCGGTTTCATTTTAGTGAAAGAAGTGAAGTTTCAGGATAGTTTTGAGACTATAGGAAGCTCGCACGCAGTGTGATGATGTCGTTTGCATTGGTAGCTAAGTGAGTCTCGTGCTTACTGGAGGCAGCGAGTATACATCTAGGTGACATTTCTAAACCAGAATATTTTGGGAAGGAAGTTCAAAATGGCTACCAGGGGATCTTTCGGACGGGACCTATCGGACATGTTCAACCACTCAGAAGCTGTCTGAAAGGCGTTGCTTGATATTGCAAAAATCTTCCCACAACCCGTCTCAGTCTCAACAACGAAGCGACTGAGCGGGATTTTACGTACAAAACCTACAGACCTACAGTGTGTAGATTATGTTGCCGTAATTATCGTTTATTATGCGTAGTTGTTCGTGTTATTACACATTTGTTCTTTATCCAACTATAGAAACGATCTTTATGAAGCGTTCTCTTTCACTTTAGGTCACATTTGCAGCTGTCGGAAAGGTTCCGACCCAATGGGCGAAAGGTCACCATGGGTGGGGAGCGTTCGGACGTTTGAGTGACACTTTTCATTCGCAAATACAATCACCCATGACATTTCGAATTTTTCCGTTTGAGTGCGGGATAAATTAACCACCAACCAAACTCCAACCTAAACTAAAAAGCGTCTAAGATTGTCTAACTAGTTGGACAAAAATAAAATTAAGTAAAATTTGTTCGATAGGTCCCACACTTCCCAACTCGGTGTCTATGCTGACAAGTCTGAACTTTCAACAATTTGCCCCTGAGTGAAAATCAATTGCATTTAAAACTTCCTAATATTTTTTTAGAACAAGAAGGATGAAGGCTTTAAGCAATTGCTAGACAAAATGAAAAAGGACCAGGATTCCATACAATTTCTCGCATTTTTTTTTAAAAAACGGTAAGTAACTCGAAGAAAGTTTTTGATGATTTTGGTACGAAATAGCTGCAGCTGCATTATGTTGGGTTTTATACAATTTTTGAGGATACTTTATTTATTTCATGTAACCACATTGACTTCAGAAGACAGCTGTTATGATTAAGTTTTTTTCGCATTCATAATACGAAAGTATAATACTGTAATAATATCGTTTCTATGGCGCTCTTTTCTGATGGAAAGTTAGATCAAAGGCGCTTGACAAAATAACAAAAAATGTAACGTAGCAGTGAAAACAATGGAATTAAATACAGTAAATATAAATATGAAGTTGCAGTGATAAACGTGAAAAAAAATGGTCCCCGGTATTAGCGTTAAGTACTTAGACTGGCTGGAAATGTATATGAAATTATCCTGGTAAAACTATGACCATTTATTGCAGTGCCGCTGCGGAGAATTTATTTGCCCACCAGCTTCACAAACTATCTGCTTCTAAAGCAGCAAATTGCGCTACACTGAAGTAAGTATAAAGCTACAGTATGAAAACTCGCTTGTTCATTACTTGCATTGTATTTTCAGTTGTTTATTTAAAGCTCATTTTGACAAGATGGTTGGTGTAGTGGACAAAGACATAGCAATCGGCGCGGAAGCTCGCGGTTCGATTTCTAGGACGGTCGATTTTTGTGGTTCGGCTCTCGGGGGTTGATTCCCTGCATGGACGGTACAGTCAGTCGGAAAGAGTGTCGCTAACGGCGCGCCATCACTGTTCGTTGCCCAGACGTTAATTAGCGGAACTAAAACCGGTTCCGCGAATTAACGAAAATACGATTTGATTTCTTTATTTCGAGCAGCTTCGAAGCAGAACTGTTATCCGTCACAAAGAAATCCGCCACATTTCACAGCAATTTTGCTTACACATGCGAGAAGCTAAGTAAAGAACTAAAGAAGCTACACGACAAGCAAAGAACTAAACAAAATCAAGTAAAGTCGCTGATATTGTGTTCTATATACTAAAACCATGAGTGCATTTATTTGCGTTTGAAGACGATTCTGCTTGCAACATAAATAAAAAATCGCTGACAATTAAGAAACCGATGTTTTGATTTGCTGAAAATGAATGAGAAGCAATGGAGAGTTTTACGTAGGCCTACCTTACGTTAAGTTAAAGCTGAAAGAAGAATTGTCGTGTTGTGGAAAATCTAACGATCTGGCGCCCGGGTGGCTCAGTTGTCATGACAATGCTATCGGTGGGGGAGGTCTGGGGTTCGATACCCGGGTCGGTCAAACCGAACACATTGTCGCCAACGGCTCGCCATCGCTACGAGGTTTCGTCGGAGCTGTGTTGCCCCAGGCGCTAAGCCGCGGAGATGGACCCCGCCACTCGTTACACGCTTCGGCGTAATGTATCGAGTATAATGAAGATTTGATTTATTGGTTATAGGCTTAAACGCTGTTTCGCCAACTAAGGTAACGTAAGCAAGTGCTTTTTTGTAGCAATGCTCAATTTGATAAAAGAGTCATTGCTTTTCTTGTGCAATGCGCAGATATCGAAAGAAATAAAACAGGCTCGCTCTTTGCTGCGACAACTCAAGGATTCGGCTAAAGATCTCAAAAAAAGAAAAGAAATCTATAAACAATTGGTAGGCAAAGTTGATGAAAAAAAACTCATGGGATACTTGCCTCAAGGTATAGCCAAGGTAAACAAGTTTTGTTTGAATTCATCAGTTATACGGTAGTTTATGGCTAGGGCATTAAACGTTTCTTGTTTTGATTACAAGAGATATTGAATATTGTGAATCGATTACCCTCTTGTGAGTGCCATAACTTTTTACCAATATAGTGATTCAATATTTATAAACTTTAATAGCAGTGCGGTTTGCAGAGATAACTTATCATTAACAATTGATCTGTGTCAGCTTATTAAGGTTTTGAACTCGAATATACCAACCAATCTAAACTTGATATTTTTTTACCGCAATGGAGTTTAAATTTGAAAAGTTAAAGTTATTACCACGAACAAAAAATTACATGTGTGGTGCACTTCCATACTCAAATCAAATAAAGTAGCCTATTTGAATTTGGCTTGGTAAAGTTTTGTGAACTCAGATTCAAATGAATTATTTTCAACATTGCGATTGCAACGTTGCTACTCGTATATGGAATTTCGTGGATTCATTTTGCTTAAATTACAGTATACGCCACGTCTGACCAACCAAATGATTTTGTGTATTTTTATAAGTCCCCCATTACTTATCAATGTTATCATCATATTTTTAGGCGATGTGGGCAACATTTTGATAGTAAAGAAAGCATATTTTTTATAAAAGTGTTGTGTCTGGAACATTTAGGTGGAAACAAACATGATAGAATCCGGTCAAAAGTACAAAACAAGAGTTGAAATGCATGTCAGCTTAAGAAAAAAATACGACGACAGAATGGCCGAAATGTGGAAGGTATTTTGTCATATTCACTAAAATAATACTTTATAATACAGTAGATTGAGGATGTTGATAAGCAAAACTACTGCAATGCTACTCAAAATCCATTTGGTCCTTAAACTCGTAACAAGAATTGATGAACTAACTGTGCATCGCTTGCTTTTGCAATAATAGTAATGCGCATAAATGAACGCAAATAATCTTGCAGAAAATACAAGAAATGGAATTGGAGATTGCGCAACAACTTCAAAACTCCCTACGAACATACATATCGACACAAGAAAATGGCAATATTTCTGCTGCACATGTAAGCTTTGTAATCAATCCTGTTCAGTGTGACCATTTGCCCATAAATTTGAGATTGAAAAAGTGTTTTTGTTTTCTGTTTTAGTTTGCTTCACGCCTAATTGTCCGGTGCTTAATCGTTGCTCTCAGCGATGCAAAATGTTGCTTTGCATCAAGGCTTTCCATGAAACAACAAAATGTTCAAAAAACTAAAAACAAAGCAACCACAAAATATCTGTGTGATAGCTATGAGATTGAATTTCCCAACTGATCGCTAAACTAAACTTAACGGCAAACAGGGCCGTAGCCAGCCGGGGGCCAGGGGGGGCGCCGCCCCCCCTGAGAAAATCGCGATTTTATCAATAAAACCAAAAAAACTAGACTTTGATACAATTTTTTTCTGTTGATCCTCGGCTAGGTGCGGATCCACAAATTCGATAACCGGAGGGGGGGGCAATATACTTTAGTCCTATTGAAAATATTATTTTAATTTTTTTTGCAAATAGTATAAATTGTTGACGTTTTGGGAGAGAACGATTGCCCAAGCCCCCCTCTCACTGAACCTTTTGGATCGGCATCCGCAGCTGTTTTAAAAACTGTCTTTCAAACCTACAACTTGCCTTTTTTGCTTGCGCTTTTTGCTCGCGATGTTCGATTATTACATAGCTCTGATTATTACGTCATAATTGAATTTACTTTGTTTTGATGAAGAGAAAGAACGGGTTTATTTTTGTTGCTCATTAAACGACACAGAACACCGGAAAACATGCAGCAGTGAGATTGTGAGACTGAGAAACAATAAAAAAAAATCAGCAACAGGTAGCTGCTGCGAAGGGACCAACGGTCTTCGAGTCAAGCAACAACCCTTCAAAAATAATCTTAGTGAAGAGTTATTTTTATACACAAAATATTTGTTATTTACAGTATAATAGAGATGAGAGTCAGAGTGAGCGACAGAAAACAAAACGCTCAAATTTAAAATATCTGATTGTACAATGATGTAACAAGATGATCTAAAAAGGCCGATAGTACAATGATGTTTCAAGCTTGAAAAAATATTGTTTGTATATCTTCTGTTATTCGTAAGATGGGCCCTTGTAGTAGTTGGTTGATAAGCATATGATACGATGCTGTAAACCGTTAGGCAAGGCGCTTATTAGTAAGTGAGCACATTATCGTCGATACCCGATTTGAGTGTTAGCCTAATAAACGATAAGTTCTTGAGCCAAAGTAGCTTATTATTGCAAAATAATTTGCAAAAAGATTAAGATTTTCTGCTTCCCTGGAAATAGTTTTGTTCTCCCCTGGCTCTCGGGTCTGGCTACCCTCCTACCCCTCTCTGGAGTCAAGCTTGAAAATGGGTCCCAACCAGAACATGAAGCCGATGTTTTGAAACACACTATAGCTTGTTGGGTGCTTATATTTTCTACGCATGTAGTATTTACTGCTAAGAACTTTTTGAAACTCCAGTACTTTACCAAAGCGCACAATAAACAACATAAATTGACTATATTAACTCCTTGTATTTGAGAGGGCCTAATAGCCTTTTCTGAGGCATGTAGGCGCACTGATTGCAAAATAACTAATTTGCTAATAGCCTCAAAACCTCAAAGCTGATTCAAAAAAGTAGTTTTAAAAGCAGAAAAAGCAATAGCTTCCAGGGCTTATCCCCGGACCCCGCTGGGGGAGCTTACAACGCTCTTCCAGACCCCCAAGCTGAATAATTGATTGTTTGATACCACTAAATCATCATGAACGTCTAGTGGCGTGTGCACGAGAAGAGTTCAACTCCCCCTTTGGCCATGAGACCAATGAAAAATAATTTTTGTATCAGCTTTATGCGATGATTTCTGCTTCTGGTCCTTTTGCTACCAGTATTATTGAATCAGTTACAAGTACTTTTTTTAATAAAAAGTGCGTTAGAATGAAGTATTTTTTGCTTAAAATTCGAAAATTCGGTCAGCAGCTGGGGGCGTAGCCCAGTTAATTTTTCAGAAAACACCTTAGGATGGCTATATCGTTGAAAAAAAGGTCATTTTTTCGCCCCCCCTGAGATTTGTTTCGCCCCCCCAAGCTGGTCCGGCTGGCTACGGCCCTGACGGCAAAACTCAACTTGTTCACATAAATGTTTCAAGCGATACCTGGATGTTGCAGTTGCGATGCTTCTAGTTTAACTATACCCAGTTTAGATCTGTTAAACTACTGTAAAGGCTTTCAATTTCAGGCTGTTCTATTTTTCGTATTTCAGGTTCTTGATAATTTTAACGGTGAATTTTTAATGGATAAACAAGGAACAGGTCCAAACAAAATCGATATACCGGGTATGTTCAGTCGTTCATCTTAAACAAACAAAAAAGTTGAAATATCAAATGTCTCCGTCAAGATCGATGATTGCTTTTATGGTTTATATCCCATGAATGTATCGTTAAGTAAAGGTTTTTGAAGTAATATTAATCACCTAAGAAAAATGGAAAACAATTATACGGGGTGTTTTGAGTGGTGCTTATTAGTCTTATTTCTTGAAGTTATGTTTCGCTTCAATATTTTACAAAAGTACAAATAGAAATACTGTAAAAAGTTTTTGATTTATTTGACAGAAAATACGTTATAGTCTAGGTAAAGCACTGCAGTGCTGAATTTTTGCTGACGAAAAATGTTTTTCTCGTGGTCTAGAACATCTGAAACATCAAATGATTGACGTGGAAAGTGAACTAAACGATTGCAAATCTGTACCCAAGAGAAAACCCAAATCGCCTTCTGTTCACCTGAACTGCTTTCGTCACGAAACCAAACAAGAAAAATGTGCAGCAAATCCGAAGTCTTGCTTAGCGTAAGTCAAATGCTGCGGGTCAACTTTTAGCGCGTTTGCGGCGTTATTGCCACGATACTGATTGCTCCAGAATAAATGCAAATTCATCACATTTTTGTGAAAAGCAAACAAAGGATTCAAACTGCGTTGCATAAAAAAAGTTAATAAAATCATAAGCGATAAAATTGATAAGAGTACGCAGCAGGCCCATTTGTTAAGAGTGACTTTGTGGAAAAATTTGGTGCGATATTCGTTTTCTTGTGATTCGCCATTTAGGAATTTGTTTACACGGCAGTTACAATTTTGTAATGTCATCTATCGTTTTTGCAGTGACACATCTAATGAAGCAATAATTCCGGTAAGTGCTCTTAAAAATTGTTTTGAAACTTTTGATAAATCACATCTTCGTTTAATTGTCACTCGTACGCTCAGCTGCATTGTTTATTTCTAGAATGTGGATGAAGAAGGCTACGCGATCAGACCCGAAACACCCAAGGTGAATAAACGCTTTTCTAGGAGCTAATTTGAACTTCTAAAGCTTGAAATGCTTATATAACTTATTGCGCCAGAATACCAGAATCGAAATCGAATTTGAAACAACTTGACTGTTTACCATTCTAGTGCTTGACAAAAACGAACAAGAGTTGGAGTAGCGATTCATCGTGGGGCGATGATCTCTTGGAGCAAAAAATCATGGTCAAAATCAATCCGAAAAAAACGGTGAGCAAGGAGTTTTTACGTTTCTGAAAGGGTGATTTGAAATTTAATTATCTTTATCCCAAACTTTCGTGGTTGAACTTTGAAAGAGTCGAACGCTTATTCCAACGATTCTAAACTTTATTTTTACCGACACTCCTTCAAAGTTCAAACTAAACTATGACGACTTTTTGTTTTTAGGACAAAGCAGATTTGAACAACACCACTAATTTCGCGGATTTCTTCATCGCTCCACCACCGGTAACTTATTGCAGTCTAATAAAGCTGATAAATGCTCTGTGTTACAATTGGTAAATACCGTAGAAAGGCGTGTAGATCGTTGCTTCCGGGTTGGGAGATGTTGATGCGAAATCCAATAAAGATGCGCAAGTTTGTATAATGGGTAAGCATGAAAAATGGAAGATGCAGGGGTGTGCAAGTGTGCATATTTATAAAACAGGGGGAGCATAGTTGGCTTCAACAATCTGATAAGGGTGCGCGATGAAAAACAAATGATGTAGATGTAGGTTAATGGCACGCCAAACAATGTAGCTCTCATGTTTATAACCTTGATGCACCGGCAGCTTATGTTGAGTGCTTCCAGATTTTACTGTACTGGTTTCAATCCACATCCTTCAACGAAGAATACTGCTCCATGTTTAATCTGGCCACAAACACAGCCCAAATATTACTCAATCTAGTCACAAATATTTGTCATCATGAACAATTTCAACATATTGAATATTTTCAATACTCTATTATAGTATTATTATTGTTGCAGGGTGACAAAAAAGCAAAGGATAGTAAGTGTCTTATTGCTAGTTTACGCGTATATTCGTGTTCTTCTTCTTTCGACTTTTCTTTGTTCAGAGTAACCACAACCCGAAAGTCTTCTCCATATGACTCGATCAACTTCGTCTCCTTCCCTTGCCTCCAACATCTTCATGTCTTTTCTCACCAAATCCATCGACCTTCTCTTTGGCCCTCCTCTCTTTCTTTTACCATGTACTGCCATCTCTATCATTTTCCCCAACGTTGTCTTCTTCTCTCCTCTTGACGTGTCCATGCCAACGTAACCTTGTGCCACAAAGCTTGCCACCCAACTTTGCAATTTTTGCCGTCCCTCTCACATACTCGTTCTTTATCTTTTGTTGAAATGCCCATCTCATCATTTTAAACTCTGCTACTTCCATCTTTCCCTCCTGGTTTTGGGTCATCGCCACAGTTTCCATTCCATACATATGTGGCATTTGAAAACAATCTGCAGCGTATAGTGCAACTGCTCAGATACCCAGGGTACGGGAACGTCCCCAAGATGAGGCAAATCATTGAGAAAAGTTGAATTAGGGCCGAAGGAAAACTCAATCAATTACATTTTCTGCTCTAGCATTAATGTTGTTATGTTTAAGAGGTTGCCACTACGGCTAACTTCGAAGCAGTAAAGCTCATGAGCGAATTAAGCATTACAGCACGTATGATAAAAATGTAGGGTAGGCATCTATTTTATGAATAAATTCGACAACTCAAGATCGTTATTTTGATAATCTAATGGCGTAACCCCGTGATTTTCAGTGTCCAGGCCAAGCTGGCAGACTAAAAGATGCAAGTTTTGTTTTGCTACTTTTTTATTTTTGAGTCGTTGTTCATCAGATCATATACCAAGGACTGAAGAAGCTGGAAACAAAACACGATCAACCACATCCTCAAACTCGACTTCACCTCAAGATATATACTTCAATGATTTGCCTTTCCCTGAACCAACTCAAAATATTCCACCATCGTCTGCAGCTTACGATTTAGACGTGGCCTTTTATCCCAACCAAGCCTCTTCACAAAAAAATGTTGAACCCTCCCAGCAGGACAGCCCAGTAAATTACGCGTCAAATGATAGTTTTTTTGCACAATTGGACACCTTTGGCTTGAGAGATGTTGCAGACCAAGCTCAGCTTAGTAATTCCAATACTTCAAATAGTTCATCTCAAGCTTCGCTCGCCTCAACCGTGTCATCCGATGTTAAAAAAGTTTTGAACACCATCCTCAATAAGTGTACAATTGCCCTAGACCCGTTTAACTCAACCAATCTACCAGCAGCAACATCTGAAGTTGGACAAAAACCTACAGAAGAAAAAGCAAAATTTAATCAAAGCAGCCGAATTGATGCTGGTAGTAATTCCGTTGCCACATGTCGATCACAATGGATCGCTTTTGATGATTTTCCGGAAGCAGAAGGCTGTGCACCTTTGGAATCAAAAGCAACAAAGAATGAATTTGAGATGGGTAGGTTGGAATGACAGATAAAAACTTCAGGTTAATTTGAGCCAAACTCCATCTGAGTTCAATACAAATTCGCAAATCCCAGTTCAAGTTTTTGATTTTTCTTAGTTCACGTTCGAGGGTTCAGTAAAATTAAACGTAATGCTGAAAGGTTCTGTGTGGATTTTTGTCCCAAGAAAAAATAGACACATGACATCAGCGCCATGGAATGTAATTTCGCGCACACACAAGCACCCAACAATTATGATCAAAAGCTTGTGCGTGAACAAGCGCCATTTAAGATTTTTTAAATTAGCTTTATCATTTCTCAAGAAAGTCCCAGAACTAGATGGCAAGATTACGCTTAAGATCTTAGTTGGTCTCGCCTCGGCATTGTACTAAAACATCTACCCTTCGTCGCGGAGGATCAAGACGCTTGATGGCGCCAACTTGAGCAGCTGCCGCGCGACCCCCAAGAATCAGCGGTTCGGCCTCGTTACGTCATTAAATCCTATATGTAAAGTTTAGCAATGTAAGCGTCATCAAGCTGATTTGTTTCATCTGGTTAATTCTTGCTATTTATTTTTCAGAAACGAGTCTCGGTAATGCTGAGGACAAAGATTGAAAAAACAATTTTAAAAATTTTATCTTTGTATTTATATTAGCGTCACTGAATTTGTTTTTGGCCTAAGCGCCATCAAATTTTTAGTGTTTTTAATATTAATTTTTCATGTTACTTTAACATATGTTTTATAACCCAAACTTATGTAATAATTTTTTTAAATTGTCGCAATAAGGTTGAGAGTGATTAATTCGTTTGTTATCTCCACAAAGCTTCTGTTTTCAAGTGGATTGAGTTTTCAGGTTTTCTCGACGCTCCTGCAGTTCCGCAGATATCTTTTTTTGGAGTTGCTTGCTAAACGCTTATCATTTTCGTCTCCAGAAGAATTCTGTCAAGTTTGACAGAATGTCCCCCATCTTTTGGAGTTCGGGGTGGTTAGCACTAAGCAATTATTAGAAAGCGAATAGTTCGTGATCAGGTTCAAACACAGAAGTAAAAATTGAACAGACACAAATGCGGCACCGTTTTTTGTCTATTTGAATGTGGAGTTGCTTGCTAAACGCTGATCATTTTCGTCTCCAAAAGAATTCTGTCAAGTTTGACAGAATGTCCCCCATCTTTTGGAGTTCGGGGTGGTTAGCACTAAGCAATTATTTGAAAGCGCATAGTTCGTGATCAGGTTCAAACACAGAAGTAAAAATTGAACAGATACAAATGCTGCACCGTTTTTTGTCTATTTGATATGTTTATGATTGAACCAAATTGATGGGTCTTATTGTACCATACTGTAGTTGTGTTGAAATATTGAATTGCTTTGCTCGTTAAAGTATTAGGCCTATACGTCAAATTGTTTAATCGTTTTTAATGTTGTTGCTGCCAATAAAACTTAATTAGTGGTCAGGGGAAGCGCTTCTCACAGTGCTCAACCGTCCCCCGGATCACCACTGAACATAATTACGTTGCTGGGGTGTGTTTGTTACGCTTGCATCGCTAAAGGTCACATATTTTATGTTGGGAGTTGGTACCTCACACCCTTCCCCCTCCTTTAATACAGCCTTGAGGCAGAAGGTATCTCACCATCGCTCTACTTGAGATGGACGTCGTTATTGTGTTGGATATACGGACTATGGTTGGTTGATGGTTGAATCAATGTTAGATGTGCTGTACAGTGCACTGTGCGAGAATTAGCTGGTTTTATAAGTTGTTTTTCCATTGAAGAAAGGGTATGGTTTTAATTGGTTTAGAATGAGGCGACCTAATAGCAGAGCATTAAAGTGAAAAAGGTAATCACTAATCAGAATCATACAAATCACATTAGATTGCATGAAAGCAATCGCAATTATTACGCTACAGTATTTGACTTGAAACATCGGTGTTACTCGGTAATTTTCTAGTTAAGACAACAAACGTTGGCAAATGATCATGGATTTGAGCAGGGCCGGACTTGGACAATGAGAGGCTGTGTTTTTGATCACTGAGTCTCTAGTGATCAATGACCAGACTCGCCTCTTCGTACATAAAGTTCTTGATGGTCAACCTCCAAACAAAAGCGTTGTTCGTGACGAGGCCCCCATTTGTCCGAGGTCATAGGCTTCAACTTGCCTAGCCTATTGATGATTCCGTTCCTGGATGTCAGTCTGTCTAGCTCTAACATAACGGGGCAAGTTACTAAGTATCCTGAAGGAATCATTACGCGCAGCTTAAGTCTTTGATAGCTCACAATTACCCTGTCCACATGTCCAACTTTCGTGTGCTTTAGGCTTACGGTTCTTGCTTTTAGTTTCTGCATCATAATTAATTTTTTGATGTCATAATTAAGAAGTGATTATGGCATCAGGAAGTTGATTATGATGCAGAAACTAGAATGAAGCACCGCTGGCCTAAAGCCCACCAAATTTGGACATGTTGATAAATAACTGAGGTTATTTTCAAATTATATTGAACTGAAAACTCAACGGTAATTAAGGGAGACTGCGAAGTGAGCTTGCGCTCTTCGAGTCAGCAGCACCCGTTATATATGTCAAATGCGATCGGCTTCAGCCGCGAATGGAACTCGTCACGTAGGGTCTGTCACCTGCGCGCGGTACCGCTCGGCCATGTCGCTGACAAGTTGACCGGGTAAGTACTGTATTTATACCAAAAATGCGAAGCATAGTAAAATTAAGATGCAAAGCATAAATCAAAACAACCGCCTTGTCACTTGAGAAGCACGGAAGTGAAAGTTAGCTTTCAACCTATTAGTGCTATAACAAACAGGGACGTGCGGTCAGGGGAAGCGCTGCCTCGCTTATCTAAAAAACATGGCGAAGCAGCAATAATTTTATTGCGGAATAAATAAATAATTTATACATTAAAACCAAACCGTTTTGTTTTGAACAGTTTATGTCTAGGACAATCTTTTGTGATCGAAATAACTTGAAAATGTGATTTTATTTTTGCAAAAATGTAACCAAAATGTGAATTTATTAAAAAAAACTACAGGCAACAAAGAAGCAGCAGCGGTTTGTACTGAATAGCAGTGAAATAATCCTAATACGTGCGGAAATTATAGTACACGCACATTAAAGTATTTAACATTTTTTGGTTAAAAAGTTTCTGTCTTCAGCAAGCACAGGTTCAACATGGAAAAACTGGTTACTACTACAGCTTGTAGCACTGAGAAGAAGCAAGCCGGTGCAAATGGTCAGAGGCCCTGGCCTGGGTGATTTTTTTTTCTAAAAGAAAGTGCATATTAAAGATTTAAATTTCCGGGGGAGCATGCCCCCGGACCCCCCTGGAGTCATCATTGATATTCATTCTGCTTCAAATTTGCTCTGATTTTGCCACACATCAAAAGAAACTGCGTGTTCAAAAGTTTGGGGCACCCCTCCGTAGGAAATTTCTGGATACGTCCCGTCAAATAATGCAGCTAATGAGGAAAGTTAGTAAACGAGTCGAAAAAGCGCGAAACTGCCCAAATGCTTGTAGATATCAAAGGGTCCCATCTGGAGCTTTTTGGGGGGGAAGGGCAACAGTCTTCACACGGCACTGGTGGTGGGGCGTGGACAAAAATAACTAACGCCAAAGGGGGCGTGACTGAAAAAGCTTAAGAAGATCTGGTATAAAATAATAGATTTTTTTGCATTATACTGGGCCCCCCTAGTTCGAATTTTACCAAGGCACCCCTGGATATTAGTTAAACATTTGCCGGTGGTCCGGAAAACGCTTGCTTTGTGGAACCAGAGAGTGTTCTTAAGAATTAGAATTTAACAAAAATTAGTATTCTTCACGTACCAGTTACACGCAGGGATTCCATGCCTACTTATTGCTTAGATTTGTCCTTATTATGAGAGTCTACAACTCTACATCTTAGAAAATATTATTGTCCTTACTTTTTAGAAATGTCCTTATTTTTGGCTTGCGTCCTTATTTTGTCGTACTGGGACTTCATAAACCAAGCTTGATGTTGTTTGTCTTGCTTTTGTTTTTGTTTTACCGTCAAAGCTTTATTGTGACATCGTAATAGCAACACAATCTTATTTGGAACACAAAGAAGCTAGGCATAGATAGACATTCAGGCTGTGTATGTTAGATGGGAAGGTGTTGTATCTTTTGCTCAATAATACCCAGGCAGTTTAATTATTTTTTCAGTCGTCCTTCCTTATTTTGGGTTCCAGATCGATGGAAACCTTTCGACCAGTAACACAGAATACAGCGCAATTTACGTAGGTAAATTACGTACAAAAATGTATCAAAATACGTGCGTAGATTTCAAACTGGGGTACGTAGATGCAAAATCGGACGCAATCGCATTTTGTGTAAAACCATCTAGCCTTCCATTTTGCTTGCGGATAAAGGGAGCCCCACGTGCAGTTTTTTTTGGGGGGCCTCAGTTGGCCTAGCGCCGGCACTAATTCTGAATTTTGATCGGGGTGGTGTACTTGCCTCGTAAAATTTTTACACCTGGGGTGAGTGCACCATGATGTCTGCACCATTTAAGCATAGATGACATATCAACTTCGCATCAATTACCAGTGCGTTCACGTTCATCTTCTATGATGACATATCAACTTCGCATCGATTACCAGTGCGTTCACGTTCATCTTCTGACGACAACAACCGTAAGCCTATAAAATTCCATGCCCCTATTATTGTTCGCTTCGTAGGAAGGGATATCCGCAACAAAATTTTCGCAAACCGGAACCTTGCACGAAATCTTGACTTGGAAAAATTCTCTGTTAAAGGAACTGAACGATTTTTTATTAATGAAAACTTAACACAACAGCGTAAAAAGCTATTTTGGCTGGCCAAGCAGAAGATGAAAGCTGCGGATTTAAAATTTATCTGGACTTCCAATGGATCAATATTTGTCCGAAAATCTGAAGATTCCGACACTATCAATATAAAATCAGCTCTTGACTTAGATCTAATAGCATAACATTTTGCGCTGCGTAGGCATATCGTTATTTACTATTATTTGCAGCTTTATTTACAGTATTTGTCTTTTTGGCCAAAATGTTGAATCTTCATTGTGCTGGCGAATTGGGTATGTTTTTGATGTCCACTCAAGCGCCTTCCAGTAACTCCAACCCTGACTTATTTGGCAACGATGAAATAGTTGATCAGTCTTTTGACTCTTTGCTCACTAATATCAACCCTTGCGTATATTACAACAACCCTCAATCTATCCCTAACCGAACTCCTTCCTTCAACGATCTTTTAATCGTACATGTTAATATTCGGTCTTTAACGAAAAATTTTGATGATCTTTCTCATTTTCTATCGCAATTTTCTGTTCCTCCTGACGTAATTTGCATCACGGAAACTCGTCTAAAAAATGCTTCTTTTGTAAATATCTCCATTCCAGGCTATGAGTTTGTGTTTGCTAACTCGTTTAGTTCAGCTGGTGGCGTTGGGGTTTACGTGTCCAGTACTATTGGCTTTAGTGTAATTGCCAAAAATGTGATAAATGCGGACTGTGAAGATATTTGGCTGTCTATTAATTGCAACCAAACTACCAAAAACACTGTCATGGCTACTATTTATCGTCATCCTTCCTCAGACACTCAGTTATTCATTAAAGAACTAAATAACAAATTGCTCGAACTCAACTTGTCTAATTTAAATCTTTTTCTCGTTGGTGATTTTAATATTAACATTTCTCCGATCAACCGCTCCACCGATGCTCAAAATTATCTGGACATGCTGTTAAGTAGTGCTAATTACCCTATGATCACTAAACCTACTCGGGTTACTCCTTACTCGTCCACGATCATTGACCACATCATCACTAACTGTCATTCTAATCCGATTTTACCGGGGATAATTGAGAGCGATTTCACCGATCATTATCCTGTTTTTTGTATATTAAAAAATATACCTAATTGCAAACGCTCTGTTAAGTTTTTTTATAGATCAATGAAAAATTTTGACTCCAAACGTTTTCTACACGACTTGAACTCCAAAGTCAATGACTTTGATATCCAAAACTTAAATGAAAATAACTTCAACCAAATTTTTGACCAGTTTTTACAGTTAACAACTTCCACCATTGATTTGCACGCTCCTACACTGTAAAATTGGCCTCTAGAAAACAGCAAAAGATTTTAAGTAAACCATGGTTAACTCGAGGTATTTTAACTTCCATTCGGAGTAAACAAAATATGCACAAGTCTCATTACATTCATGGCACTGTTGAACAAAAAATGTTTTATAAAAAATATACCAACAAACTCACCAAACTAAAAACTATTGCCAAAAAACTTCATTATGAAAATGAATTTCATTCCTCTGCAGAAAACCCTCGTCTGCTTTGGAAAACTTTGAATAATGTATTGCCTTCGAAGCCATCTACTGGAAACTCTGCCCCCAAAATTCTCAAAATTAATGGCACTTCCTTTGATTAACCCGCTGATATCGCTCAAAGTTTCAACAATTTTTTCTGTAATATAGGGCAATCGCTTGCTGTTCAAGTTACTGCAACTCCCAATAGTATAAAACCTTCATACTACCTACACAATAGAGTAACAGATTCTATATTTTTAGCTCCTTCCTATCCTCAAGAAATATTGAGAATTATTTCATCGCTACAAAGTAGTTCCTCCTGCAGACCTGATAACATTTCTTCCTTTTTTCTGAAATTGGGATCAAATATTCTTATTTACCCTCTTACAATCTTCTTCAATTTCTGTGTTGAATGTGGTATTTTTCCGGATTCTCTAAAAATGTCCAAAGTGGTTCCTATCTTCAAATCAGGCGACAAGACTGATATAAATAATTATCGCCCTATCTCACTCCTTCCTGTAATAGCAAAAGTGTTTGAGAGATTACTTTACAACCGAGTCCAATCCTTTATTGAAAAGCACAACATCTTATCTACCACTCAATATGGTTTTCGTTCTAAATTTTCCCCAGAGCACGCGGTTGTTGATATAGTATCTTCATGTTATGGTAGTATCAATGACGGTCAATTTACTGGCCTTATGATGCTTGATTTAAAAAAAGCATTTGATTCTGTCACTCATGACATTTTACTACAGAAACTGGAACATTATGGTATCCGTGGTAAAGCTTTCAATTTGTTTTTATCTTATCTTTCCAATAGGCAACAGTACGTTTCCCTTCAGGGCATTAACTCATCTACACTACGCATTGAATATGGAGTTTCACAGGACTCAGTGTTAGGGCTATTATTATTTCTCTTATACATTAATGATCTAACCAACTCTATCAACACCACTCCCAGGCTCTTTGCGGACGATACGTGCATTATTGCTAATGCTCCCTCAGCCACTGTGTTAGAGCAGACGCTTAATCGTGAAATGACTAACTTATCAATGTGGATCAATGCCAACAAACTTACAGTTAACCCTTCAAAGTCGTATGCCTTGATAATATCTCCTAATGCTAAAATCGATCCTCCTATTCTCAACATATCGTATAATCATTCTCCGGTGAAGGTAGTTAATTCCGTTAAGTATCTAGGCATTGTTTTAGACAATAAATTACAATTTAAACAGCACATTGCCTTGCTAGAATCCAAATTATCTCGCTCTCTAGGAATCCTTTTCAAAACCAAATCTTTTTTGCCCAAAGATATACTAAAAAAGCTTTACTACGCTTTTATTCACTCCTACCTTAATTTCGGGTTAATTATCTGGAGCGCTACGCCTAAATCAAATCTTCTTAAACTGCGCAGTATTCAATCGAAGGCTATCCGCGTACTTGCAGGAGCCGACTGGTACGAACATGCCTCTCCTCTCTACGTTAAACTTAATATTTTAAGCCTTGACAAGCTTATTCTGTATGCTTTGGCTAAGTTTATGCATAAATATTATCTAAAATGTCTCCCTTCGTCCTTCAATAACTATTTCACTTTAGTCTCTTCCATCCACTCTTGCCATACCAGAAATGCTGCCAAATCCAACCAATACTTTCTTCCACAGTTTTCTACCTCCTTGCTGTTACGCACTATTAAATTTAAAGGTGCCAAACTTTGGAACGATATTCCTGAAAATCTTAGAAAACTTAGTCATAAACAATTCCTTTTAAAATATAAAGCTATGTTGCTAAACTCAAGTTCATAAATTTCCTTCAGCAATTCGTAATTGGCCTTTGTAATAATTAAATATTTATATTACACACAATATTCTGATTTAGTCTTTTGATCATCTAACGCTCTTTGGTAATTATTATGTCAAATTGAGTAACACTGCACATTTGCTGACATCTTAATTTATATTTACATGTATACAGTACTACTGTAATTTTCCTGTACATTTAACCCTAATTTTTGTCATCTCTTTTTTTCCTCCTTTTGATTAAAACTAATCAGCTCTTCTGATTTACATAAAATCATACTGTATTATCAATAGGTGGTCGCTTGACTCGAAGACCTAACCGGTCCCTTCGCGACTCTCCTTTGCGTATTTGCCAACTATGTAGGTCTATTAATACTTCTGGTTAAAAAACGCAATTTTTTAATTATTATGTTAAAATATGCTTTGTTTATGTTGTTTTTTTTTTGTTTGTTTTACCTGTTGGCACCTTTCGTGTTCGCATAAAATAAACTTGTTTGATTGTTTGATTTGATAGATGCAGACGCTGTTGTCATGCTCCTACCAGTTCCTTCTGTGAACAGAAGAGAAATTTTCTCGTTTGGTATTGATCTGTCGATGTTTGACATGTATCGATAACTGCATAGTGGTAACCCATGTGTTACGTCATTTCATTCTGTGCATAGTTGCTTCAGCTGTGTTTATTTAATTACCACCTGTATTCAATGCAGACCATGTGTGTGTTATATATACACAATGCTGGTGAGAGGGGGGGCAGGGGGGTACAAAGTACCGGGGCCCGTCATGTTTTGAGGGACGGAGGAGCTCCGCTCTTATAAAATTTTTCTTTAGGGACACATGGGAAGAAATGCTGGAGCAATTACGTCTTCGCTATGTTAGAACCTACGTCCAGTGTGCGAAGTAGGGGGGGATGGGGGAGGCGAGGGACATGTCTCCCCCAGTAAAAATAGTCGTCCCCCCAGCGAAAAAAGAAAATTTGTCCTGGGGAGGAGATGCTAAAACGTCCCCCCCAGTGGTAAATACCGCAAGAAGTTAAATGTTTTTTATACGTGTTGCTTGTGGGTACGGACTGCGGCGATACTTTCCAGCATATCTTCTAACCATTATGGTTTCCTTCGCATACTAATCAAGAACAATCTTTTCAGTGCGCCTATTACAGAACAGTTTATTTTTATCAACATTACAACACGTCAGCAGTTTTTTATGAGCATTAGTGAAAGCACTATAAGACTATGTTAAAGCTGCGGTTCCCCAACTTTTTTCATATCATATTTGAGGTTGAGCGTATAAATTAAGAAAATGCTAGCCTATACCTTCTGGGGCTCCGCCCCGAATCCCGCTGGGGTAGCTAACAAGGGCGTAGCCAGAAAAAAATTGAGGGGGGCCAAATTTTGTAACTTTTAAATCTGACGTCATTTACTTACAGAAGCAATGCAGTATATTTCCCTCATATCAATGAAAACATAAATTTTGTGAAATTTCTGTTTCAGTCTTAAACTGATCGCTAAATTATGCTAAAATTTTAACTTTTTCTCGAAAACGGGCAGTTGTTGGTAAATTTTTACTAAGCAATTGTCAGACAGTACGCCAGTGGTGCACCCACAATTTGGCAAGGGGAGGGGGCCCAACGGGAGTCTGAAGGTGAAACTTCAAGCCGCCAGAGGCAATAAGGGGGTTTGGGGGCATAGCCCCCAGCCGTTAACGAATTTTTACGGCTTTCACTCAAAAAACACTCATTTTAGCACACTTTTTTATCGAAAAAAGGCATGCAGTGAGTGCAGTCACTATGGACAATGCAAAAATATTTTCGCAGCTTAATTTATGTCTAAAAGCAGAAGCTTGCCTAATAGATAAGTGAAAGGAGGCGGCGACCAGTATTAGTTTGAGAAATTAGTCTAAAAGTTCAGTTTTAGTAAATTATTACAGGGCCAAGGGGAGGCCATGGCACCGTGCTTCCCTTCCCCTGCGCAGTGCAGGCGCCTAGGCACTAGGCCTACGCTGTTGACCCAGACACACTAATCTATCATCATGTATGAACAGTTCTCGAGTTGAGGAGGGATGCGGGGGCACCATCCCCCCCATAAAGCATTTTGGCGTAAACCTTTCCCTTACAGGTACTGCGTATAGTGACCATCCCTCCTTACGTCTGCGTAAAAAGTTGTACCATCCCCCCATAAGTGTTTTTACGACTCGAGCACTGTGTATGAACGCATACCCGGTCATTTTACGTGTTGAAAGTTATTTACCTGTTTAGGGTTCCGATTCGACATTTTGTGATTCGTGAATTGTGATCTACACTCATCGCTATTATATAAATTTCTACACAAAACTGAGAAATGCGGTTTTATTGATTTGGTACAATTTTATGGAGAAAAGCTTGAATATGATTCAACTTTAATTGTGACGCATCGCGCAGTTAAGGAATTTTAAGGAAAAGAGTCCCATCTGTAGGTAAACTTTTTGATCAAACAAGCAATGTTTTTGCAGCAGTGTGCAACTGTGCATCGTACTATAATAACAGAGCACTCAACGGGACTTTTATTTCTTCCAACTATCATAGCGTGTTGTCTGTATATCACTCGCTTGGGACTTGCAGAAAAACTTTGGCGTTTGGCGATTTTATAAAATTTAGAAGCATAAGAATTTATAAAACCACGTCAGATCTCCCTTCCCCCACCAACACAGCTGTTCCAAGTCAACAACGATTAAATACACCAGAGGAGCAAAAGTTTCAAACTTATATTTTGTTAACGATAATTTGTTATTTGATTTATATTTTCAGGGGGGCATGGCCCCTTTGGCCCCCCCTGGCTACGCCTATGGTAGCTTACTGCTCTTCCTCTAAACCCCTTGCTTCATTTATAAAACAAAAACCTGCCTAAAACCAAGCTTACAAAGTTTTCGAAATTCTACCGTTGATTATTTTTGTTCATCGCATTGGCATATGCAAACACGCAGTACGCCCTCCACCACTGTTTTAATTTGGTCATTGACCAATGACATCGCCCCAGAAGCGTATTTAGGGGGGAGCATTTGCCATGGCCCCTACCCTTTAGACCAGGGTGGTCCAACTGCAGGCCCGCGGGCCAATTTTGGCCCGCGAAGCAACTTTTTTGGCCCTCGATGAATTACGAGTGATTTGCACGTTTAGGTCGGAAAATATTTACTTGGTCGTTGTTTTTGTAGTTTTCGACTGCGTTTACGTTTTTGCTTTTTAAATTAAATCCTGAACAGCCTGTACCGCTTCGTTTCATAATTTATGTGGTGTTTTATTCATCGAATTGCAACGGATTACGCTTCAGTTGGTCGCAATTGTGGGAGTCCAAGGTTAGATTCACGTCAGCAGCAACGAGCACGAGCTGGAACCAACAGGCAAAATGATAAAACACTAGACTTCCACTCCCTTGATCAAAACTATCGGCCAAATCACGATCGCTTTTAGTCTCCTAACCTTACTCGAAAAAGTACAGGGTGTTTCAAAAAATTTGACATCATTTTGCACCCATATAACTTTGCTAATTTTTGTTTAAACAATATCAAATTTTAACAGGATGTCCAGAAATAATATAAATTTTTACCTTTCAATTTTTAGGTGTTCAAGAATTTCTGTAATGAAATGCCATTCACCAGGGTAGAAAATCCGTTTTGTGTACTGGAGTATATGCTGGAACACAGTCAATTAAACAGTGAGGCGGGTCTTTGCTCAGCGATTTGAAAGAAGTGCATTTGGAAAAGCGCCAGACTAAAAGCAAGTTTGGAGATGCCATAAAAAGTTTAAGGAAGAAGGTTGCTTGTGCAGAGTAAAAGGGTCTGGTCGAAAGCCCATGTCAGAAGAAGCGGTGGATAAAATTCGCCAAATAATTGTTAACAGTCTAAAAAAGTCCATACGAGTTGCAGTTTGTAGGGTCTCATTTGTAATCATTTCCATATAACACAGCCAAATTGTTGTTGCTGGAATTTGGGTTTCGAAACTAGTCCTTCTTATGGACTTTTTTGGGTTGTTCACAATTTTTTTGGCGAATTTTATCTATCGTTTTTTCTGACATTGATTGACATTGACTGTGTTCTAGCATAGGCTACTCCAGTACACAAAACGCTTTTTCTACGCTGGTGAATGGCATTTCATTACAGAAATTTCTAAACACCTAAAAATTGAAAGGTAAAAACTTATATTATTTCTGGACATTCTGTTAAAATTTGATATTGTTTAAACAAAAATTAGCAAAGTTATTTGGGTGCAAAAGGGTGTCAAATTTTTTGAAACACCCAGTATATTGAGAAAAGGCGAGTTGCTGATAATTTTCATTTTTACCAACATGTGCTACACACGAAAAAAAAGAATGCCAAAACAGCAGTAAGGATGCAAACCTTTCAGTTACTGATTATGACGACACAATGGTACAGACAGTGTTGCAGTTTAAAAATGTTACCAAATATGTTCAGTATTACGTAATTAGAAGAAAGGGCATTATTCGCTACACAGTGTTGTATTTTGATGGAATTATTACTACTAAACAATGACACAAAAGGTCATTTAAAGGTCCTTGTTATGCATAATTACGTAGCAACATCTTCTATTAAACTAGTGCTTCTCCATTGGGGTCCATGCACTCCTAGGGGCCCATGGCGTCCTGTTCAATGGGTCCATGAGAACCGTTGATGAGGTCCACATCCTGTTACTTGAATTTGATGTAGTTTTTTGTAATTTTTTTGCTCACGCATATATTTTTATTGTCAATTCGCGGGTCATTCTGCAGTGGAGACCTTCCATTGGATTAGTTATGGGCTTTCTGAGGTGAAGACCCTTTTTTTTTGCTCCTTCACACACCAGTCATGGGTTTTTCTGCAGTGGAGACTTATCACCTTTTTTGGGGTCCACGGAGATGTCTGAATAGGCATAGTGGTCCACGGACCAAAATCAATTAAGAAGCTCTGTATTAAACATTGGCCCGCGGGATAAATCAGCAGCTTTTTATGGCCCGCGACATAATTAAGTTGGACCACCCTGCTTTAGACTTTGCCTTTTAGTAAAAAAGAACAAATGGTGCCAAGTGACTGAAATACGCGAGACTCTTTTGATGGCTTTTGTAGCTTATGGCTAGGGGCCGATCTAGGGGGGTGGGTGGGATGAGGAGTATGCATTCACCTCACCAGCCTTTTTCAACAATGTTTTTGATAAATACAAATTTTGCATAATTTCAAACCTCTTCGATTACAATAAGCCTTACGCCTTAGACACGCACAATTGAAAATGTGCGAACAAAATGCACCATATTTGGTGAAGTACTCAGATTTAGGGTTAAAAAATTTAAACAAAACTTGCCTGAAAAATTTTGTAATGTTTCAAAAACTTTCCGGGGGAGCATACCCCCGGACCCCCCAAAGTTTTTGTTTTTTAATCTGCTTCAATTAGCGCTGCTAAAAAAAACTGCGTTTTAAAAAAATGGTGAAATTATGCTTCCTCCTCTTTTTAAGATTTCTTGCTACGCCCCTGCGTCATCCCATGATCAATAAATACCACTTTCGCAACATTCGTCTTGTTATTTGGGTTCAGAATTCAGGCAAAATTGTTGGCAAAAACATACCCCCAGTAAAAATTTTCTACCTTGCACACTGCCTACGTCTGCGCGATGTCAGGACCTTTTCTTTTTTAGAGAGTCAAATTTTGGTACCGAGGGGGCCCGCATCATATCTCTGCCCCGGCACCCGGATTTTCTCTCGACGGCCCTGTATATACACCTTTGTGCAAATCAATTTCATAAAGCCTAACTTTTTATGTTCTAAAATTTCAGGTTATTGGATGTATATAATACAATTGCATCCTTAGTGCGTTTCATGCTGAACAAATGTTAGGATAACTACAATATCCATTTAAGGAGGAAAAATAAAGCCGCTGTAAATCTCAAAACTGGACGTTTCGACAACATAAATTCAGCTGTCATCATCAGCAGTGTATGCAAGGCAGTACAAAACTGTAAGAACTAGAATTTACAATTCTAACTACAAGTAATAGCATAACCCAGGCAACGGGTCAAAATAAGTAGTATAATTATAACGTCATAAACCAAAAGCTAATAAAAAGACTGACGGAGTTAAATTAACAATTAAATAAGTAAAGAGGAGCGGATTTGGAGTCAACGTTAAGCAATGGCTCATATTTTTGAATAAAAAGTGACTCAAGAATTAATAAGCGTTCAGAATCACCAGAGCTACTAAGAATGTTCGGTTTGGCAAAGTCCACTTTATGGTCAGGATTGTCCATTAAATGCCGGCACACCTCGGATTATAAATGCCGGCACACCTTAATGGACAATCCTGACCATAAAGTGGACTTTGCCAAACCGAACATTCTTAGTAGCTCTGGTGATTCTGCACGCTTATTAATTCTTGAGTCACTTTTTATTCAAATATATGAGCCATTGCTTGACGTTGACTCCAAATCCGCTCCTCTTTACTTATTTAATTGTTAATTTAACTCCGTCAGTCTTTTTATTAGCTTTTGGTTTATGACGTTATAATTATACTACTTATTTTGACCCGTTGCCTGGGTTATGCTATTACTTGTAGTTAGAATTGTAAATTCTAGTTCTTACAGTTTTGTACTGCCTTGCATACACTGCTGATGATGACAGCTGAATTTATGTTGTCGAAACGTCCAGTTTTGAGATTTACAGCAGCTTTATTTTTCCTCCTTAAGCTATTTTCGTCCCATATTTATAATATCCATTTAATAATGCTTTTTAAGTTTTATACAGTTGTTTTGCTCAAAGATGTAGACCTGTAGCGTTTTGTTACGTCACTATCAAGCCAAATAGTCAAGAAAACGACGTTCGTTGCGAGTATACCCGTGGAGCTCTAGAGCCTTCAGAGTTGCAGTGTTCGATTCATATACAACCCAACTAATCGTGATTATTTTGTGCTTGTGGTACGTAAGATGCCACAGACCTACTATATGCATTTTAGATACATTATTATTAATTTAAATGTGAATATGCTGCATGGATGCAACGCATTTTCTCAAGTAGTAACACGAAATTTTTTCTTACAATTTTTCCAAAATTTGTGACGTATCTATAGATTGTGATATTGCCAACATAAACATTTTTTTGAAACATGTCATGCGTATAGTTGTGTGCGCTTACCTTGTGATCTCATTCTTTTAGCATAGGAAAAAATAAAAGGCGTGTGATGTGCTTACCCCCGTAGGGTGGGGTAAGTGCACCATCCATAATGATACAAAAAAAGGGTAAAAAATAAGTTTATGGACATCTGCCTCCATAATCTGAGATGTTACTGACAACATCCATTTATACCTTCGGTACTGTGAAAAGAAACCATGTCCAACGTTGGTGAGATTCGAGTAAATCACAGACAAAATTGAATTTGTTAATTTTTGGTATGCACTTGCCCCAGTTGACTATATTTAGTTTTGATAGTTGGAGTTCGCCAGCTGCTGTACCCCAAAGGACAATGCCAAAGCTAAATAGGGATATGTAAGGTAATTATGGCTGATGTTGGAAGGATTTTGTTTAGTTAAAATAGCGTACCAACGTTGTGAATTTATTTAAACATCTGTGAAATTTAAATACCGGCCGTTAGCTCAGTCGCAAAGCGCACAGGCAATCGGCGCGGGAGGTCTGGGGTTCGATTTCCGGACCGGTCAAATTGGCACAGTGTCGCCAACGGCTCGCCACTGCTTCAATGTTTCTTCGAAGCTGTGTAGCCCAGGCGCTAAGCTGCGGAGATGGACCCGGCCGGCGCCACTCGTTACACGCTTCTGCGTAATACCGCGAGTATAATGAAGATTTGATTTTTGTAGTTTAAATAACGTACCAACGTTGCGAGAAATTTTTCCTTCAAGAAATGTGATGTGGGAAGGTAAAGCAGGGATCAAGATTACTCCTATAGATAATGGTAAGCAATGCAATCATTATTAGGAATTACCGGAATTGTAACGGAAGTTAAGTGAAGGAACTGACAAGCTCAGTTTGTAATTCAAGGTGAAGCACGTAGATTTTTGCACATTGATGGTTAGTTTGCTAGCGTCCTTCCAATTCATTGACCTTGTTTAGTTCACTGAGGCACAGTTGTTCCAGCAAAAGTAAATCATTATTAGAATAACGAAGACAGGTATCATCAGCAACTGATTTACTATCAAGGCATTCTGGTAGATCATTAACATATATAAGGAAAAATAAAGGTCCTAATACAGACCCTTGTGGAACTTCAGAACTAACTTTTTTTAATGATAAGCAAGACGTTTTTATTTGCACGATGCACGTATTGCATACGACTTGTTGAGTGACTTCGTAAGAGTTTTTGACATGTTTCCCCAATACCATAGTGCTCTAGTTTCTTTTGTGAGCAGTTTGTGGTTAACGCAGTCGAAGGCTTTCTTGATGTCTAAGTTGATGACGCTAGAATGTTTTTTGGTGTTGATATTTTCATTATCATGCCGTTGTAACGTCAACTAAGGAAAACATTGTATTTGTGTTGTATTTAGTTGCATATTTAAACTCCTATATCTCGAGAAAGCGATCAATGCGCTATACGAGCTCGCTTAGGAGTTGCCAGTCATCAGTCTACCACACCAAGATGGGGCAATCCCGCCAAGTGCCTTTTCCAACGCCACAACAAGTAAACTTGCCGGCTTGTTCTCCACACTGTCCCTTTAATGCTGAGCGTCAAGCAGCAGGAAAGCTGTGAATACCAATTTTAAGTCATTGGTTTGACCCGACTCAGAATCAAACCCAAGTCTACAGCTCCAGGGGCGGACGCTCTTACCACTCGGCCATCTGAGCTGTGTACTCGTGTTATGTATCTGTGGCATTTTTCGATCTAAGCCCACTTTGGCATGCGTATAGAACGTTGTTTTGATTTAAAACGCTTAATATTCTCACTTTTAATAGTTTTTCAATGACTGTAGAAAAAGGTGAAAGCAAAGCAATAGGACCATAATTTTGCTCTTGAGATTTTGCTCCAGATTTTATGAATCAGAACAACTTTCGCGATTTGGAGCATTTCGAGCAGCTGTTTTAAAAAAGAACGAAGGGATTTGATCGTAACTTGCCGAGTTTTTAATCTTCGCTCGATTTGTTTTAAAATCTATCGCAAAATTGACATCTCCTGCTCTAGTCTACAGTTTCCGACTTCCGAGGCGTACGCTTTACCACTCGGCCTTCTGAGCTGTTACCACTTACCCTGAAAAATGTCACGTTGGCCTATATTTTTATGTAAATGATCACTAAACGCAGAACTCCCTTGTTTAATCCGAAAAAAAAAAAAAAAAAACAACAACAAAGCGTTTCTAGTGAAAAACAACTACCTGAACCATTATGCGAATTTAAAAATCTGCAAAATCTAACACCGTTATGAATGAATTCAATTTCCAATATTTTCTGCAAAATTGCAACAAAAGCAAACTTCACACCAGCTAATTAAAAAAAAAACCTGAGGCAGAATCACAGCGAATATGGATTGCTTAAGCTATAGAGGTTATACCAAAGCAGTGGTTTTCAAACTTTTTCAAGTCGCAGACCCCTTAAGTTAAACAATTTGTTTTTACGGACCTTACAAAACTCGAAGCAAAAATACACGATTTGGAGTAGCCTACCGACGTCCAATTTTCGGCTCAAAATCTAGTGAAGAGCAAAAAAAGGGTCAACACGTCCAATTTTCCGCCCAAAGTCATGTGAAAAACAAAAAAAAAGGTCAACACGTCCGCACACGTCTAATTTTCCAGAAGCAGAGGTTTTATATTTCCCCAAGCTTTTCGTCTGACACTTGTCTAGGGAATCATCAGAACAGAGAATGTAGAGCTGAGACCGCTTATAAAGCGCGAAAATATTAAAGAGAAAAAAAGAAGTAAGTTACTGATTGGACGAAAAGTGTCGACCAATCAAAAACCAAAGTGCTAGTGAGAGATTTTTAGAGCGTAGACAAACTCCTTTTGCCGGCTCAGGATTGGTTAAGAAACATTAATGTAAGTGGCTTCTAAAGCAGATAGATGAAAAGCCGAGCGACCATTCGAAAGGATTGAAAATCTATCATCGCTGTAATGTAAAGCATTATTGATTGGTCAGCAGATGTTGTCCAATTGCCGAGTCACAACTCGGTTCGTGATTGGTCAATTTGCACGAGCGATTAAAGGCAGCTCGATCTTGAGAAAATTGACCTGTTCTCGCACGTTTGGGAACGTGTTGCTTGATTTTGTCCTGCAACCGTTGAGATGTGTGACCTACGTACCGACTGTCACAGTGGCACGAAAATTCATAAACAATATTGCTCTATTCAATTGCTCATACAAATTGACCAATCACGAACCTAGTTGTGACGTGGCAATTGGACAACATTTGCTCTGCTTTTCACCTGTCTGCTTTAGAAGCCACTTACATCAGCGTTTTTCAAACTGGGAGGCGCGCCTCCCCAGGGAGCCGCGGACTATTCTTAGGGGAGGCGCGAATGGTAACCAAAAACCTTCCTGCTGGACTATTTTTAGGGGACTACCTGCTGGACTATTCTAAGGAGAGGCGCGAATGCTAACGATTATTCTTAAGGGAGGGGTGGAAACGCAAAGTTTGAAAACCACTGACTTACAATAAAGTTTCTCAACCAATCCTGTGCCGACGAAAGGAGTTTGTCTACGCTCTAAAAATCTCTCACAAGCACTTTGGTTTTTGATTGATCGACACTTTTCGTCCAATCAGAAACTTACTTCTTTTTTTCTCTTTAATATTTTCGCGCTTTATAAGCGATGTTATGAGCTCTACATTCTCTATTCTGACGATTCCCTTGACAAATGTCAGACGAAAAGCTTGGGGAAATATATAACCTCTGCTTCTAGCAATTTTCAAGTTCTACCACCAACCAACTGTCCAATTTTTCGCCCAAAATCAAGTGAAGAGCAAAAAAAAGGTCAACACGTCCAATTTTCCACCCAAAATCAAGTGCAGTGCGAAAAAAAGGTGCAAACCCCTGCGGACCCTTTAGCCTTTGCGGCCGCCTGAAAATCATTCGCGGACCACTTGGGGGTCCGCGGACCCTAGATTGAAAACTACTGCGCTAAACAACACCCATTTCGCTTCCTTAAACTTTAAGGCACGAAAATATGCATCAGCACAAAAATTTTTTCTCTTGAACAGCGTCTGAGATGAAAAGCACGATAAATTATTGATTTTTTGCTCGAAAGTCGCTACTACAATGTCCACCTTCGCAAAATTTGCTGAAAGGGTATCAAGCTTCTGCACATATTAAAATGGCATTTCAGCGAAAACGCGAAAATAAGATATAAAAATATTACAGATTTTATTTTAATCATTTTCATTAATATTTGGACAACATGGTGGACAAAATCTTGAAAATGAAACTGAAATCCCGTATTTCAGATGGATTTTTACGGAACTGATCGAGCAGTAGCAAGAATTGCACTCGTAACGATGCATATTATAAGCCCGCTGCTTGTCACATTAAACATTCAGACGTTAATATACGATTGATACAACTCTTTGCATAACGTAACAATAGAAATAAATTGTCAAAAATTATACACAAAAGGCCCCTAAATGTCTACTGTACTTGTAGTACAATCGGCAGTCAGTGGAAAAGGGCCTCAAGTTTTTTGAGATATTTGAAGCAAATTTGTAACAACATCTTCCAAATGTGTAGAACTTTCTGTACTTCAGCTAAATTTAATTCAAAAAGTGAAAAACACACAAAAACGTTGGTGCATCTATGACGTTTGTTCGCAAACAGCCTCAAGAATTTTACTCTACAATAAGTCAAAAAAACATCCAAAGTAATGCTCTGACGCCCCTCTAAAGCTGGTGAACAACAGATACATAGTGAGTAGGTTGACCTTGAGCTTAGTGTTTATTACTGCTGATAAACATATGGTAGATGAGCGCGCTTGCTTTACACTAATCAAGGCAATAAAATTTAGCGATAGCCATAGGCGTAGCCAGGATTTTCAATTGGGTTAGGGGGCTAAAGTTTAACAAATCTTACTCAACAGCAGGAACGGATCCAGAAAATTTAGTAAGGGGATGCAGATTTGAATTAGGTTGAGTGTTAACTAGATACAAAGACGTCAGACGTTTAGACTCGAAATAGGATGTCAATTCTTTATGTCAGAGACGTATTCCCAGTTTTTTTTAGGGAGAGCACCAAATTGTGCCATATAAGCGCATGTTTTTCCAGCTGAGCAAATTGAGGAAAAAACGGCTCTAGGGGGTCCGAAAGCATGCTCTCCTGGAAAATTTTTTGAAATTTTACATAGTGCAATGGCCTTTTTAGTGCTTTTAAACAAATTTTGATCCAACTTTTTTCCCCTCATTCGGAGTCCTTCACCAAATACGATGCATTTTGTTTGCACATTTTTAATTTATGCGTGCTTACTTCAGGCCAGGAGTGGATCTAGAAAATTTTGGTGGGGGGATGCAATTTTGAATTAGGTTAAATGTTTACTACTGTGAATACAAAAACGGTAGACGTCTAGATCCGGAAAAGATTGTAAATAAACCCTTTGAAAGTTTTTCATAACTGAGGCGTAATCAGAAGTTTTTTTAAGGAAGGGGCACCAAATTTCGACATTTTTTCAAGCGTAGTTTTTTCCGGCAGAATTAATTTGAAACAAGTTGAGGAACAAAAAAGACTCCAGAGGGTCCGGGTGCATGCTCCTCGGAAATTTTTTGAAAATTTTCGTTGTAAAGGCCATTTTAGTGCATTTTGAACAGTTGTCGGGCAAAGTTTATTGAAAGTTTTTGCCCTTAATTTTGAGTGCTTTACCACTATCGATACATGGCGATCTACAAACCGGGTTTCACATAAGCTGACAAGATAACTTTTTTTTTCTCCTGGACTAGAGACATCTTCTTTGACGCAGGATTTCAATCACGCTGTTTTCTTTGCACTGGTCTACATTTTAACCACTTTTCGTGCAACGTTTTCAGCATTTTGCATTGCTGAAGCTTTTACAGCTGCAGAAGCGCTCAAATTTAAGCAATGCATAGCGCAGTGAAAATAATATGCCAAAGAAGATTCGTTTTAAACCAGTGGTTCTCAAACTGGGGACCGCGGTTCCCTTGGGGTCCGCGAAGTAGTTTCAGGATGACCGCAAAGGGGTCGCGGATTTCTTATTAATTATCCCGTTGAATTGTCCTTGATTGGACATCTGCGGACGTGATGCCCTATTTTTTGTTTTTCACTTGATCTTGTGTGGAAAATTAGACATCTGCGGGCGTGACGACCTTTTCTTTTTTTTTTTTTTGCGCTTTCACATGATTTTGCGTGGAAATTTAAGCTTAAAAATGAAAGACCGTGGGAGATAGAAAATAATCTTTGGGGACCGCAAAGTCGAAATTTTAAAAAACGTTGAGAACCACTGTTTTAAACAATTGAAGTGACGCCTGACTGTTCGCTGGCCATTGCGGCTGCGCCATCATAACTCTGGCCAAAGCAAAAAGTAAAGTTGTATTGTATTTCTCCGATGTAAGCCCACTCATCAAAAATCCCAGCAAGAAAGCAACACGCAATGGCAAGTATTTATCCTAATTACCAAGATCCAGAGCTGGCAGCAGAGCAGTCGACTTAGGGGGGCCAAGCGTTCATCAGGGAGGGGGGGCAAAGTTTAAAATTAAAGTCAAGTCAAGTTTATTTTTCCAAACGCTTCATAAGACATGCGCTGGAAGGAACAGGGAACAGCGAAAGACCATTCGGTCATTTTTGAGTCGGCTGTAGGCTACCCTGAAGTATGTTACAAAACACGGCACAAAAAAACTTGATCCAGACGTAGGCCTACACATCAAAACGAAACTAAAAGAAAAAAGCGTTCACGCGTTAAAATAAGCAAAAAATAAGCGTTTACACTGTAGACAAACAATGTAACTGCAGTTGAGTTGTGATAGGTCCAAGAAACACGCACACCAGTTTACATCTCCAAACGAAATATTCGAACAGTGTTACGTCTCGTCATCAACACATCAAACAGAATACACAAGTTGATAAGCAAAGGGGCGTAACGTGGCGTAGCGGTTTTCTAAAACAATTAAAAACTAATTTTACACAATCGAATTGAGCGAATTAAATTATCAAAAAAATAAAAGTGAACTCACAACTGTTTTAGCGACCTAACGGAACTTGCAGCTTACTAAACAAAATGAAATCAAACAGTAAATACATGCGGTCGACTCTTTCCAACAGTTAAGTCTAAAAGACCATACAAAAGTTGTTGTTAACCCAGGGGTATTTAAAGCGAGCGAAAAGTTGAGAGAAAAGACACATTACAAAACTAGTTCCAACGAAAGCAGCGGGGGAGACTTGTTATTGTCGATAAAAATTTCCCAAAACTACCCATGACTAATACTAGGATATTACTAATACACTGGAAAATTGTTACACATAAACGGAATAAAATAAATACATAAAAGAAACAATTTAATCGTTGATGATACAAAAACAAAATCATTTTGAAGATTGACAGGCAGCTCATTTACGATGTACTAATGAGAATTTGACTTTCGAGGACAAAAGCAGCTTATTTAAACTCAAAAGTGACTATGTTTTAACTTGCCATAACAAGCACAGTTATCCAAAGAAATGCTAAGCAGGTATACAAACATCAGAACGTTGTTACTTGAGTGTTACTTAATTTACATATTTTGCTAAACATTTTGCTTTAAACAATTTCTTAAATTTATAAAATGAGACATTTCGATCTTTTCACTGTTTTCAAAAGAGTAAGCCTTTTGATTGGGGGGAGGGGGGTCAAGCATGTCGATTAGGGGCCAGACCCCCCTGGCCCCCCTTGGCGCCGGCTCTGCCAAGATCCTTGTTTTTGTCTAGGATGGATTGGGGGGGCCAATGCGTCTTGACCAATTCAGTTTGTTACAAGACAATATCATTATTTTGCATAACTCTGCACACGTGTAGCCTACAAGTAACTTGTGATGGATGGTGAGGAGCCCGGGCCCCTTGGACCCTGCCTGAATCCGGTCTTGCAAGACAATGTTATTATTTTGCCCTCAACACTACACACATTTACAACTAACTTGTGGCGGGTGGTGGGGGCCCGGGCCCCTTGACCCACCCCCTAAATCCGGCTCTGCTGTCCCATATACAGTAAAATGCCGACGTTGCAACACGCAGATTTAACCGATCTAGTACTTGATGGACACAGACAAAACCAGGGGTGCCGGAACGTCGTAAAGGCAAGGAGAGGGGGGGCAGTTTTTTCAAAGGGCACTGTTAATACCAACGCAAGGACGTAGCGAGAAATTTAAAAACGATGGGGCCACAATTTCACATTTTTATCTAGCGTATTTTTTTGGCAGAACCAATTTAAATCTGATTGAGAAACAAGAAAGACTCTAGGGGGGTCCGGGGGCATGCTCCCACGAAAAAATTTCAAAATTTACTTGCTGTAATGGCTAGTTTAGTGCTTTTTGAATAAATTTTTGGCAAATTTTGTTTAAACTTTTTTTCCCCAATTCTGAGTGCTTCGAGAAATATGACGCATTTTGTTCACACATTTTCGATTATACGTGCTTAAGGCGGAAGGTTTGTTGTTATCGAAGAGGTTCGAAATTATGGAAAAATTGTATACAGCAAAAATATTTTTGAAAGTGGCTGGTGGAACGATGCATACCCCTCATCCTACCCCCCTGGCCACAAGCTACGGAAACCATCAAAATAGCCTGGCATGTTCTGTCACTTGGCACTATTAATTTTGTTCTTTTTTACTAAAAGGCAGAGTTAAAAGGGGGGCCATGGCACAATGGCCCCCCTCTTCTAAATACGCTCCTGCAAACCGATTAAGATGTACATTGTGTCGTATCTTTGTTCTTATGTACGATTAACGGACGAACTATATCACACGAGAATATGGATTTTTTAATTTCGTCGTTCTTAAACTTTTACACTTACTGTACCGGTAACACCGTCACAGCTATTGCTCGCCTGCTGGAAACAGTGGGTGAGAAGCGATGAAAAAGCACGAAAAGTTACGTTTTCGTGCTACTACCTACTAATACTGAATTTGCCGTACATCGAAAAAGTAAAAACCTCACCATCAGGCCTACTCGCATTATTTTTTTCACAACTCGAAGTCCAAGTCACCAAAAAAATGACGCGAGTCCACGTCGTCCAAGGTAGTAAACATTAAGAGTTCTCAAAAACTGGAATCGAGTCCCACTAAAGCTGGAATACTGCAGAAAATGGAAGCGAAACTGAAACTACTGATATGTGATACCTTCGCTATACAGAGCAGCGACGTTTTACTTCGTTACTATCCCAATGAAATGCTAAGGGCAGTACTGCCCCTCTTGCCCCCCAAGTCGAAAAGGCAGGGGGCAGCTGCCCCCCTTGCCCCCTCGTTCCGGCACCCCTGGACAAAACACATCGAAACTTAAATGCAAAAGCGCAAGCATGTATACGCTGTTTCGATAAATCGAAACACAATGCAGAAGCAGGGTAAAAATTTAGGAGGGCCATGACCCAGGGCCCCGGTGCTTTGCTCCTGGCTATGCCACTAAGCTGAATGTCCATTGCCAGGGGCTGATCCAGGGGAGGGATGTGGGAGATGCATCCCTCCCCCACCGGCCATTTTCAACAATGCTTTTTCCATAATTTCGAACCTCTTCATAACAATATTCCTTAGTCACCTTGAGCACGCATAATCGAAACTGTGTGAGCAAAATGCATTAAATTATATTTGGTGAAGCCCTCAAAATTAGGGGCCAAATATATGAACAAACTTTGCCTGAAGTTGTTCAAAAAGCAATAAAATGGCCATTACAGTATGTGAATTTTCAAAATGTTTTCGGGGGAGCATGCCTCCGGACCCCCCTAGAGTTATTATTGTAACTTAAAATTCACTCTAACGCTCTCACTGAGTTGCTTAAAATTCACTCTAACGGAAAAACTACTCTTGAAAAAGTGAAGATATTTGGTGCCCCCTCCACGAAAAAATTCTGAATGCGCCCCTGATATGAAACTAGTAGTAGTAGTAGTAGTGTGTTTTATTCAACGACCATCAAAGTACATAGAAACAACGCATATCACGACATTCGGCCGAAAAAAAGGTAACAGCGACAAAACGCGAACCGTTAAAGCATGCAATATACAACCCTACAATAAATTTAAAAACTAAAAGAAGCATGGTCACTGCACCTAAAGCATAATATAGCTTATGAGCCAAAAAGAAATCAAACAAAATTGTGTAATAAAGACAAATTTGGAGAAAGCAAGCAACACGTGCCAAGCATTTGAGACAAATTTACACATTTCCCAAGCGAGGATGGGCTAGGCCAAACTGCCAGCACTTCAAAATTTCATAATTCACGTTTTACTCTAACAAGAAACTGCAAACGCAATGCAATTAGGCCTAGTGTGTAACAGATTTTTGTGGAAAAAGTCAGTTGATTTGCTTCATTCCTTTTAAGATTGTAGCTTCGTCAATTTGGAATACTTCACACTTTGATCACGTTCCGATTTCTTCGACACTGCTCTTCAACCCTTCAGAAATTTCTTAATCTGCAGTATACAAAAGCAAAGAGCAGAGAGAGGCCTTGATTGCATACGTATCATGAGCTTTAGAAACAATAGTCGCTACTTAAGAGACATTAAATGAGCTTTAGTCAGCTTGTTGAAAGATTTGAGTGATTTACTTTCTCTAACCGATATCGGGATAGCATTCCAAGTACGTGGACCTCTATATTTCATTGATTGCTTGGTTAACTCTATGCGTCGGTATAGGGGAAATAGCTTTGATTGGCTTCTCGTATCATGTGTTTTTTCACTGATTGTGTTTTTATCTAACAATCCGTTAAAAACTATTGGCAGTTTATTATGCAAATACTTGTACATGAAATTAGCGGTTTCTAGTTCAGCCAATTGATTTATAGTCAGAATGCCGAGTTGCTGCATTGAATCTTTAACGCTCTCTCTTAAATCTAGTTTGAAAATTAACCGGACGAATTTATTCGCCGCACTTTGAAGTCTTTGCACCATTGTCTTATTTCCATTGCACCAAATTAATATACAATACTGAATGTGACTTTTGATCAACGAATTGTAAAGTGTAAACAGAATCTGCTTGTTCAAAAGGCTCTTAATTTTATTTACAACGCTGGTCGTTAATCTAATTTTTTGCAATAACACTTCCATATGCGGTTTCCATGATAGATGCTCATGAAGTATAATACCCAAAAACCTAACGTTACTCACTCTCTTTAAATTATTATTACGCAATTTTAAACTCGGAAGATTTCTAGGCAGTTTGCTATTCAGAGTACGAAACACAATGTAATTCGTTTTGCTGATATTTAGTGACAACTTATTAGCCGTAAGCCAGTGATCTACATTAATTAGTTCCTCATTGGCCACTCGAAACAGCTGGTTATAACAATTATCACTAAAAAATAAGTTAGTATCATCTGCGAACATTATAGTTTTACCAGTTGAAATACACCTAGAAAAGTCATTAACGTATATCAAGAAAAGTAGTGGTCCTAAAATAGAACCTTGAGGAACACCACAATTTAATAATAATTTGTCAGATAGATGATCATTACACAAAACTTGTTGAAAGCGATTACTTAAATAGCTGGAAAACCAGTCTAAGGGCAGACCTCTTACACCATAATGTTGTAGTTTACGAAGTAAAATATTATGATCTATGGTATCAAAGGCTTTAGACAAATCTAGGAATACACCAATAACTTTTTTCTTTTCTTCAAATGCATTAGTAATATTTTCAACTAGTAACGTGGCTGCGTGGCTGGTGGAATAATTTTTTCGAAAGCCAAACTGATTTTCATGAAAAAAATTTTGTCTGGTTAAGAAACTTAAAAGGCGCCGATATACTAACTTTTCTAAGATTTTTGAGAAAACTGGGAGCAAACTAATAGGTCTATAATTGTTCACGTCATGCCTTGCTCCTTTTTTGAAAATAGGTACAACTTTTGCAAGCTTGAATTTATTCAAAAATATACCGCTCCTTAAGGAAAGGTTAAATATGTGAGTTAGAATATATATAACATTATCGGGTGTTGATTTCAGAACTTTTGTTGGAATCCCATCCATACCACTGCTTGTTTTAGATTGCAATTCAGATATAATATTCTTTACTTCTCGTGGGGTTGTGGGGTAAAAGTACATTGAATTTGGGGTAGCTGGAGGTAAATAATCTCCGAAATGGTTTGGGGTAGAAGGTAATTTTTTGACCAGCTTGCTGCCTACTTCGACAAAGTGAAGATTAAAGTGATTAGCAATGGATTGAGCATCACTGGTCACCTCATTACCAATTTTAAGTGAAGTGCAGGATCCGGTTTTCACTTTCCCTAGAAGATTGTTTATAGCTTTCCATGTTTGTTTTAGGTTGCTTTTATGTTGCGCGAAAAGTGATGAATAATAACTGTCCTTTTTTATCTTCAGAGTGCGGAAATAACTGTTCCTCGCTTTGTTGTAGTTAACTTTAGCAATGAGAGTTTTCTTCTTAAGATATTTTTTAAACAATGTCTCCTTTTCTTGTAGAAGTATTTGCAAATCTTTATCAAACCAAGTTTTGTTTTTAGCATAATTTTTAACAGCAGTCAAAGGAAAACAATTTTCAAAGACTCGGTTATACTCTTTCATGAAGCACGTGAATGACTCATTAACGTCACTTTTATTTAAGATCGGGAGTTCATCTATGTTTTCTAGCTCATGATAAAATTTAGACATATTATTATCATTGAAGCACCTAACTGTGGTGCAAGCAGAAGAATTATTCATACATAAATTAATACACATAAATATAGGAAGGTGGTCGGATATGGGATGCAGAAGAATATTAGATTTCACAGCATAACAAAAGGAGTTTGCCCATAATTGGTCTAATACAGTTGCAGTTGTATCGGTAATTCGAGTTGGTTTATTAATCACTGAGAAAAATGAGTGATTTAGCATTATTTCTGTAAACTCATAAACATGGGTATTTTCAGTAGTTTGGGCTAGATCATAGTTAAAGTCACCAAATATGTAACATTTTTCTTTTACATCTATTTTGCTAAGACAATTTTGAAGTTTAATCCTAAATTTTTCATTAGACATAGCATCATTAGCTGGTGATCGATAAATGGTTCCGCATAAAAATGATTCACCCTCCATTTTCAAATTTATAAAAAGTGATTCAAAAATTTTTTCATCCATTTCCACTAATTCATCACAAATATTAAAGTGGAATTTATCTTTTACATAGAATGCAACTCCACCTCCTTTACAACTGTTACGACAATTTGATACGAAATTATAGCCAATTAAGTTTTTATATGGGCCAGAGGATGATGGTTGTATCCATGTTTCTGTAAGTGAAATTACATCAGGTTTGCAGTTCATATTTGAAAGTAAGGCCTCAAGTTTGCTAAAATTAAGTGAGTTAACAATGGATCTTATGTTAAGGGACAATACTGTAAATGTATTCTTAAAGCTGTTGTTGGAAGTAATAGTTTGCAACTTGTGGGACTCAACATATTCTGTAAGGTTGGAGAGGTTGTCAATATCACAATCAGGAATACTAAATCGCTTATTTTCACGATTAAAAAATAAGTTAAAATCAATAGCATTTAAAGCTACATTTGAAGTACTGTTACTAGCACTACTCGCGACAAGAACGTGATCCTTAGGGCATAGTTTTGAAAATGTTCTAACTTTATTCATTTCCCCAGTAGGTTTACAGTCATTACAATATGCAGGTTGACAATACATTTTATCAGTTACAGATGACAGCTGGCAAGTTTGTATGTTCTTTTGGCACGCATTGCATTCAATTGCTTTTGTTTTTGGCATAAAAATGGTAAGTAACACTTAAACACAAAAGTGAGGAAATAAAAAGGCAAAATAGAAAATGTATGTACATACAACAAAACACAAATCTGGTCTTGGAGGTCAGCTAAAAGTAGGGCCCGGCAGAATTAGTTTCAGCAGTCTCGGTTTAATGACAAAACCAAATGAGTTGCACAAAATATGTCTCAACTAGAACAAGCCGTCCGCGTCTTCCAAAGCTTTACGCAGACGGGTTATTTTAGACGCAGACGGCCTACTCTAGACGAGACCCCACAACATGTACGGCTGTTTAAGTTACCCAACCTATGGTATAACGAAATGTAATATTCTAACTAAGATATGCTTCAAGTGTTATATAGATTTGTATTAATTAACAATGAATGTTAAAACCTTCCCATTTATACTATCAACATGCAGCTTAGGCCTACAGTATTAGACACGAACCACATTATATTAGCTGGAAGACACAGACCCAAACAGTGACTCCTTACTTATTACCAGGGAAACGAATTCTCGGAATGTCACTGAAATCATCTATGTAATGCCTCTGGCCCATAAATTCGCAGTATACCAAACCCTTCTGAGTCCATACATTTCTGAATTCAAAAATCTTTCTGGCTTCCTCTACTAATCTGAGCCGTCGTTTTGTTAATGACTCAGTAAGCGCAAGCCTAGGGTTCGATTCACCAGCAGATTTCAGCTTGGACTTTGCAGCAAACACCTTATTTCTCACGGTCCTCCTGACAAATTTTATAATAATTGGGTTTTTACCTTTCCTTGAAGGAAGGGCATGACATACATCAATGTCATGGTTACTTAATTGAGGTTCAATTTGTAATTTGTCATTTAGAGTATTTAAAACAAAATTTTCAAATACCTCATTGTCAGAAGATTTTGGAGGAAGATTTTGACATCCATGAAGGATCAGGCAATTGCTTCTGCTATATTGTTCTAAATCATCCATTCTCCTCTCGTTGTGATATACCCGATCTGCCAACTGCTCAACAGCAACTTGCACTGAAGAAATCATGTTTGCCATCTCCTCCAAATGTTTTCCTTGGATGTTAACTGAATCTACAACAGAAACAGATTCAGAGGCAGCATCAGCTATTTTAGACATAGGCCTAGCTAAAAATAATTTTTGATACTCATCCTGTTTAGCTGATATTTCTTCCAAACGTTGAAGCAGCTGAGACACTTGATCTTTTGATGCCATCCTCTTTTTTGTTTCAATTATAGATTCTAGGTTTAATAAGCACAACTTCTACTATTTTTTTAAATTTACCGAATTACTGCTAAAACAAAGATAGCCTACAGCCTAAAAAACGCTTTCAAAATGCTTATTTACACCCGTTTCCGGGTCTAAACGTCTTAACGTTTTTGTGTTTAAGTTAACACTCAACCTATTTCAAAATCACATCCCCCCACCAAAACTTTCTGGATCCGCCCCTGTCCATTGCTCGGATTTAATTTTACGGTTCGTCAAGTGCTTACGCAAAAGCGACTAGCGTCATAATAAATTCCTTACGTCACAACGTAATTACGTAAGCGATCATACGTCACTTGCGAATAGCCTTTTTTCGCAAATGTTTGACTGCACGACCAGTTATTTATGTTCAGGACAGACCACGTTAGTAGGAGTTGTTGGTGAAGAAAGGCTTCAGAAGTGGTTGTTTCTTCATGTTCTTCTAATGCATGGTAATGTCACCAGATATATGGCGAAAGAGTGCTACAATTAAATGATTGATTCAAGTGTACAGGTGGTTCACTGTTAGCTGGTTAGTGTTACAGTGTTAGTTCTACTTATCTGCCACTGCTTTGGCTTGTCTGATTGTGAGCAGGTCAGAGATTACCAAAATAGGCATGGTAATGTACAGATGTAGTCCCCATCCAGCCTGGTTCTGAAACAGAAAACATTGACTTGGGATATCTATTTTTTTGGGCTTTTTGTCAGTGTTTGTCATAACTACTGTAGTTATTCATAAGGCTCAATAGTCCACCAGTGAGCCTTCAGCACTAATTTAGTTTTGGGTTGGTGAAAATTTATTACTCTTGTACAAGATGGAACTAAGTCAGTATTAGTAGGCAGTCTACACTGTGCAGGTCCAGCTTTGATGTGTTTGACTAAGTGATCATCAGTTTTTGAAGAATTCTAATTCCAAATTAGGCCTAGTAATAGCCTCTGCCAATATTAAATTTTGGGAGCACTGTAAAAAATATCATGCACACAAAGATTGATTAAAGTGCCCATCTTGCAGTCTTGTGGATAAACAAGCAATTACAACTTGCAAATGGGGTAAACTCATAGCTCAGAGGATGATAATATTAGTACCGATGTATCGTACCGTAAGTGACCATTATTTAAAAATAGAGCTAGGCTACAGAAGCACTGAACAACTGCCACTGTGCCAGATTATAGTGAAATTACTGCTGTACTGTGTCAAAAGTAGATGATGTACAATTCAGGCTGTGAACAGCGGTTTTGTATTAGAGAAAAGGGATTTCATGTGCTGGTAGACTACTTTAGTTTAGCATTCATGGACTTAATACATTCACAGAAAGACTTTCTATTGAAGAAATTAACATTGTCCCAGCTTGCAATAGATTAGTTATGTATCGGATTTGCATTATGATGTGAATCTTACAAGCAAAGCTTTGTACATGTGTGACAATTTCTAGCCTACCATTCGCAAAATTAATTATTAAAAAATGTTTTGTTTTTCAAACACTTTACCAACTTTGTTTTCAACAGATTCTCCAAAAAGAATCTTGTAATGCGACTGTATGTGCAAAAGGGATGTTAGAACATTTTTTATCAAAAGCTATCGATAAAACATGGAGTTAAACAAATCCTTGAATGACTCTACATGTGTTGGTAAAATATCTCCATATTATTCACAGTTGCATTCTTCATCAAAAGACATTAATGGTCGAACAGTAACTACTGGTTCTTGTGCTGACAGTGGATATCACACCCTAAGCAACGCTGGTAATTCTGATATCTACTCCAGTAATGCAACATATGCAAAAAACTCTAATCAAGAAGTTACAACGATGCAAGTAAATGATACCAGAGAAAAAAATTTTCAAAACTCTTTTACAACACATCAGGATTCCAATGTAATCCCAAGATCAGCAATTTATACTAGTCCGTTGTCAGTTGGACATGTGCATTCACATCACCCTGGTCCATATGTACATGCCCAAGACAGCAATTCTGCTAATTTGGATGGTAATGCCAATCACATTCATACTTCATCTGATAAGTTTTATGATCTACACTGCATGCAGTTGTGTAAAAAGAATATATATGACATTTGTACCGGTACTTGCGCAAACTACTTTCAATCAACAGTTTCCAATATTAACACAAACAATAATGAAAAGACATTGTCGTGTCAAGTAATGGGTTGTGATTGTCAAAAAAAGACTGACCAACATCATCCTGTCAAGTCTCACTTATTTAATGGAGATAACATGACTCACTCAAACAGTGATTTCAAATCAGATGCTAGTGATTTAGCAGAAAAAATAGAATTCTGTTTGTTGTTTGGATATACAGTTAACCAGGTGAGCATTTGCAACATTTTTTGAAATGTTAACTGCAGTGTTGTGTACTTATTACATATAACGTGCATTATGTTTTTGCTGAGGCTTTTAGAGGGTATAATATTCAGTTTTAAATGGAATACTTTTATGATTTTGTCGCAGTATTTGTAGTATTCAAAGTGCATTTGCTTGCATTATTTTCTGATTATGCAAATATTTTCAGATTCGTCTTGCTATCTTCAAGTTAGGTTATAAAGCAAGTAAAAATGACATTCTTGCTGAATTGTCGTCAATGCAAAATGTCAGACCATCTTCTGTTGGTGATCTGTCTTCTCCTGATGCTTCGACAGAAAGCAGTCAAGGCGTAAGTTACAACTTTTTGGTCAATTGATGTGGAAATATAACAAAATGTTATCAATAAAGACATCCAATAATGATAATATTGATCTTAATTTTTAATGAGGGTAAGATTTTAATTTTTAAAGATGATATTGATCTTAATTTTTAATGTTACTTTGGATGTAAAATTGTAATGTTGGAACTTTGGATGTAAAATTTAGGAAAACATTTGCTGTGCCTTAAACTTTAAGGTATACTGTGTTGTTTCTCACAGGATTCGACTGACCAGCTTGGAGAATTAATATGTAAAGGAGCTGATCTTGGAGTTGAGAGTGAGGTTTTGCATTCACATGGTGCATTGATTTTGGATGAAGAAAATAAAGATAATGAAGTGGTCAAAGATGCAGATGGCGATAGCAAAAACTTGCGACCTATTGTCATTGATGGAAGCAATGTAGCGATGAGGTAAGCAATCTTAGAAAAAATTAAGTCGGAAATTTTCAATGATATACACATGACTCGTGGGATATTCCGGTTAAAAGATCATGTAAATAAAAAAATGCTTGCCTTGCGAAATGCTTTTCAAAGATTTTGACAGGTTGATTTTTGGTCATATTTGCATGTTTTTTAGTTCTAGAAACGTCAGCACTCTTCCTCAGAAATATTTTTTATGTTTCGACATGTACATTGTGCCAACAAGTTCTTTCCGACTAACTCGACTAGCGTTGCCTGACGTGATTTACATACAAACTAGCTGGCATGTTCCACTTATAGATATGTTGTAAGCTTAGCTTCTTATAATCACTGCATGCAAATGTTTCTACAGACGTGTGAGCTTTTTAATTACTTGAATTTAGTTTACTTAATGAGTTTTCGACTTATTAAATAATAATGTGACTTCAATTTGCTATGAACAAGTCACTGGTTCACAGGCTTCTGCCAAAATGTTTGAAGCTACTAATTTTGTTTGTTTTTCAGCCACGGAAACAAACAGTATTTCAGTTGCAAAGGAATTCTTTTAGCTGTTAACTATTTCCGAAACCGTGACCACAATGATATTACGGTTTTCGTACCAATTTATCGGAAAGAAGCTTCAAGACATGATACTCCCATACGAGGTAAATGGCTTATGACCTTTGAATTGCTTTTTTTTTTCTCTTGCGTGTTATCGCTTGCTTTTGATTAAGTGAATATTGTAGCTCTGTGAAAACATGTTTTTGTGAAGAAAACTTCGTCTGTAGACAAAAAGTACAAGTTCACTCAATAATGCTGTCATTAGTCACGTTTCCGTTAGATTTTGTTATAGCAGAAATCGTGGTCATAGTGATGGTGAACCATTGTTTGAATTTCAGTTTCCAAGCTCATCCTGATCACAACTAATGTAATTGTTTATAATTTTTTGTACATGCTTTTGGTTTGGTTGATAAATAAATTATTTTTTGTTGTTGGCAACAGACCGAGAAATTTTGACTGAACTTGAAAAAGAAAGAATTTTGGTCTTTACCCCTTCACGAAACATCAACGGAAAACGTGTGACTTGTTACGATGATCGTTTTATTCTTAAACTGGCCCAAGAAACTGATGCTGTTGTGGTCAGTAACGACAATTTTCGTGATCTTCAAAATGAAAGGCCCGAGTGGAAAACTCTTGTGGAAAAACGTCTGCTTATGTACTCATTTGTAAACGATAGGTAAGTGGAAAAAAATACGGTAACTATCGGGTACAGCGCGATTATTAATGGCGTCCATTTTGTTCAAGCTACTGTATTTGTGAGTTCCGAAAAAATTTCAGTTACCATCCGAGGTTTAGTATGATTTTTATTTCAATTATTTTGCTAAAAGGTTTTTCATCTTTCAGGTTTATGCCTCCTGATGATCCACTTGGAAGAAACGGACCGAATATTGATAACTTCTTACGGATTAGGCCTGCGTCTGAAGAGCAAAGCAAACCCCAATGTCCTTACGGTTAGTATCTCCCTATTTATTGATTGCAAAGTCGGTATTTTTTTGTGTATTAAACTTTTTATCTTTTAGGCAAAAAATGCACGTATGGGAAAAAGTGCAAATATTTTCACCCCGAGTGCCCAAGGCCAATTTCAGAAAGAATTGTCGGCAAAAAATCTGATAACAATCGAAAAAAATCGAAATTTAGTCTCGCTCTGGCAGCGGAATTGATTAAAAGGACCGAGCAACATAATACTCCGTCCACTTCAGCGAGTAGTTCATGCCATCAAGACTTGTCCATGGTAAGTCACAGAAGTTTGCTTGGCAAATTTGCGTTTGTTACATTTCTTTAGCTTAACTTTTTTTTTTTTTTCAGGAAAATGTCACCCCGTCCCTGCATTTTGCTTGTTCGCAAAGCAGCATCGATTCGCGCGTTCCTAAAGAACTTGCCACTTCAACTAATGAATCTCATCCCGGAAATAAAATGTCTACTCATCCGAATGGATCGAATGGTGAATGTTTGCGTAACGTGATGCTTACCCAACGCTCAATGCAAGAGGCCGCTCATACTCACCGCTGCTATAGCAAAAATATCGATAATTTGACTGAACCGTTCCGACAAATGTCGATGTCTAATCATGACGTCATACAGCAGAACGCCCCTATGTGCTGCAGGGGACATTCTAATGTGCACGTTTGTTATGAACCGAACTGTCAGAGGCAACAGTTTGTCGGTGACAAATCACGAATTGCCCCTAATCATGTGAGTGGCCATCGGCCTGATGCAGGCCCGCCAGAATTTCACGCTGAACATCAGCGAGCTAAACAAAACTTTCAGCGAAGCTCGCCTGCCAATCTTCAGCAAGGACACGGAGTCAGAAGCAATGGCAATTCAATTATACAACAACACTACAACGTTCCAAATCCATACCAAGTCAACCCTTCTCTTCCTGCCCATTTCGCCCTTCCTGCGTATGCATTGTATCAATCACGATATGTTGATCCCCACTATCCTTCCAACCATCCTCATCCTTCACCTTCCCAACCAGCTATGCATTCCTATCCAGTACCACCACATTCCCAAGGTCCTCCCCCTGTCCATCCTCATTATGTTGGTACTCCATTATATGTTGCTCCTGTCAACACATCCACTGGTTCCAACAATTCCCTTTCTCGTTCCTTCCCTTATATTCCTGTTCAAGAGCGCATTGTTGATGCTGCTTCCTTGCCACACAATTATGGTTCATCTTCTTCCCATTCTGATCCGCATGGATATTCAATTCGACCTTCTGGATTGTCATCCGGACTTCAACAAGGAATTGATCTCACCTCTCCACATCACAGTCATTTGATCCATACATCCAACCAACACATCTCTTCAGAACCTCCTCTAAGCAGTGACAAAAATCCCCGATATTACCTCTACCGAAACCTGTGCGGCCTATTCCAACGCCGCGTAGTTGAAGCTGTGATGAAAGCGCATCCAGATATCAAAGAACCAAAGAAGATTATTAATCTGATACAGCAAATGATAGAGTAAAATTAGAATATCAAGCAGACTGGTTGTCCTTCGATTTAGGAGCTTACATGTAAAACAAACTCGGCCCATTTGTCAACCGATGTAGTTTGAATTTTGGGAACTTGTGCCAAACACTCACGGATATGATTTACGTGCCGGAGAAAGTAAGCTTCATTGAAGGTAGATTTGGTTGGGCGTCTTTTTGCAGTTTTATTATCTTGAATTGTAATTTGTGCTCTTGCGTATCAAAGTCAGTAACTTAGCGTCGTTACCTAATGGTTTAGATGATATATAATGTTTATGTATCGAGCAAGTAAACAGAATTGAAATCATGCATCGCTGAAGAATAACTTGGTAACATGTCGATAGCTCACGCGAGTCTTTCAAAGGCCACATTAGCAAGAAATGGTAAATTCTAGTATGCAAATAATTAACTGCGTCATCGATTTTGTATTGCGAAATCTGATATCGTGTCGAACAAAAGAAAATAGTTCCTGCCTGTTCTGGTTTCAAACGGTTTGGGAAAATTTCGAATAACATGAGAACGACAGTTACAGCTTTTTTACGTCCGATTACACAAGCATAACTCTTAATTGAAACTAAGCATTCCCAAAGGCCCGAATTTAAATGTAAATTTATTCACATAGCAATGTTTGACTTGTTTTTCGGATTCAAAATTAAGACAATAATGTTGAAAATCGGAAACAATTTATTTTGAGTCACAGTTTGACATAGACCATGTCGTGGTTTGATCGAAAATAGAAAATGTTCTAGCTACTGAATCCAGACGTATGTAGTTATTGGTCGTCAGAGCTCAGTTTGGGCCCTGAGCGGGTTAATTATTTGATAATTTTCGCTTGGTCTTATTGATTTTGATAAAGTTCATTTCATGCAATCAATTGTGTAAGATTTCGTAATGTTTATCACTGGATCGAATTACTTCGTCCTCTACATTTAAACGTGTTCCTTAAACTTAACAATTCCTGTTACCTGGTCACGTTTATCTGCGCCTGAGGCATTAGCTAGTCAAGTTTTCGAGTAATTACATGCGATCGTGCTCACGACAAAACAATCTGACGAAGTTTTAAGGCGGGTTTAGCCCAAGCCGTCACGATTTTTTCGACAATGACAATGACGTCGAAATATTTTCAACTCTTTAACTTATCCGTGAGAGAAGTTCATGTTGATTGCTTTTTTTACTTCCACGATTAGTGTCTTTTTTAACTCGTCTTTTTTCTTTGACACAAACTTCTTAGATTACGAGATGATTGTATGAATTCTTCATAGTTTCTCGGGCGAAAACGTTTTATCAATGATTTTTGACATTCCAAATGCATAGGAATAGGTCCATTAACAGGTCAATAGGAAATAATGGACTGTGTTTTATGCCAAAAAATGGCATTAATTTCATTAGGCTTGCTTGGCAATTTGATTTGAGATTTTGCACTTCATAACGTTAGTGAAGAAGCTAGTGTCTTCCTTAACTGAACAATTTTTCAAACTTTTTGGTCTAAAGTTGGACTCGAGGTGTTTTAACATTCTCAAATTTCGTGAAACTTTCCTGATATTTAACCTATCACGAATTAGTATAACGCTTTTATGCCTTTAGTGCTTAATTGCTTCAAGTTAGTGTAGATGGTGGCAAAATGTTTTGAAGTTGTGCTTGTCAGTTAAGCTGGAATAACAGATCATTCGTAACAAACTGAACTCCAACATAATATACAGTGATTGCTATTAGGATGTAATATTTTTGAATCTGAGTGGGGTCTAAACATGATCAAGACCAGAATTTTCGAAAGCACCACCTGTTAGAGGGTGTAGATATGCGCTATAACCCTGAGCGTTTTATAACATTAAAAAAGTTTTTTCTCTCCCTGCTACTCGTGAAAAGGCGGTTTTTTTGGTAATCCTTGGTTCGGTCAACGTCAGTCCATATGATAGAGTAAAATGTTTGTGTTATTTCATCGATTAAAGTTTGATAAGGTACGATTGTAGATAACGTTTGTATCAAATATAACTGATCGTTTTATGTTCGTAGTGACGGAGTTGGATAAGAAACGGAACTTTGTTCCTGTGACGCAATAACTCGTGATGGTTAACCATTTAAATTAAATGTCTGTACTGAGTTGGTGTAAAGATAGACGTTGTGCTACTAACTGTGATGGTACATAGCTAATTTGTGACTGTTAGCTGTTGTTTGGACAATTCGTGTTACGTTTTGAGAAGTAGTGACACGAAAATTCGATGTACAGCAGTTCTCTAGCATGACTTGTCCACATATTGCCAGTTTACATGCTAATCATTATTACTTCCCCCTAGCTGGTTCAATAGCTGTGGCTTTTCAACAGAAGTTGATGGTGGGAATATTTTAATATAATTTCATCGCGTGCTAATCTTTATCATATAACTGCACACTCTCTTCACGTAATTAGAATACTAGTCAAGTGCTGTAGTCAGCGCATAAGCTAACTCTTAACTCAACAGACGAATTTTTTGCTGTTTTTGAAAATCCGAGGCGATGATGCAGAAAAGCAACGACCAATTTAGTTCAAAAAAGTCATGTCATCTTACTAAATTTGCCCTTCTATCATTTACCATTTGTTTGCAAAAGTGGCTGAGATCTTAGAAATTTTATAGGAAACTGAATAAGAAGTTTATCAAAAACATCTGTCAGCGCCTGACGCACGGTTGCTGCTGTTCTTTACTTTATGACGTCTTCATGTAGTAAAGCCGTCGGCAACAGTCGATTTTAAACCGCTGGTTCTGTTTACTTCGTCGGTCATGGTTATGCGCATGTTAAAGATTGCGCTCCCGTTGCTGTGTTCATTCTTGTTGTTTACTTCTTTCCACTTGCACGAGCTCCATTTTTCACGTCCACTTTTATGTTGCTGCTTGTATTGCGTCTCAAAATTAACCCACGTCATGATGACGTATATTTAATTATTTTTAATTTAATTTTGCAATTCTGTGTTGTGATTTGCTTGATTGTATCATGCGTTTGCTTGCTTGTTTAAAAGCGAGGTTAATTTTGACGATAGTATGTTGTATCGTCGGGGTAAACCGTTGGGGCCTTTAATTTGAGCCCCAACTGACCCCATAATGCATGGGTGCAGGTTTTGCACCCCCAGTTTGTCGTTTAAAGACTGTTGCACGTTGCGCGACGTTATTTCAGTACATTGGTTATTACAATGTTCTATGTATATAGTTTGTTTTTTTATTGGTGCGGTTGATTGTATATACCTTGTGCTTTTTATTTTTCAGTACATACGTTGATAAACTGAAAATATTTACTGTTATTTCGTATAACCAACGTTCTAGCATGTTTCGCAACGAAATATTGTTTGTTTTGAGCATATGCTATGATTTTTACAAAGATTTTAGTCATACTTTCATACGTAATGCCATACTGTCGTAAACTTGTTCTTCGGTTTTCAGTTTTTCGTTGATACAATTTTGCTTATACAACTAACGCAACTAAATTTGTTCTAGATTTGATCACTTGAAATTGCCAAACGCCATTCTAGCGGTTGTGTAGTTTTTAAATAAAACTTTCAATTGTGTTTTTGCAATAATGTTAGCGTTAGACGACAAGCTTTTTATTTCGTAATCCCGTAAATTTTCAAAGTTAATTGTTTAAAACAATCATTTAATTATTTAGCTTAGATCGGATGGTCATCTTGACCTTTTTATGACACGTAGTGTAAAACTGAAAGTGTCTAGAGCAGTTTTTATTCTAATTAAGTAATTTATTGGTTAATAAGACGCAGACATTTTAATAAAAGCTTTGCTTTTGTGAACTCAGCTACATTGAACCCATGAAAAGATCTTAGCTATGTGCCTTTTCCATTCTTGCACTATACTCACGCTATTCGTAAAAAATGAATGTACCGAATATTTATTGAAATTTCAAAATGTGTTGCTTGTTTTTGCAAAATTCCGTATCATTTGCAATAACGTACATACTTTCTTTTTGCGCCTTAATAAAATTTGTGAAATCATAAAGGTATGTGTGGTTACTGAGGTTCATTTGCAGCCTAGAGACTGAAGATGGAAGAGACCTGGTGGTTGGGACGGAGACAGCTTTAGCTTCGAGGCGAACCTCTTGTGAAAGCGTTAGGGTGTAGTAATAGGGCATATTTTCGGCCATGAAATACAAGAACATCCATAACACAAACCACAGCGAGGCAAAAAATGGGGAAACAGTGACAAAACGATATGCTTTAAGACGTGCTCATAACGCTAGCACAGATAAAAAAAAAGTATAAAAATTAGCACTGCGCCTATAACAAACAGAAAAGAAAACACAAACACACAGCAATTACGGAAAAACGACAATGCCTAAAGCAAAACGCGATAATATTATAAGCACCAACTGCCAAAGTTGGTTTAAACTGCATGACTTACGCATGGACGCTGGGTGGTTTCATACCCGCCGTAAGCTCAGTTGCTAAGTGCACGCTGTCGGTGCGGGTGGTCTGGGGTTCGATTGCCTGACCGGTCAAATCGACACAGTGTCACCAACGGCTCGCCACCGCTGCGACGTTTCTTCGGAGCTGTGTAGCCCAGGCGCTGAGCCGCAGAGATGGGCCCGCCGCTAGTTACCAACTTCGGTGTACTACCGCGAGTATAATGAAGATTTGATTTGATTTTTTGAACTGCCAAAGTTATGTAGCCTATGGCAGATTTACGAAAGCTTTTTGTCCGTTCAAATTTTTTCTTTGCGAAAAAATTCGAAAAAAAGGAAGAGTAAACTCTAGCTCGTTTCAGATTAAATTTGATGCACTCTGCATTACTACGTGGTAGCTGAACGCAAGCTGCAGAGATATTAAGTGATTGGCGCACAATCGATCAACGTAACAGATGAACGCAGGCTGCTTTGGTGCCAGGTAATAGACATACACAGGGGCAATAAACTGCTGACTTTACGCATGGACGCTGGGTAGTTTCATACTTCAAACGTTCCGGTTAAGGTGCACAAGTAACACAACGACGGGTAGGTCATATAATGAAACGACGTAGAAGCAACTGCTCGATCACGCCTAAGTGTGATATATTTACTAGTCTTACAGTCCACAAATAACACTAAAAAAAGTTTCGTATGTTGAGAATAAAGAGGAAATTCGAATTAAATCATGAGATCTACAACACTCTTTTGAACAAAGTTTCCAAAAGAAAAATTTTTGAAACGTCACTGCAAAGAAACAGCAATGCAACTTCGAACTCTTTCGACATAGAGGCTACCCTAAATTTTTTTAAACTGTCTGTGGTGTCAAAAATAGCTTGAATTACTTCCTAAACCTTATTTTAAATACTCAAAGCTTGTAGAAAACCTAGTTCTCTATAACAAGCCCAATAAGCTGTGTTAACAAAAAATAATGATTTCCCCTTTTCAGTTTTTGTCGGGGAGTCAATAAAACTATTTTGATTCTGTCCCGCAACGATTGAATCTGTCCCGCAAGAAATCTGATCAGCCAAATTTCAAGGCTAACTATTTGTGAAGGGGCCATTCATATTTGAATTAAATTCTGAAAGAATTTTTCTGGTTGGTTGCTGAAACCCGATGTGCACTCGTATCGCAATTTTTTTGCAACTCAACGCTCAATACTGACCTTCAATATCAATGACTTTCGCTTAGCATATAATATTATTTTCAAGTGCATGGGCTGCAATAACTATTAATTTTCGATTCATGCAGTTCATGTTCTTTTTAAATTAAAATCAGCAAAATTTTAATAATATAATTCATGAATATCAGTTCGTTTGTAACTCTTCTATGCTTTAAAATTCCAATCTTTAAACTAGATTTTGTTTGATTTAAAGATAATGAACTTTAACGTTTAAGGCTTTGATGTTTTTAAGGTATTCGACAGCCGTGTTTTTGTTTTCATAAATTCTTATTTTGGGTGCAATGATTCTCCATTTTCTGATTGGCTTTTAATATCATCAGGAGACGTGGCAGTCTTAAAGTTGATCACTAAAGAAGACTAACGCACTTGGGTAGCCCAAATTAAAGTGAAGGGAATGATTTAACATGTTTGGTTCAATATGGCATCGACTGCTGAATAAGTAGATATGAGTGCACGCAGAAAATATTTAGTAGGACCCCTATTTGGGGCGGCTCTTTGGAAAATTTTCTCGCAAAACTTTTGGCCAATACAATGCATGCGACAAGAAGCGCAAACAAACTCTTCAAAATTTAAATATGGGCGGTACGTTATTGCAAAATTTGAAAAACAATAGAGAGATGAATGGTTGAGCCGACAAATTTATCTGGCATACTACCAATAAGGCACTGTATGCCCGTGTATTATTAGCTCTCAAAAACTGCATAAATCAACCTCCAAATGTTTTAATTTACTTTGCAAGAAACCTAACCAATTCAACAGCATACTCAGTACGGTTCTGCAAATTCAACTGTGATCACCAGCAGATGTAAGAGAATTACAGTTTGATACTGCCTATAGCATATCATCTATTTGTTTTAAATTTTTACTAACAACAGGAGAGTGAATATTTTAAATTACAGTTTATGCGCTGGAATTTTTTATCTGGAATTTTTTGGTCAACTTTAACTTTAATTATAATTTACATATCCAAGTGCTAAGCCCAAGGCCTATCTTGGTACATTTTAATTACGGCTTAACCCGCTCAAAATAGCTGATTTTAAGGATGTTGAACAGAGCAAAGCTGTGAGATCGTCGCAATAAACTTTGAGTAATTTTATTCAATCCTAACGTACGTGATCACCTACTTACAAATATTCTTACCCTGACATAACGCCATAGATTCTGCATAGTAGCGAATATGAGTATATATCACAACTGCTTAAAAATGAGTGGTCTGTAAAATTTAATTATTGAAGTCATATAGCGTTAAATAGCATTCACATGAGTCATACAGTATAAGTTATGTGTGGTTCCATATTTTGAAATCCTTCATGCATTTTGAGACGAAAATTTTTAATAGTACGATAGTATAATAATTTATGCAGGATTGAAAATAGACAGCAGTCTATTTCAAACAGTGTGACTGACATAAAATTTACAGCACATTTTTTAAAATTAAATTAATACTTTATGTGACGTAAGTTAAATTACTTAATTGTTCAAATGTAGTAAAACGCTCAGATCTGACGCAATTACTTCAAATTTGAGACAAAAATTTTCTGGTTAAACTCGACTTCAAAGAAATCAATTTTACATATAGGGTGTGGGTCCCATTACACAGCGAAACGTTGCTTATCAAACTGCTTTGATAATGTTGAATCCGTTCAGTTAATTACGCTCCAGTTTATCTTCATGACCTGGCGGTACGGCGCGCAGGTGACGTATCTTACGTGACGAGTTCGATTCGGGGCTGGAGACGATCGCTTTAGACATATTTGATGACTCGGCTGCTGATTCAAAGAGCGCAAGCTCACTTCGCAGTCTCCCTCAATTACAGTGGAATTTTCAGTTCAATATAATTTTTTATAAAGGGAAGCAGCACAATAGACCCTAAATTTAAAAAAATCTTATCGATTATTAACGTTTCTTTTTGCATTGACGAATATTATACATCACCGGTTATAAAATATGGTTTGTACTTTTGATGTTAAAAATTGTGTTCGATCCCTTGGTAAGTTAGATCATGAGCTGTGCTTGAATGATTGGTTAAGGCTACAATCTTTCCATGTACCATACTCACCAGATGTCCAGTAGCAGTTTACGTGCAGCAGCTGCTGGCACCGTGGCTTGCCTACATAATGCGGTTACGTTTCTTTAGTCAGTTACAGTCGTGTCAATAGACGATTGAACAATATAAGTCATTTTTTGTTTATTTTTATTTGGCTTTCGTTACGTGCAATTAGTCCAATATCGCAAATGCATTAAGGTTAAACAAGTTTGAAGATGCTAATGAAATTTAGCCTTAAATTGTCTTTTTGTCTGCATGCAACCAATTGCAAAAAAAAATAATTATGTCTGATTGTTCAACGACGTTTATTTCTGTTTGAATGCCAGATGCATTAATCAGTAGAATTGCTTTCGGAATTTTTTGCATTTTTGACATTTAAATCTACTCAAGCTGCAAGGCAAACTTTTACCAAGTTTTCTAAGGTTATTTTTGCTCTGACCGTCTGAATATTAATGTCTGCATTGATAAGCTATCTCGCTGAAAACGAATTAGTAATCATCAGTACCATTAAGTAGTTAGCCTCGACTTTAAAGTTTTATTGTAATGTTGAACTATTTTCATTAAAGTGATTAGGTCTTCGATCTTTCTGTATACCTTTGTATGAGCTACAAGCTCTATTAGCAAGTGTGCCGGTAGACTGCACAGCCCCATTAGAATTTTTCTCCTTATTACCAGAGAGCTACAGATGTTGTATAACGAGCTCGCCTGAGAGTGACCACTCATTTGCTTACCACTAGGTAGTATGGGGAAGTCCCTTTTCCCAAGGCACACAGTAAGAGAACTTGGTGGTTGTTTTCCACTCTATCCCTTTCATGCCGAACGTCAAACACGACGAACAGGTAAAATTGTTAATAGCAATCATTGGTTTAAGCGACTTGGGATCGAATTCCAAGTCTACTCACTCCAGAGGTGGGCACTTTCTCCATTTAGTTATCTGATTGTCTCGTTGCCTTAATCGTAGGGAAACCAGAGGTGCAAAACGTGACAGACGATTTTCGCGTTCAGATCCACCATATTTTAGATGGGTTGTAGTTTGGGTTAATGATTGAGAAAGCTCATATCATTTTTGGTTTAACTTTGTTTCGGACCCAAACTTTTAGCTGTACACTTCATCTGATAAGTAACTCCGTCAATTTTGCTAAGGGGAAAAATACAATTCTAATTCTAAACATTCGTATTGCTTGTCATCAAGATTATTTTGATGTCAATGATTGCAAACAATGGATTTTTTGTTTTGATATTTGACGCCTACAAGTTCTGACATTTAGGCAAGAAGTTTAAGATTGAGAATTGATTGCATAATCATTGGAATGAGAAGTTATTGGCATTTAAAAGCATCTTCTCCTATTAGCTATTTAGTTTCTGACAATCTGATTCACGAATTACTATTGTCTCCCCACGTTGTTCATCAGTTTTTGTAGAAACCAATCACATTTTGTCAATAGAAATGGTGCTTTAATACGCTTTTCGTATGCGAGTCATAATCACAGTGTTTCAGAGAATTACCGTTACTGCTGCAGTTTTCTGCGACGGTGAGATCAAAGTGAGAGGATGAGTCCGCAATTCCTTGTCAAAGACCATCGTATCAAACAAGCTCGGAAAATCTGTGCTTTTTAATCATTTTTGGGCTGCAAACTAAAATTTTATCGTTCGGTATAACCAGGGTTGGGAATCGATACCCAAAAAAGTAAAGAAATAATCGATATTCGATAGTTCACCAAAAAGTAAAGAAATAATCGATTTTGGTGGTAGTTTCAAGAAGTAAAGAATAAAGAATATTGTAATCGATATTCGATATTACACTGAGCATTTAGCGTTGTACGCCAAGCATTTTTTGTGATGTCCTCACATTCATGCGGTAACTTACAGACAAACGACGGACATAGTATACGACATTATTGATGCAAGGCAACTTTGTTATTAAAAATTTTATTTTTTGTTGTTTTTTTTGGCCCAAAAATTTTTTTCAGCAAAAACAAGATAATGACATACCGACGATTATTTCAAATTTACTTAAGTGAGATTAAGTAGCCTGGACAAAAAGAATCGAATATGGAATAACGAAATGCGCCGAAAATAAAGTAAAGACAAGGCCGTATTCGATACTCATTCAAAAAAGTATAGGCTCCAGTGCATTCGATGAACAAAAAGTAGAGTATATCGCAATCGAATATCGATTACAATCGATTTTTCCCAACCCTGGGTATAACATAGTAAAAAACTATAACTTACTGTATCAGTTTGGTACAGCTTCAGCCCGGCAAACAATACACTGCTGATGATGATGTAGAAAAAAGAATTGATGTTTATATCTATGTTTGATTGTTTTATGTCTATCTTTGTTTGATTATTTTATGTTTATCGTTGCATATTTGTTTACGATATCTGTCACAGCACATTAGAAGCTTTCGAAGAGCGATGTATTTACATTAAACGCAACAAAAAATAATATTCACTATTTCCAGAAGTTTTCAATGCGCTTATGCCGAGATTTTTGTTTCGTGTCGAATTATACATATTTATAACATTGCATCAGATAAAAACAATCAAATAATTATTTAAAACTCTCATCACACTGGGTGCGAAAACCTATCCCTTACACATTTATAGAATAAACTGCCTAATCATTCAAGCACTTTAAGCTTAAATAATTGCATTGGACAAGATTGACGTCAATAGTTTTCTATTCTAGCCTACGTACTCGGCAGTTAATGCGGTTGAATCAGAGTTCAGAATCTAAAAACAACTCAAATGTACATGATAGATTGAACGGTTTTTCTTGCACCTAAATTAATCTATAGTTTTCTATTCATTGTGATTCTACTATCTTCGTCCATAAGCTAAAACTTGTATTCTTCGCTATAGCAATTTTGCAAAAGATTGTTTTCGCTTATGAATCTAACAAACTTGAATAATGGTCCGATCCATCGTCAATAAAAACTTATAAAAAAGGTGATTATCTACCAGCCGAATGCATGTAAAATGTCCCACATTGTCCAATAAATACAGAGATATGTAGAATTTAAACTTAAAACTGTTCCAGCCTGGGTAGAGACTGCATTCCTCATAAATGATTAGTGTTATTCAACTTGATTTTGGTTGATGTTTAAACCGAGTCTGTAACTAAAGCTGAGGTTCACACCCGATCCAAAAACACTGCAGATCCAATCTACCACTGTGCGCCAGCTTACAAGTTAATGAAGTTATAGATTGATATAAATACGTAGACCATCCTTTGAAGCATATTGAATGGGAGGTCATTGATCAGTGTAGTTGATTTCACGCTTAAAAGTATCAAAAGAAAAGTTATTATCTTTACTTTAAAATCATCTGTTCTGTTTACAAAATTTTTGTGGTCATAAAAAATAGTTGCAAAAAACAATTAACTGCTGGTAGAATTGATGTTTTGATGTCCAAATATCTTTTTATGTAAGGTTTATATTATGTAAAAACATCAAAGCAGATTTTTGTAGCTGTGTTTGATGAGATTATTTTTGTTGCATTTTGCTACATCACCCAGATATTTTTATTGCTTCCATCAAATGACTTCTAAAACGGGCATCCTTGCCCATCGGTCGTTTATCATGATTTTTTGTATTGAACTGATTGTTATTTTAAACAAACTTAAACCCATCAAGTCTTGTGACATCATCATTATATAATAACTTATAATTGATAATCTTGAGAGATAAGATGTTTAATTGGGATCAAATTGCCATATGAGTATAGCTAGAAGCAGTTTTTGCATTGAGGGTCTAAAATTACTTCCATAAAGAAGGGAAAAAAGAGTTTGTCATTCGTGATTGCTTTGGGCAAAGAAATTTTAGCCTAACATGTTTCTTACATGAATTTTCAATGCAAATCAAACTGAAGTATGTAATGGGTCGTCAAATGTAATTCATGGAATAAGCCAACGAGTAATAAATGCAAAACGAAATCGACAGTGTGGCGTGTTTAAAGCTCTGTCTTCATGAAGGCCAGCACATAGTTGCAAAATTCTTGATTTTTTTTCAGTTTAAATTTCTTTCAACAATATTATGCTATCATCGTTTTTGACTTGATAAATGCCAGCCAGTGATTAATTTTTGAACAATATAAAAATTAAGTTTTCATTGCTTCAAAAAGTAATCAATAAAACGAGAAATTTTCTATCGAACTTATAATTTTTTTATAAGCAAATATAAAAACTTTATTGCTTTTCAAGTGGGTAAAATGGTAAAAGACTGGTGAAATAATAGTTTGGGGCCAAAAAAGATTGTAATTAAATCCTACCGTTCTCAAGTTATTTACTGTGTGCATGAAAAAAGTTGGCAAGCGCATTTAGCTAAAAGTAAAATGAGCTTACACCACCGGAAAACGATCCTTTAAAATTTTGAAGTAAAGCAGGACACTAATTGCTTTATTTGTCACTGCTACATCAATTAATATCAATCTTTGCCTTGTGCAAAATTTTATTTAGCTTTGGTGATTTTTTTTTTGTTTTTGTTTTAAATACAAGGAGATGAATTCTTGCATTATTTACCAGATTTGAAAGACTATGAGCATCGCACTACTCGAACTGAAAATTTTATGAATCAGATTTGAATTGAAAATCAATTTTACATTAGCTAAATACCCGACTTAACAACAATAACCAGAATCTTATTTTATGCAAATAATGTAAACAGGACAGTTCTTGCTAAACTTTGCATTTGTTTTGATGAAAATTAAATGTTTTAATAAAATGCTAAACAGTTTATTTGTGGTGCAATTTTCTGATCTTTATATCTGTTCCATCATTTCAAAATATAAATAGTCATGTCACTTTGCTTTGTTTATTTAAGTTTAGAAAACAAAAGTAGCAAGACACTGCGCCCTGAGAGCGACACAGGGCCATCGCTGTCAAGTCAAAAAGAGACATCTTTATATAAAGACATCTTGCCAACTACCCCTTGTTTATTGCTTCGACATTTCAATTAGCCCCCACCCCAATTGCTTCGTTTCAATTTCGAGTCTCAGTTTGCAATGCAGAGAAACTCGTAAGAACAAAAATTGGTACGCAAAGCAGCAATGAGGAAATAACGCCTTACACGCACCATCGCCGGTTCTTATGTGGTTACGCTATTCACAAGTCCAGAGGTGTGCCCAGAAATTTGAAAGGGGGGCGCAATTTGAAGCAGTCCGATTTTTGCCTTAAGTCAAGTGAAGAGCAAAAAAAATAAAAAGGTCAACACGTCCGCAGATGTCCAATTTTCCGGCCTAAAGTCAAGTGAAGAGCAAAAAAAAGGTCATCACGCCCTCAGATTGTCCTTTATACGTATATCACCCCCCCCCCCTGGCACGCCCCCTGAAGTCCATTTGGTTTTGGTCCTGTCGAATTCCATGTTTGAGGTGATCTTCACGATTTGTAACGTTGAAGGAAAAAATTGGATAATGGTTCAGACATACCTAGGTTTTGATCCAAAGAATCGATGTTTGAACGGGTAACTTATACTGAAAAACTTAGCGGTCCACCTAACTCAACAATTCAGTCTCACGAAAGCAGAACAAGTGCAAATCACTTCAAGCGAATACCCTGTGTCATCGTTTCGACGTGGAAAGTGCTGAATGTGGTAAATCTACACTATCGTAACTTGTGCAAAAGAAACCAACCCAAAACAAAAAAACTTTAGTAAGCGAAGTATCAGTTACAGACGGAACCGAGAACGCCGCATTTTTTCCGAATAGGTTGCTTTAGGTTTATTCTAGCGTGGTCTGCAAAACTTTAAATGCCAAGCAAATTTTCCCATTTGCATTTGCTTGCAATTTCATTTCTTGAAATTTTAAAATTTTATACGCAAATCAATACAAACCATGAACTTATAACTTTTTGGCGTGAAATATCTTTTGCACTCAGATCGTGTGCGACTTGCTGGAAAAATTTTTTTCAATAATCTTCAATGTATATTGTGCTGTAACGAGAAAATGTTAAAAGTTTATTGAGCTGTTCAATTCAAATTTTAATTTTCACGAATTTAATAGATAAGCCGAAATCAACAAACAGCTTTTTGAAATTTGTCCCGATCCTTTTTTTGAAAAACTAAAATCAAGAAAGACAAAAATACAGTATTTACCGGGCAATAAAAAATTCTTGCAAGCAAAAGGATACATGTAATCTTATCTTTTACATTTGTTATCTAGTTTTCCGATAACTGTTTTAATTCTTTTTAAATACAAGCACCAAGAGTTTTTTTTATAATGACGTTTTGACCGCATTATACCGATGTTTTCATCAGCGATGATAGCTCAAAAATTGTTTCATTTGAAAAATTTCTCGTAACTTGCAAAATTTTGAAAAGTAGCATTTTCAAGCTTTGATTAACTCTGTTATTGCGCTGAAACTTAATTTGTGATTGCTTCATTGTACGAGTGCATGATGGCGTCACTATTATACGCGTTTTAAATTAGTGATTTTTTTGCTTCTTGTTTCATCTTGATACTCTGTACGCAGTTCTGACAATAGCGAAGAGAGAAATTTGAAGGGTGGATGGGACATAAATTGCGAAAGTCATCCAAAGAGTCTGGCATATTTTACTCACTTGGCAACATTATTTTGATCTTTTTTTACTAAAAGGCAGGGGGGACTAATGTCTCCCTAAGCTCGCTACTGGTTACTGCTGGTTATGTGACAGCGCACTACAGAACACTGAAAATAAAAAACTACTGGTACCATCAAAAACTGGTAAAATATAATTGCAAAAAAAATACTCACTCCATCCCGCTTTGACAATCTCTGACGAGATCTACCAAGGTCGAAACAGTGACTGCCAAAAGATTGAGTGAGTAATTTTTATCCTTGAATAGGTAAAGAAATTGTGATATACTTCACTTCTATTTCGTTTTTTGGGCAAAAATTGAGATACGAACAAAAAACAGTCAACTTTCCTCCGCGCTTGGGTTAATTCGGATTTAGGAGTATGATTATTGATAAAATCCTATAGTGACGACTACGCATGATAGGTTGTTTTTTTTAGCTCCGCTTTTTTTTTGTTTACCTTGCCAATGCAGTGCACCCAATAATTTCGGATTCGTTTTCAGCTTGCGTGTAGTGAAATTGAGTAGCTCCATCAAGATTTAGCCTAAATGTCAAGTGGTAATCCTAATAACGTACAGTAACACAGTGATACATTAAATGACATAACAGCATGTTGGGCAGGCAATCATTCATTGAAGTAAATATCTTAGAGCTTTAGTAAACTGAGCTATGTTTATGTGCTTTCGCAATCAAACCGATTGCATTTGCTACAAAAAGTCACAAAATCACAATACTTCTAGAACAGGGGTTCATAACGGGGAATAAATTTTCCAAAGTATAAACTAAAACAAACTTTAATATTCAGTATTAAAAAGGTGAAAGTGTTGGACTGGGGGTAAAGTATACTTTTTTCAATTGACAAGGGGTAAAGAATACAAAAAAGGTTAAGAACCCCTGTTCTAGAAGAATTTGAGCGACAACAGCTATTAACGTCTTTCGAAAAAGGTCTAAGAAGGGTACGTGCTTAGGAGTCCCCAGCGATGGAGGAAGCATTTCTATAGTGGGGGCCCAAAACCATTGGCCAGATTTTTTTCGCCTACAACTAGGGCGGGGCAGTGGCGTAGCGAGAAATTTTAAGGGGGGGGGGCATAATCACCACATTTTTTTAAAGCGTATTTTTTTCGGCAGAACTAATTTAAAACTGATTGAGAAACAAGAAAAGCCCCAGGGCATGCTCCCCTGGAAAATTTTTGAAAATTTACATGCTGTAATGGCTATTTTAGTCCCTTTTGAATACTTTTCAGACAAATTGTGTTTAAGTTTTTTGATTCTAATTCTGAGTGCTTCGCTAAATATGATGCATTTTGTTCGCACATTTTTAATTACGCGTGCTTAAGGCGTAAGGCTTATACCTATCGAAGAGGTTCGAAATCATAGAAAAATTGTATACATCAAACACATTTTTGAAAATAGCTGGTGGAGGATGCATATCCCTCATCCCACCCCTCTGGATTCGCCCCTGGCCATAAGCCATAGAAATCGTCAAAAAAATCTGGCATATTTCAGTCACTGGGCACCATTGGTATTGTTTTTTTGTACGAAAAAGCAGAGTCAAAAGGGGGGCCATGGCACAATGGCCCTCCCTAAATACGCTCTTAAGGGCCGGATTTAGACAATGAGAGGCCCCAGGTTATTTCATCACACTAATTGGAAGAGTCAAAAAAAAGGTCTTTACGTCCTCAGTTGTCCTGTTTTCACTGAAAATTTCGGTATAGTGAAGTGCAAAAAAAAGGCGTACACGTCCTCAGATGTTCTGTTTTCCACTGAAAGTATTGGTGAAGAGAAAAAAAAGGTCTTCATTGTTCGTGATGAGGCCCCCCATTTTCTCCGAGGCCCTAGGTTTCAGCCTGCTTAGCCTATTATAGTCTACGTAAATCCGGCCCTATGCCTACAACCCATATTTTACCTGTCCACATGTGATATATGTCCAATTTATGTGGGCTTTAGACCCACGGTTCTTGCTTCTAGTTTCTGTTCCCCCCACCCCACAAACAAAATTTTAAAGAAGACATCTCAGGATCTAAGCTCTTTCCTGGGTTTTAATTTTGATGGTAAGCCTATTAGGTTTCAAATACATTCATGCAAAGGCAATATTGTAGAAATAAACGCGTAAATTAGGGCCCTCCCAGGGCCCCCTTTGAAAAAAAAATGGGGGGGTCAGGGCCCCCTCCCCCCCGCTTTCGCCACCGATGGGAGTACCCTCTTGTGTATGCAACTTCACAGTGCACATGCATCCTTAAAATATACCTTTTGAGTGAAGAACCCTTAATAATGTATTCTCAGAGGCAAATGCATAAGCAACTATATCTGATTCATGTGTTTTTGCCATTCTTTGATATTGTCCAACATTTTTGTCTGTGATTGTACAGCAGCAATGTGGCTTCAAAACGTACTGCTACAATATGCTACACTGCTGCTACAGCCACGACTGCAATAGAGTAAAAAGTAAAATATTTCAAGAATGTACAAGTTATAATCAGCCTTGTTAACCCCAAGTTCCTTATGTGATGCGTGGCCTTTAATTTTTATGCAAAAAAAAAACAAAGAATATTGCTAAGCATGCGATAAAATATGATATTTTTGCGACTCGTATAGGTTTATAGGCTACTTTGAATTATTTTCAAGTTTTCGAAAATGCACTGCTTAACTGCAGTAAATTATCTAAGGTTAAAGCTTGTCTCATTTTTAGCCTTAATGCTTTAAGAGAATAACAAGCATATCGAATTTCTTTAAAGATAATTTCGTGCGAATAAGAAGTTTTCTTTGTTTTAATGTTTAAAGTTTAGCCATTTTGATTTGAATTATTCATTAGCTTTTATTGAATCACAATTATTTTGGTGATATGAAAACAAAGTTAAAATTGTTGCGTTTGAGAAAATTTGAAATTTTTTTCGTTTCATTGTCACGTTTTTGCCCAAAACTACCTTTTTTTAACGTAAACAAGCGATTAAATTGAGCTAGTTCGTGGTCAATAGTCATATCTCTGCGATCTGTCAGATGTGTTTATGGCTGTGAAGTTGAAATCGTGAGCTGAATAAGCTTGCTTCACTTACTGTACATGTTTACCGAAGCATCAATCATTTCTTGAGTCGGATTTAATCTTTTGGTAGATTTAAAAACCAGAAAATGTAGCCGGTTTGGAGCGGTTAGTTTTGACAAAATTATTCCAACAAAAAATCAACTTGATTTAGAAAAGCACTGTTGATGCTAAACAGCTCAAAAACATTGAATACCCATCGGAGAATGGTACGTGGGACAATCACTATCGAGTCGGGTTTGAGCCGGGCTTGAGATTCGAATTTGATTTTCGATGGATTGCATCTGAGATAACTGTATATCGTTTGTTGGCGGTGGGACAGAAATTTTTTCTTGCACCGGTATTTGTTTCTAGTCAAATCGGTACCAAAATATTGACTTTGCTACGCTTCTACGAGGGTTGCGGTATTTTAAGCTAAGTATACCGTGCAGTGACAACACGTAAGTGGTAACTTATAAAGCCGGTGCGTATCGCTCATATCTAGCCAGAGCCTTCCCAAGATGAAGACAATTTACTGTATTACTTTTACAATAAATTACGACACTCTAAGCTAAATCCCATCTAAAAAGACTTACTTAAAATGCTTCCAATTATTCGCACAATATGTTGACAAGTATCACAAGTGGCGGTGCCTATAACCGTAAATTAGACCCAACTCAACATACCTACCAATGTAGAGGAACGCTGCAACGATAATGAGTCACTGGAAGCACTGAGCTTACTTATCCGAGTACCGAATCCCAGTTCTCAGCCTCAGTGAGCTTTCGGTCAAGCACATGGTAAGCCTTGTGTGCGCCAATTAATTTTAGCAAAGAAAGCTTCTTTGCAAAAGTTTTTCCATGGCTGGTGAACGTTTAATTGCATTATTGGGTTGTCAAATCTTGGTAAACCAATAAAACCAAAGTTTTTTTTTGCTTCAGGTCAAAATTTAAGTCGTTATCATCAAAGAGTATGTTCGACAGTTTTGCTTGGTCGTCCACTACTCGTTTTGTTCTTTGTGAATTTGCTTTACAATTACGTCATGTGAAAATAACAAAGAAATGTAGCCCAAAGCTAATCGTGCCCATACTCACAAGGCTAATGCCAGAAACATGACTGATTAAATGAACAATAATTAAGTTGGTTTTGATGAAATTGAGATAGTAGAGTACATGAAGCCAATTGCCCTTAGTGCTCATGCTGCTGCAATTCATCCACAACCTGTGCATTTTTTCTACTTCGAAGCAATATTTAAAGATGAGCCAGACCGTTTTAATTCCATAATCGGCAATGATTCACTTTTTTATCAACATTTTTTCCTGGAAAACTCGTTTATGTTCGCCAACCGACAGCAGGCAGTCACTTTTTCGCTTTGTTTTGTTTGTGTTGTCTATATCTTCTTGACAATATCTTAAAATACTATAGTCGAAAACAAAGATCATTAATCAAAAAGCAGTGCCAAGTTTACTGATCGCCAGTAGTTTTCATCTTTTAATGATTTACATCCCATAACTTTAGTAAAAGTTGGAACAGAGCCAGTCCTCAAGACACTCTGATCTCAAATAAAAAACTCGAAATTTTTCTAAAAGTATGTTTGAATCTTAAACACATAAAAACCTTACGTGGGCTGAGTTGCTCCTCCCTTATATCTCAATACATGCACTGCAGCTCCCAAGAAAGGTCGAAAGTCGCGTTTAAAAAAATTTGGTTTTATTCTCAACTTTTCAACCCTTTGGACCTTTTTCCTTAATTGGATCGGGGATTTTTAGTCAGCTAAACCTGTAACCGAGGTGCATAATGAACGCAATTGGGCATTTCTTTTAAGTACCCCCACATTTTTTACTATAAGGGACCGCGTTCGAAACCGCTGATCAAATGCAAACTTTCTTGAAAGATTCTTGTTTCGTGATGTCCGGTTGGATGCTTTTCATTGGTGAAAGTTTTGGTCTTTTGGTGGTGATATTGACACTGAAGAGAATGGCCCTGTGTAAAGAAGTGACGTTGTATTTTTGTGAGAAAAAAAGGGTAAATTATTTGTGGTGATTTTGATCTTTTTTCGAAAAGCAACTTCGAAGCTTTTGTGTTCTCACCAAGAAGGAAGCGTATTTGTATGTGGTTGAGAACCTTCAGTCTTGCGACTGGAAATTTTCCCGCTCAACTTAGCTGTTGATTGAAAATATGGTGTTTTGGTAGCAAACTGATTTCTAACAATAAGATCATCGTAAAGCGTCTTTCTCGTAGATGCAACAGCAAATTATCGAAATCGGGATTTGAAGTGAAAACTCTTTTTGTTGCTCGTTCGACGGTTACTGTGATTCACTACGCCGTCAAAGTAGCTGGAATGCAGACTACAGAGGCCATATTTGTAAATGAACCCCTCAAGACAAAATCATTCTGAGTATTCGCTAAACCGTTTCCTGTAAGTCTAGCCAATGCTCACTCAAAACAAAAGTGTGCGTGTGTAACAGTGTGTGTGTGTGTATCTTTTTACTTTCACCAAACTCTGTAAATTTAGAATTCATTTCAGTGAATTCAACAGACCACGTTCCGAATTTATTTGATTTCCTTTCTGATTTTTAATTAATTTTAGTAATTAGTTTTAATAAGTCCATGATATAAAATATTGTGTAATAAAAGTTGACTAAAAGAAACTGATCAAACGCTTTTACTTTGCTTGAAATTAAGTAATGCGGTTAAACTAGAGAATTTAACGAACTCTGGAATCTCAAGAATGGTTTTAACTCCAGCACCTGCCACCAGACAGCAAATTAATTCACCTTCACACCTTGTTACTGGGAGAGGTGACCGGTCAAAAAGTCACGAAATTATAATACTAAATTTTTCGGGTATTTTATCATTTTGATGGAAAATTTTTAATGTTCACGAAGCTTATTTTGTTTTGAATTTTGCGAGCAAAAAAAAATTTAATGGTGATAATATCTGTGACATTCTCAATGAGACCTTCGCGATGGTTCATTAACAACTTCATATTAGTTTGTGAATTTTAAAAGACATTTTTTTCTTTTTGGTGTAGTTCTTTTTACAGCACTATAATGTAGCTGATTAATACAATTTCCTATAGGATTTCAAAGGCTCAAAAAATAGTACTTTTATTCCATTAAACGCTCCAAAATCAACCCGGTTATTTACTGGAGGCAAAACTTTATGTCCATGTTTATGCGAAAAAAAATTTTTTTTTGTCGAAAGCGACGAAATGTTGGCGAGGGATAGGAATATCACGTCGGGGTTAGCATAGATCGTTCGATTTGACTAATTGCAAATGGACCTCATAAATCCTTTGCTCGTCACATTAACCACATTATAGGCTGGAAGTGCAGGAGATTTATTGCTAGACATAAGTTTCAAAATTGTCAATAAATAGCTAGCAGCTTTTACATTTTCGATAGTCAGTATCCTACAACAGGGTCAGCAATGAAATTTTGCGAAGTTATAAACAACATGCAATTATAACGAAATAATTATGTTTAGTCGTTTGTTATGTTGATATTTAACTTGAGTGTATTCGAGTGTTTATAAATGTGAATGGAAACGTGTGGAAAATATAGTGTGATTGATTGAAGAATAAAGGTTAAGAGTATTAAGAGCATTCATGTCTGCCTGTCAAATAATGCACCAATGTTACACACTTCGTGCTTATCTACTTTGTTAGGCCTGGCCACAAATCCACAAAACCTCTATTCTTTTCTACCAGCCTAATTTGTTTGTTTTAGAAAGCAGTTTTTCAAAACTTTATATGAAAATTTTCTACTTAGGCCTCATTTACAAGAACGCTTAGTCATGCAAAAAAACCACACAATTATATTAATCAGCAAATTGGCCCCCGTGACGTCACAAAACACTTGGTTCAATCATGCGTTTCAAATCCAAAGAAAACACCCGTTGTGTAACTAAATATACAAAATACTAAACAACACTAATAAAGAATATTCATCATAAGGTGCTAAATTTAGAGTTGCCGCTGCAAGTTTTCTAAAGGTTGGCAAATTTTCTACTAGTCATAACAAGGTTGTGTGTGATGCAAAGATAAACCTTTCAAGCAAAGAACAAATCACTAAATTTCCCATTTCTCAACAACGTGCGACTAACACAATGTGTCGTGTGGTACATACGTCATTTAATAGAACTGTTAATAAACTTTAACAAAAGATTTTAATCGAAATTAACGAAGAAACACCAGGTGGAATTGAATTATTATTTTGACCAGAAGTTAATTTCCAGTTATCGCAGTCAAACGAGGGGTTTTGGACTTTGATCCATCAATTATATTTTTTGGCTATAAATAATACATATTAATTTAAATTATTTTTTGTTAATAACAGTAATTTTCTCTTGTTCATGACCGTTTGACAGCTTTACAAAAAGTTTTTATAAATAGCTTCTAAATTACAGAGTTAACACAAAAATGATGAACAAAAAAAAAAAAAAAACAATATTTAAACTCGTGAAAAAAGTTCTAAAGGTAAAAATAAATAAAATTATAGCTAGTTTCCGCTTAAACTCCAACGTTTCGTCTGCAGTATACACTTTTTTCGTTGAAGTATTTTTTCTATTCAAATAATCACTTAACTGCGTTAAAACGCAATAAAACCTATCACTAAGTTATATAACCACCGATCACGAATATTGAAAGCGCTTATGGTAAATGCAGATTGGTCTTCGCTCTTAGTGCGGACTTCCGTGTCATCACGTCACGGATTTTCGGAAAATCAAACTTTTAAAACGAAAATGAAACCACACAGATGTTTATGGTTTTTGCAGTTATCGAACCACGCTTAAACGTAAATGTTCACTTTGCAATTTTGCTTCAGTTCAGAATTTGACCTGATATTAAGTTTTATCTATTTTTTTGTTTTATTCTCTTCTGTGTTGCTGAGACCTGCTGATCCTTAGAGGGTCGCGGGGGCAACTCAACTTGGCGTTTCCAAGCACAGGGGCGTATCCAGGGGGGGGGGGGCGCTGGGGTCGCGTCTTCCCTCCCCACGCTGAAATATAAGCTGATATATATCTGCAGTCAGCGAAACAGTGGAAACAGGACATCTGAGGACGCGTTGACCATTTTTTTGGTCTTCACTTGATTTTGGGGGGTAAATTGGACGTCGGATGACTTGTAGACCTTTTTTTTTGGTCTTCACCGATATTTTCAGTGGAAACGTGTAGACAGGAAATTGCGCCCCCCCCCACTTTCAAATTTCTGGGGACGCCCCTGAAGCACCTTGATTTTCTGTGACAAAGGATAGACGCTTTTTTGGAATTCCAAAGCTAGATGAAACAAGATCTTCCTCGTAATTCTGCCAAGGAGTTTGGAAACGGCCTCTAAGCCTTCGATTGATAAGCTTAAGTGCCGAATACAGCAGTTGTTTCGCTATTCTTTTCCGGGACAATTGTTTCCTGTTTTCAGAGTATTGTTTAAAGCGATTCATATTAAGGTGATATCAGTTGTTTCGTTGCTTTCATTTCTCGATACTTCAGCAAGAATATATAATTAGTTGTTAAGTTGTGATTGGTTTATTTTTAATACCAGAAAGTTTGATTCCGGCAGAAGACACATCATGTAGGCCATAGGTTGCAGTCAAATGAAATGCGTAAAAAGATTGTGGTAGACGCATTTAGCATTTCATTGTTAGTACTTTTTTCCATTAGTTTTAGCAATAACTTGTTTTAAAATGTAAATGAGATCCATTAAACAAATTAACATAAAGTACTTTAGGATATATGACTTTTTCGTTGAAATATTCTCAATTATTTGTAAGTAAATTTATCGTTTAGGCCCAATTTTTTAAGTCGGTGTAATGGGTAATTTAATGTTGGTTCGTGTCTGTGAGATAAGTGCCCTATAGTTGAATACAGCACTACATTACAGGTAAATTTTGATTTAACGTATTTTAAAAATTACAGTTAATTTTGAAATAGCCTTAGCACAAATGGTCAAAAAATAAAAAAATTGATCTACCAAACATGTTATATTCAGCGTTTTATTCAATTCTTGTAAACAGAGACTTCATCTCGTATAGATCGCAGCAACATTCGGTGACATCATAAATTTTTTGAAAAAAAATGTCAATACAATTATTTTACAGGCCCCGAGAGAAGCGGTACAGCGTAAAATTCATGTTAGAAAACGGATGAAATTTTGATTCTTTTCAACAATTGTCGTAAATTTGATTTTAAAATGATGCTACATTTATTATACAGTAGGCTGCTGTAGTATCGTCAGCAAAAGATTATTCAAAGCTATCAAGTTCATTAACCTTTTTCGACGATGAAACAATACAAACGTAACTTGTCGCTGTCTATGTATCACTGTTTTTTTTTTTAATGATTTTTGTTACTGGAGTATTTTGTTTGCAGTATTAGGCTTTCGCTTATTATTAAATGTTGTTGTGACGGCGACCAACAAATAAATCAGAATCCAGCTTACTAGTTTAAGCCTAAAAGAAATAACTAAAAACGTCAAACCTTTCCTTCAGGCTACTCGCGACATTACCCCGAAACGTGTAACGAGTAGCGGGGCCATCTCCGTAGCATTGCGCCCGGCCAGCACAAAATCGCCGCGGCGGTGGGGAGCCGTTGGTGACAGTGTCCGACTTGACGGCCCGTAAATTAAACCCAAAACATCACGCCCCGCAAGCGATGTCTTTAACCACCAACGGGCCAGTTTAAGAAATTACTAAATAATGTTTATACTAATTTAATCCAACCGACGAGCAAACGCCATACATTTCTCACGAGAATATCTCAAACACAGCAAAAGTTTATATTAAGGTCTTGCGTTTTGTGCCAAAATTGAATCTGTGTGTTCGAATACAGGTTTTCGTGCAGCTAATGGTTCCTTCAAGTGTTAGAATAAACTGTCCTATCAAAGAGTTAGATTTTTGACTATATTTTTTTTAACGACTTCATGTCTGGAAAATTTTTTGAAACAATTGTTTCCCTGACAGCTTTTGAGTCTGGGGTAATTGGCAATCACACTAATTTTCATTCGAAAGGAAAGTTTGCAAGTACAATTCAATAAAATTTTGTTGGTCTCTGACACACACTTAACAAAAACTGATCCGGTTTTTAGCTTTATGTTACTCTTTTCCGGGTTAACACTTGACATTTAGGAAAGTAAAAAATAATATTGGCTACTGAGTACAAAATATTGCGACTGAAGTCACTCTTTGCCTTTGCTCTCAGAAAATTCTGCAAAACGCATATACGTCACTGACAAATTTGCCTTCTAAGTATTTTTTAATTTTTGACCTAACCCATTGAAACTGCTCTGCTGGCAGGAGGTCAGTAGATTTTAAAATTGTCTGTGTTGTATGTATGTTGGCCACTTTTAATGCTTAAATAAGTTTTGGCCAAGGCTCGGTATGGATTTCTTCTCCAATTTGCATACGTTTTTGACGTATATTGTAATTGGCAATCGGCTTCCACATTAATTTGCATACATACTTTTAATATATATACACATTAATTACGGATTTATTTAGATTTTTGAAAGATTATTGCTTGGGGTCAACATGCCAAACCCAGCGTAGAATTAAACGAATGAGCAAATCTAAATTGCGGTCTAACTTCAACTTATCTTGCGATGAAAAAATAGAAATAAAACATCGAATCAAGCTGTTGCACTGCCACTGGCAAACCTTATTGGTGAGGTCAATGTCTGGTTTAAAGGTTCACATTTATCTCCCCACGTGAACTGGTCATAGTGTAGTCTATCTCGTAACAGCTTCTGCCGTACACGAGAATTATTTCGTTTTTCACCGCCAAAACGAGCGTTCCAGACAAATAACTTAACTATAAACAGCTAACTGAGCAAAATAAGATTGCATTAGATATGAAAACTTTTTGTTGTTGCTTCCTCTTTCAAGGGCTCTAGCCACGATTAGAAGGTAGCTGATCAGATGTTCTATGGATAGAGCGTCTACGTAACTGGCGGTAGATTTGCGGTTCCACTGTGAGTCGGGTTTCACCAAATTTTAAAACTAGTCTTTTGTAGATTCCCTCCTTGACATTTAGCATGAAAGGGCAGTGTGGGAAAAAAGTCGCGAAATTTACTTGATGCGCTGTTGAGAAAAGCGTTTACCAGGATTTATCAATCTTTGAGTGGTAGGTAGACGGCGGGCAACTTCTAAGCAAACTCGTTATAGCCTCCCCATTGCTTGCTCGTGAAGAAAAATAAATATCGCTCTCAAAAAATATAAAACGACAAAATGGCCGAATCTCTAACGCTTGATAAGTTATCTAATTATTTTTAGGGATGTGCCTCAAGGAAAATCACTCGGACTCGCCGAGTAACGAGTATTCACGACATTACTCGGCCGAATCCGAATCCGAATCCGAGTATCTACGACGTCAAAATATGAACTCAAAATCAGGTGAAGAGCAAAAAAACCAAAAAAAAGGTCATCATGTCTGTAGAAGTCCTAATTTCGACTCAAACTCGGATACAGAGCAAAAAAAGGTCAAAATGATATTGCTTTAGTACTCGGCTGAGTACTCGGACTCGACTCGGCACATCCCTAATTATTTTAACCGGAAGCCAACCGACACCTCATCAATTTTGCACAAACAGACCAATGTAGATTGGCTTTGTTTCGATTTAAGCCATTTTTCATTTCTAGCTATGCATGTTAGAAACCGAAAAACGGTTCAAAATCCACCAAGAACGTTTAAACTGCTGACATTAGTGGCAGAAACATGCCCAAATATTTAAATGATAAATGTTTTTTTTTCTTTGCCATTTTTAGCTCAAGAGCAAGTTTTTTTGTGAGAAAAAATGAACAGACTTAACTTTGACAAACTGGTATTCCATTCACAGTTTTGATTTTCAAAGGGTATAGCTTTCATTATCGGTTCTTGCTGTACTGGTGGACGAGAGTTATGAGCATAAATCACATTTGAGAGAGGTCAGAAACGTGTTCAAAAGTGTCACGTAGCTCTACCTCGTGACTGAGATGAGAAAAGTTTGATTAAAATCCGATTTTCTCTTTTAAAGTACACATATTTTTTGCAGTGTTGTCACACACGATATGAGAATAGGTTTCCGGTCTCACTACAATGGATAACGAGCCGAACGTGACCCACCAGACTAAACTTAGTTGGCATCTCAGAGTAAGATTTATTAAAAATTAAATAACAACTTCAAATCCCTGTTTCCACTCTATTGTTTAACTTCTTCGTTCCTGCCTTTACACGAATCTTAAAATTAAAAATTTACATTGAATTTTTCATTTACATAGTTTAGCCTAGCTCAGCAAAACAGAATGGATGAAAAAACCTTAGCTTGGTGTGCCAGACGATTAAGTCATTCTCATCACGGCCGTGTTTTCAAAGGTTGAGGCAAATTTTGTAGCTACAAGCAAGAAACCTTGCGTCATTTAATTGTTTGTAAAACCCGGGGTTTGATTGAACAGGCTTTGCATAACGAGGAATAATGTGGAGATGCTACAACTTCTTGTTTCTGCGAAGCGTATATAATGACGCCCCGAAATATTGCTTGCTTATAACACTTTATTGCTTCCCTGTTAACCAATCTCCCCTGGAAATACGATTTAGGGGTTTAGGCAGGGCATCGAAGCGTTCAAAATATCGCTACGGGTTCGGTTAAATTTATTTTTAGCGGTTTACCTCCGGCTCATGCAGGTTTTTCGTCTTTTGATTTTGCTGGTTTAGTTCCGTTTAAAATCAAAAATGCTTTGAATTATCGAGTTCATTCGGTTCAAGTTCGCGGAAGCAAAAATTTGAAGGTTCAAATTTGATTTGGGTTCAAGAATTTGAAACCGTCAATTTGACGTATGTTCTGGGACACAGCTACATGCGCATTTTTTTCAAAAATAGTTATTGTGTTTAAGCTGATTGTACTTTTTAAGTTGCTGTAGCTCTTTAAAGGATGTCTTCCGCTGCAGAAACAACCTCAGATTAACTTCAGATCTGCTTAACCACTGTTATAGCCACCAAAGCAATCATTCTTAAAAAGAATATTCATAAGAATACACACAATTTAACGTAACGAATGCTTTTTTAGTCCAAGCTTGCATTCCGGTCAGGGTTTAGGTTGGACAAAAATTTTTTTAACGGTTCAAATCCGATTAAGGTTCAAGATTTTTGATGACCTTGGGTTCAGGTTAGGTTTGCGTCCATTAAGTTATAAAGGTTGCGGTGCGGTTTAAGCTCAACGAAAGAAAACGGTTAAAACGGGTTTTTAATTTTCGTTCCGGTTCGGTTCGACGCCCTGTGTTTAGATAAGCAGTTTTACAGCGCATTTTTTTGGTGTTTTGTTGTCGGCGTCGTTAGGCCGAGCGTCCACTCCGAATAAAATGAGAGCAGTTTTGAGGCCGAGAGTCCATTCTTTTACCACCCCAGGTTGTTCCCCAGAACCGCATTGCTGTTTTGCATGTTTTTTTTTTATAATTTCTGTATAGTTAAAAATTCAGAAAGTAGTTAGTTACTCTGCACTATTGCAAAAAATATATCTCAGTTTAATGAAAATGTTCATACAGGTTTCAAGGTTCACGAAATTGCTATGACTGTTCCTTTGATTTTGCCAACAATTGAAAATAAATTTAAATGTTTTACAAAAGCCTACCGGCAGAGCAGTCAATTTAGGGGGGCCAAGCGATTATCAGGAGGGGCTAAAATTTAAAATTAAGTACAAAAGCCGCCTTCTTCAAAAGTGTAAGCTAGTTGATTGGGGGAGGGGGGGCAAGCATGTCAATTGGGTGGGCCAGGCCCCCCCCTAGCCCCCTTGGTACCGGCCCTGCTTACCGGTGAGTTGCAGAAAAAAAAAAAAGAAATTTTACTGATCTCTAACTTATCTGATCTTCAGTTTTCAATACTTTGTTGAACAATTGTTGGATTTGTTAAAGACTGCTTTTTAAGAGTTGGGTAAGGACCATGCTCCGGGAAATCATGATGCTGAGGGCAATTTTATCTGCAGCAGGCCCGATAAACTATCAAGTTTTCAAGTCTTCCCAGTGTTTTACCAGCATGAGGTATCGAAGGATACTTTGTGCAAATCGCTTTGGTGTTGGACGAGTGGAATCACCTTCTTGCATTATATTCAGTGATCTTGTCTTGTTCACAAGTACATCTGTCGTTATAAACTAAATCCCAGTAGAATTATGGATATTGACTGACTACATCAGCAAATTAAGTCAAAACATTGGCGTAACTACAAAGCACGCTCTCTTAAAGTAACTGCTGTGCCCCCCCACCCCCAAAGCTTATTGCTGCAAAAACTGTAGAGGTAACGCATGTTCCCATTGACGCCATGGTACTCCTCAACGCGCGAGTTTTTTAAAGCTGGTCCTCTATGACCATGTGGCTGATTTTGCTGGAGAACCTTGTGCGTGCCTATTTAAACTGCATTTCAATTTTCTTTGAAAAAAATGTTTGACATTGCTATCTCAATGGCTTGAGAAGCATTTTTACACCCTTAGCTATCACCAATTCCAAAGACTCTCAGTGTGAGCTAGGCAAAAATATTTTGGCTGTAAATTTAACTTGAAAATTAGTTTCCTAAAACCGGCCGGTTAGCTCAGTTGCTACACACGTCATTATCGGTGTGGGATTTCTGGGGTTCGATTCCCGGGAGTGTCAAATCAGCACAGAGTCGGCAACGGCTCGCCACCGTTGCGACGTTTTTTCGGAGCTGTGTTGCCCAAGAGCGAAGCCGCGGAGATGGGTTCCGCCAGTTTTTTTAAGGTTTGGCTAGAGCAACCATTAAACAATTTCAAAAGACAGCCAATTTTTAAATTTGCAAATGAAACTGCAGTCAACGACTGTTTCAACGCAAATTTTCAGATTTCTAGGGACCGGGGGACAACTTCGAGAGACCGTTTCGGGTCCTCAAAACGCCTTAAAAAAACATTGAGCCCCGCCACACGTTAAATGCTTCGGCATGATATCGCCAGTATAATGAAGATTCGATTTGATAACTTTGCCAGAATCATACATGGGTGTAAACAAAACAAGAAAGTTATGTAAACCTTGTAATATTTATGATTTAAAAAAGATTTAGGTATTTTGAAATATTTTTCAAATTTTGAGATATTTTTCAAAATAGCAATTACGCAGAATCTTTGCGTATGAACAGGAGCCAAATTGCAGTTAAGCTTTAAATTTGCATAGAAATGGATAATGCATCTGCTTTCTTAAAAACTCGCAACATTAAGTCGTAACTTACCCACGCTTTTGAATGATTTTAGAAATACAGCGCAACAACAGCGCTATTATATTGTAATATGGGTAATTATGACGTTCTTTAACGTCATTTTGGGCGAAAAGCATTAAGCCGAGTTTGTTTTTAAGTTCAAATTGTTTACAAATTGTTTACTTTACGTGATTTTTGGTTTTCACTTGTGAAATTATATTTTGCTATGAAACAAAAGTTAAATATAGACTTGAAATCATAGTGTGTTGCGGTTACTAAATATATATTAAATGTTTTTTGTGGAAAACTGAACAAAAGAACTAAAAATCAAATACAACTTATAAATCAAATGTTGTCACAGTTTCATAATAAATTAATTTAGAGGCTACTAAGAATTGAAAATTTGGCGCTTGTCTAAAATTAGATCCATTAAAGACACAGTAACCGAAAGAAAACACGATACACAATTGAGTAATTATAAGGCTAGTTTCATTTCTTTCTTAATTGCAGCTTAGGTTTTTATATTGGTAAAGTAAATGCTTCATGGGAGATAACCTAGTTGGGCAACGAACCCACGAAGCCAGTTCCGGAGCCTAATGCACTAAATACTTGGCCAACCTGGTTCTCATCTGAAATGAAAAGTTGAAAAGAATTCGTCATCATTTAAGTTATTGAATGTTTTCACAAGCCAGATATAACTAATTTCATCAGCTGAGTCTAGCTGCTTGTACAAGAACCACTATGGTCCATTGTCGATGATTAGCTTTAAATGACGTCTTATAATGAAACTTTTTATGTGTTTGATCTTGAGTTTCAACTTTTTGATCACATCAATCGTACCTTGACCTGGAAGTTCGAGTTTGAAAAACGGGGTTCAATACTTGGTAGAGTCAAAAAAAGTGACAGAATTATAAAGCTGACTGTGATTCCCTATTGCTGGAGAATTTTTCTACGTCCGTAGCCTTAGTGACTAGCTGCTTGACTAATCAGTTATTAAATAGACATTACAAACTTGCGACACGCATTGGCTGAGAGTTTGGGAAGAAAACTTTTATAAAAGATTGTATCTTTTGACATGTTGGCTGTGCTCTGTACAGAACTGCAGGTTGCAGCAAACAGCGGCTGTAATTGCAAACTAACGGTTCGAATCCCCTTCAGGCTGGTAACTACGTTTTCCGTCAAAATCTGTGGCATTCTGTGCGACATGAACAGCAGCAAAATAAATGGAAAGCTTTTTAATGAAAACAACAAGTACCAAAGCTAGTCTATATTCATTGGTGATTTTGTTAAGTGTCGTCATTGCTTTCTTACAATAACAATGCACAAAAATCGATCTAAAGCACCGTTTACATGAAATACAGGCTTAATGTGTTGATTTTACAATTGCTTCTTGCTGCATTCTCATTTTCAATGTTGTTGTTACGACACTTCCACGTTGAAGAAGTAATAATGAATACCCTTACAAAGAAATCCAATCTGTTGAGTCTTGTGAATGTTCAGTTAATGTTGAGTCTGAAGAATTTTCTATAACTTCGGAAATGACGAAACCGAAAAACATGATCACGAAAAGGAATCAAATTCAACATCACATTTTTTAATAATCTTTGGTGATTGCATAATCGTACGAGACAGATCATCGTATATTTTAGGTTTCACAGCAAACTGGATGGATCTGCTTAACCTATTAAGTGCAGTGACATTAATCATGTTGATATTTTACCAACTTAAAAGCTTGCCTACTTACCGGTATGTTTCAGCCCTGCAAGTCAAATTAGAAATCAGTTTCGATTCAAACTTTTATTTCAACAATGACAAATACGAAAAGAAGCTGGTTCATTAACAAATATTGGAGGGCTAAATGAGCTCCGACCTTAACAAACTTTTTAGTTGTGCGTATTAGTACATCATTGCTTTGACACTGCTAGCCCCACAAAACTGCTAGACAAACCTTTTTCAATTTATAGCTCCCCTTCCCAACAGGAAAAACTTTTGAGTATGCCCTAACGTCAAGACACTCCGTTATTTAACACGATCATCACAAATTGATGCGTTTTTTTATACTTTTGTGATAGTATGCTGCCAAATGGCATTAAACAAAAGCTATCGCGATTATGAGCTTGCCTAAATGGCAGTACACGTGGAAAAATAAACATAATTAATCTACTAAGCAAATTCTGCCAATTAATACATGAATTTGTTGTAAAAGTTTCAGTGTTTAAACAGTTTTGAGAAAAGAATTTACAGGATTGAATGGCAATTGGCCTACCAAGAGTCAGCAATATACAACAACTTGCATGGTATACCATAACTTGCATAACTTGCATATTGCTGCATGCAGAAGTGGTTTGTGTTTATGGTGATATACTATCATAAGACGCTTACAATCGACAAGCAGCTTTAAAAATACGCTTTTATTCAAAATTTCACTTGAAATCAAAATGGAGTAAACTCTGCCACTTACAGACCATGTATAAGGCCTAATTCATCGATTCGTGCTTTGGAATGGTTTCAGATTAAATGCACACTTGCTGCACGAAAACGAGTGTTCGATTGCTTTGTGTCGTATTACGCAAGAACACGCTTTGAGCGTGATAGGCGTAAAATCTTATTCTTGCTACTGTGCTGGAAGTCAGAACAAACCACAAGAGCAGCACAGCGCAATATGGGGCTATATGAGACTGTATGTTTGCATGAACTTTTCAAGGATTGAGCAATGTTGTTTCTTTTGGATGTTTTTGTATGTTTTTTTTTGTCAGCGATATAGCGTAAAACGGTCCCGCGCGCAGGTTACAGATCCTACGGGACAGGTTCGGTTCACGGCTGGAGCCGATTACATTTAACATCTATTGCGAGTGGCTGTTGATTCAAAGAGCTCAGACTCACTTCGCTGTGTCTGTCAATGGCTTTTGAATTTTCAGTTTCATATTTAAAAAATGCTGTTTTGTCGAAGCTGTTGCACGTTATAGTTTGTTTTTAACATTTACACCCAAGATTTTCAAGGTTATCGCAAAATTTGACTTTTTTCAACTATATTCCGGATGGTTTTGCTTAATTGATCAAACAAAATCGTCATATATAATTAGTTCGTTTATAAACTGTGACAATTCAAGAAAATGCTTCATTTGTCTTCACCTGGCAGCAACATTGTCTGCGCCTCATAAGCGATGCAATTAGCTTGATTACTTCCGGTAAACTTTGATTAATTATTTTTGCTATATTTTCCACAAATTTTATAGAGATAACGTGGAATCAAACTCTTCATTTGGCCAAAATTTGAATCGGTTTTGTAGACTTTGCTTTTCGGTCGCTCATAGACATACTATTTGCTGTTGGGCCCTTGAGGGTTTCATGGCGTCGATATTTAGATCAGTGTCGGCCTTCAAACAGTCCTAGTATTTTTCTTGATAGACAAATATATATATACATTCCATTTTGAATCAAAAGATTGCAAAAAATATGCTTCATTTTGGACTCTAATGAGGTTATTAATATAATCACCACATTTAAAATCCTACCCACAGTAATTTCAAATTTGAAGAATTGGATCACGCGATACTTGATGAATAACATGTTTTGCCCACTGGCGTGCGAGCATTAAACAAAGGTCAACACTTTCATGGATTTTTTAAAGATCAACTCGTGGTGAAATTATATTTATCTTATTTTATAACTTTCAATTTAAGACACCATGCAACTGAATCAAATACGTAAAACTGACATCGCACCAAGTTGGCCTATATGTTTATGAATTTATACTTTTAACGGTTCAAATCCAGTGCATGTAATTTCGGCAAAGTGTTGAATAACTTTTTCTTTTACGTCATATACAAGTGTTTTTGTCAAACTGATGAAGAATTTTACACATATATTTTATACATTTATACATGAAGAATTTTATCCATTGTACGTTTAAAACGTTCCGTAACAAAATATCGTTGAGCAGAGCTGGGATATGCGCAAACTAGTGCGCAAATTGCGCAAATTTTGCAATTGCAAAATTTGAATTGCGCTTTACCTGACTTTTTTTTTGCTTGCGCAATTTGCGATTGTGCTTTTCATATATTCTTTTTGGTTGCGCAATTTGCATTTGCGCTTTCCAGGTCTTTTTTTCGATTGCGGAATTTGCATTTGCGCATCGTTTATTTAAAATTAAATTGCGCTTTACTTGCGTATTAAATTCTCTTTGAAGTGCGCAACCGTAAAGCCAGGTTATCTTTCCAAAAATAAATAAATCGGTTTCGGTCGAATAATTTCGAGGCTGTTGTATTTGTGGACACACGGACACGTGTGTGCAGTTTTGTCATAAGTTAATTAAAAACCACGTGGAATCGGCAAGCAGCAGCTTCAGACTTAGTTAGTTAGTTAGGCGGTGAAGGTACCGTTCCGTTTATTAGCCAGTAGGTGCATACAGTAAGTAGTGCAAGTGTACAACATACAGTCTACGCTACCGGTAGGTTATCCTACAGAAATAGGCCCTGCAGGAAAGCCTACAGCATTTAATACCAATCGGCATGAATAAAGATAGACCTACGGTAGCCTGCCAAGTACCTAGTAATAAAGCTGATAGTGAAACGCTAAAGACCATGGTTCATAGGGTAGCAGAAAAAGATTAGGCTGCTAGCCTGCTGCACTGGTAGGGCTGTGATTAGTGATTTGTGCTCTGGCAGCTGAGCAGTCTGGCATCTCGCATTTACATTTTATTAGCACAGGACTAAAACCCCTTGGCATTGTCATTTCTACCGTTAGTTTGGGGTGGTTTCTAGTTATTATTTGAAATATTTTTGCAACTTATTTCCTCCGATAGGGCATATTAGTTATTAGTTAAGTCCTGAGTTACGAAAACCAATATTGCAGTTGCGCTTTATCAAAACGATTAGTGGTTGCGCGATTTGCGTTTGCGCTTTTAGTCTAGAAAGTTTGGGTTGCGCAATTTGCATTTGCGCTTTATGCTTGCAAAAGTAGAGTTGCGCAATTTGCATTTGCGCTACATGCCTTTAAAAATACGGTTGCGCAATTTGCATTTGCGCTTTATGCTTCCAAAAAATCGGTAGCGCATTTTGCTGTTGCATTTTGTGCTTGCAAAAAATTGGTTCCGCAATTTGCGTTTGCGCTTTGAACTTTTTTTTTAGGGCCCAGCTCTGTCGTTGAGTATAACCTAACTTAACTAAATGAGGAAATATGCCGTATTTGCAGAATTTTTGTTGATTTTTAAGACCAAGCTATAGCCGGACACAAATTGCATGCTATAGTAAAAGAGGAAAATTCCTTTGAATACATTAGTTTTTCTAGAATCGCAGCAACAGTGCAATAATAACTTTTGCATTAATGCCTTTACGGTAAATAAAGACGGAAAGTGCCAGTATTACGTGGTTAATCTTCTCAGAATGTTAAGTTGCATTATTTCTGTACGTGACGTTGTGTTTAAACTGCAAGTATTTAAATGTGAACTTAGCTTCAAATCAGTAATTATGATCTAGGTAGCTTAAATTATCTATCGCTAAATCAAACTTATTTAAAATTTTACACCTCACGCTTACACAGTATAGCTACTGTTTAGAGTCATGGCAAAAGCGAATTGAGCATGGTGGTTTTTGTAAAAAGTAATCTGTGAAAGATATGCTCAAGAGAACTGCAATAAAAGTATCATAATTTTGTTGATATATTTATTGATCAAAGCATAGAAATATATTAACAAGTCTTTATCAAAAATTAATATTTCTAACCTCCATTAGCTTAAGTGCTGCTATGTGTCACAAGTTCACGATATTACTTGTGTCTCCAACAACGCAACCACCCAATGTAGAGCATGAGAAAACACGACCAAACCCAGGTGGCCAAAGCCCCCTAAATTTGTAGTTGTACATGTTAGTGCTTCTTCGAAACTTCTGGACCCGCAAATCTGCAAGGTAAGCATTACTTCACTTCCGAACCCCCTAAAAATATTTCTGGGTCGACCTTTGAAAGCAGTGCGTGCCTGCATTGTGAGAGGAAGTTCTTAAAGAGAAAAAGTATATCTCAAAACTCTACGTTTTGACAACATAGATTCAGCTGTCATCATCAGCAGTTGAAGCAAGTAAGCTGTCATGTCTGTCAGTTTTGCTCTGCATTGCTTACACTGCTGATGATGACAGCTAAATCGATGTCGTCGAAACCTCGAGTTTTGAGATTTACAGCGGTTTTACTTTTCCCGCTTAAACTATTTTCGTCCCATATTTATTGCATTCCGGAGTATTTAAAGTTTTGCATTTGATTTTGCGAATGAAGAGCAACACATTGGTTTGATGAATCATTCTCAGGTTGAATTTTGTGTCTATGCTTTCACTTTTGAGTTTGAATACGGTTTGGTTGCCATATTTTCATTGCGCAAAAGGAGGACAGGCTTTTTTGAAGATCATCACGTCTGCAGATGTCCAATTTTCCGCCCAAAATCAAGTGAAGAGCAAAAAAAAAGGTTAATGACTCATCACGTCCGCAGGCCGTTGTTTGAGATGAAAATTCCCAAGATTTCCGTGTAAGCATGATTTGACATGTTTTCACTATTCAAAATGCCAAAAAGGAGGACATTTGGGTAATTTTTAACGTCCTTGGCGGACAAATCACTTTTTGTTAAAAAGGAGGACATGTACTCCAAAAGGAGGACGTACGGTAAGCCTATAGAATACGCAATACTGCACCCGCTTACGAGCAGAGATGGGCATTTATCGCGATAATTTATCGGCGATAGTTATCGGCGATAATTTATTACCGATTATCGTTATCGCTCAAAATAGTTTTGATTTATCGATTACCGATATCGCTTTTGCAATATATTTCGTTATCGCCGATAAATTATCGCGATAAACGATTCTGTATGCACACAGTGTTCAAATTTAGTGAGTTAGCGCTATGGAAAGAATACGCTGTGCTCCTAAAGAGTAGTTGCTGGTTAAAGCATCTTTCTTTGTTTTATTCAATGCCACGGCGGAGTCCGTGAACTGCTCTTTTTTCTTGAAAAATCTGGAAACACATTTTTGCAATGTGACTTGCAAAAAAAACTTCGTCAAACGCATTAAAAATCTATCCCAACATTTATTTATCATTATTATATTATATTTCATATCATTATATTATATCATTATTTTAAAACATTTATCGGAAAAATTTGTCGGCGATAATTTATCGATTATCGATATCGCTTTAAAAAATTGAGATTTATCAATTATCGGTATCGCCAAAGGCTTTTTTGAAGTTATCGATTATGGTTATCGTTTTAGTAAAGAAAGGTTTATCGTGCCCATCACTGCTTACGAGTTACGACTCCAGTAAAGCCAAATACACAAAAAATGATACTTAACACAGTGAGCATATAGTTACGTAACAATGAATACTGTTTCAATCTCATAGACATTATTAATGTCGTTGGTGAGAAGTCCATGGTGAGACAGATAACTACATAATAATAATAATTTCTATAGCGCTCTTTCCTGACGGCAAGTCAGATCAAAAGCGCTTGACAAAAATAGCAAAAAAACGTAACGTAACAGTGAGAAACAATTAACAGAATTAAATACAGCAGATATAAATTGCGATGACAATTTGAAAAAATTGCGATGACATATTTGAAAAAATGGTTCCCGGCTCAATAACTGTATTGAAGTGAGGCAGAATAACTGCATTGATCAAGTCAGTTTTGTATTTATTGGGCAGCTACTACTACAGCTCGCCTGTTAAAAAGTAGTGTGGATAGCTAATAGCCAAGCACTGCGTCAGCGAACACAGCTCAGAAGGCATATAGTGTGTGACTATGTGCCAGCAATAAGATCACAGTACCATAGAGCGGGTCAGCGCTGTCACGGCCTATCAACCCTCATCAGCCGCACTCAGGTATAAGGTATACTCATTCTTCAGAATGCTTGACTTTGATCAGCCAAATACTCCTCCGGATTAATGTACCCTAAAAGAAAGTTAACCTTTGCGGTACGTAACAAGTACCAAACCACGCCAGTTAAATTCCCCATGTGGCCAAGGTACAACAATAAAACAAAAGTTTGTATTTTTAAGGGCACATTATAGCTGTTTATACTTATAATAATAATGATATATTTCTATAGGCTGACGCTCTTTCTTAATGGAAATTAAGATCAAAAGCGCTTGACAAAATAGTAAAAAACGTAACCGGGGAAACAGTATTATACTGTATATATAAAATAACTGAGGTTATTTTCAAATTATATTGAACCGAAAATTCAAAAGTAATTGAGGGAGACTGCAAAGTGAGCTAGCGCTCTTCGATTCAGCAACCACCCGACGTTGCTATGATAGATTTGTAAACATGACAATATGGTAAATATGCTATGATAGATTTGTAAATGTGAAAATATGAAGTTGCTATGATAGGTTTGAAAAAAATAGTCACGGGTTTTTATTCAAAATATTATTGGCAAAAATGCTTAAGGTGTAGTCGGTATTAATAGTCTACTATCAATGACCAGGGTTTCGACATTTAAACTTCCACATAACTGCTCTGCCTGATGTGAATATTAAATTTGACCAAACCGGTTTTCATCTTTACCTTCATCATTACGTCAAGTAGAGATTCAGTTTCCGATGCGATTTAAGTATTTCTTGGTTTAGAAACGACAAGTCACGATTGACAAAAATGACATTAATTAAGTCTATTACGTCATAAGAGTAATTAATATGTAATTAATCTCTGGAAAGCAGCGCTGTTTAGTGTTTACATTTATGAACCGGACGGTTTTTTCCAACAGGCCCGTAGAATGCAAAGCCATTATCTATGCCATTCTGCATTACACTGCAAATTGCCTTTGCGGAATACCATTATCAAAATCACTAAAAGCTAACTCAGACGATTGCTAGTCTAACTATTGCTCAACCATGGTTATGAAAATACCGTAAAAATAAAATAAAAAACAAAAATAAGAGGAATTTCTTTAAATCTTTTAATAAATGCTTATTTTTCGACGTGCAACAATGAAATTGCGTATTACAAGAACCTTTTTTTATTGTTTTATTGCTTGTTTTAATTGTGATTATCAGGTTTTATTATTTCAATTCAAATAGGCAAAACGGTGACGGCAAAAAAAAAAAGCATATCCATTTATAAAAACGTGTTTCTTCTAATGGCATTTTAAGTGGATATTGCCAATATGTGCTTATAGCAGGTTTGAGAACTTTTTATAATTATATTCTTTGCCAGTATTTCGTGGAAGTTATCAACATCAAGACAACACGTATTGTAAATCTCAATCGTTCAAAGCCAGAGAAAAATGCAGTACATAGTTAGTTTTAGGTAACCATATTGCTCTTGATTGTTCGCTTTAGCATGAACTTGCTTTTTTGTAAAAAGGCACCTCGAGGCAGAGTCATTTCCAAAGTTGACGACACCATAGAAATTTCACAGGAGCAGACCTGTGATGTTCTTCAGGGGATGATTTTTATGTTTTTATGGTACTTGATAATGCATGACATCTTAAGCCATAATGTAACAAAGCAGCAGTTTCTGCTGTTTCCTAAGACGTTTTGATGAGGCGATCGTCTCAATGCTTTCCCAGGATCCGTCCTTGAACAAAAACACACTTTATACAGTAGGCTCTGAAATCTAATACTTTAGCTGTGGTGCAAAGATTCTTTTTTGCCATCGCAGATCAACGTTGGCCAGTTAAGATATCAATTCACTATCTGCTTTTCAAGAAGCAGTTATAAAGAAAATCTCTTTTTGACTGTTCAATTGGTGAAAAGTGAGTCTGGCTGACTCCTTACGTAAACAGACTGCTACCGGTACTAAATTCAGTACGAAAAGAATTTTAAGTTTCTTAAACATTATGGTAGATGTTATGAAGTAAGTAGACCTGCAAGATTTATGGCCTTCAGGTTAACTCCCCTGTTTTCGGTCGAGAAAATTATTCATAAAATGTATGCAGACACGATCAAGGTGTTTGTTGTTTTGGACCCTTTCCTAAAATTTAAATGTTTCAGTTTACTTAGATATCAACATACTGAGTCATTTTTTCAACGCGCATTCTTTTACATTAAAATGTTGACAATTTTTTTAGTTTTTTTAAGTTATTCAAAACCAACCGGTTAGCTCAGTTGTTAAAACATTGCTATCGGTGCGGGAGGTCTGGGTTCGAATCTCAGGTCGGTCAAATCGGACACAGTGTCGCCAACGGCTCGTCACCGCTGCGACGTTTCTTCGAAGCTATGTTGCACAGGTTCTAAGTCGTGAAGATGGAACCCGCCGCTCGTTTCACGATCTGGGGGAATACCGAGAGTATAATGAAGATGATGAAGCTGTTAAAGCAATTTAAAAATATAGGCTAGGTTTTTTACGGAGAAATTAATGATAAAGGCTTCGAATAAATGTTTTCTGCAATTTGCTCAAAAAGCAAGCTCAACAATGCTTTTCCACTTTAAAAATCTTGATGGTAGGACTTTTAAGTGCGAGGTTGAAACAAATTTTATTTCTGTCTTTTCTAAATAAAGCAATAATGGCAAAGACTTATTCAGAACATGACAAAATAGTTTCACAAATTAGTGAAAAGCACCGCATGACTGACAGTGAATATCATGCTGTAATGTCTGTCACGTTTCTGTTGGTTTGTGATACAGATCATTATCATGATGTCGATTTGACAATACTTTATCCTTGCACAGCGCATCAGCAAATTCAAACATTCAAGTAAACTATACGACAACTGCAGAGCATCCCATAACAGATATAAATACGTTCCGTTCTGTTTGGTATAACAGTACAGCGCTGTGATAAAGCACTTGATGAACAGAGTATTTCCCAAAATTTCTGGATAAATGATAGGCCTTGAAGACTTACTAAATAAAGACTGTAAAAACCAGGGCTGGGGAGCCATTGCAGAAAATGTCTGGCTCCGGCTCCAGCTCCGGAGCTCTCAAGCGTTACATCTGTGGCTCCAGCTCCGGCTCCGGAGCTGAATATTTTTTAAGTGCGGCTCCGGCTCCGGCTCCACAAATTATGGTCGGCAAAGATTTGCTTATACCATCTCAAACGTGCCAAAATTTGCAAATGATGCGAACTTGTTTGTCTAAACACTACGCTACAAGACAAAAAACAATTGGTTATAGAATCAACAAACTAAGTGGTCTTTTTGTGCCAAAAATTGAAGGCTCGGTTTGGTCAAGATTTTCAACCATTCGGAGCCGGAGCTAATTGTTTCATTTATGGCTCCAGCTCCGGCTCCGGCTCCACAACAAATCCAAATTACGGCTCCGGCTCCGACTCCGGCTCCGAGAAAAATGCTTGGCTCCGGGGCTCCGAGCTCCGGCTCCGGCTCCGGCTCCCCAGCCCTGGTAAAAACCAATCGGCTCCACTTATTTCAATACTTCCAAAAATTTCTGTAATTTTTAGAGCTTATCAAACAGGCAAACTAAAACAATGCCTTGTGAAATAGCAAAAATAAAATGAACTCAAGAGCGACAAGGATGGGGGGAGAGAGATAAGTAAAAGAGGCTAAGAGCTTTCCCTCTGTAAGTCATAATTTTTCCACGAGAATCCGAGAGAGAACGGTTTTTACTGTGTATCAGAAGAGGAAAAAGGAGGGAATGGGTATAGTAGAGTCCACTTTTGCACGCCACTGTAGGTTTAGGTAACTTTTCACATAAACATTTCCTTGTCTGGTGTATGAAGTGTAGTTTGCAGAGGTTATATAACTCCTTTGAACAAAAAAGTGTTGTTTTCCGTTATTTGACCCAAGTTCTAAATATTAATGCTGTTGTATAATGTTATATAAGATGTTGTTTAGAATAAGCATTGATAATTATGGCAGACCTAAGACATGATGTAAATGAGAAAATAATGGAACATTCCACAACCTTTAGGCTATCAGCAAATCATCTTTTACAACCATAGCTGATTAAAAGAAATTGGATAAGTTAAAAGTTTGTAGACTTTCGTCACGGATGCCAATGATTACAAAAATGTTGTTTTAGCAAAATACAAAGTCGTGTTGTTTTCACCTACTTGAACTTGCTCGTCCATTTGTAAAGTGATAAATATCATCTGAACCAACTAAAAGATGGAAGAAATTCTTTCCCTAGACATGATCGCTTATAACAATATTTACATTTCTGTAATTGGTTTTTAAAATTTTTGCGCGCTAGCTATTACTACTACACCAAGATACGTAAGAAAGTCAATGAACAACTTTTGAATGGTTAATGGGTTCTAAAAATGTAATTACAAAATTACTTAAACTTTTATCTTCTTATCCCAAAAGAACGACTAAAGATTTAATATGTAATGAAGTCGTAAAGGTGTTTCCGGCCATCTGTCTACTACTCAAAAGTGGGAACTAGGGCAGCGACTCTCAGCCGGGGATCATGAAAAAATTAACCAGGGAGCCGCAAGCACAAGGTTTATTAATGGTAATTTACCACTTACGGCCAGCGAACGGCTGTGGCTATTATGAATGAAATACCGACAAAAAATTTTATTCCTGAGCAGGGAGCAACTGATGTAGAGAGTCTTAAGAAGAGAAACACAAACCATAAAAGGTTGAGAACCATCACTGTACTAGAAAATCTTCGTCAGAGTTTTTCAAATGCGTTACAGGTGAACTAGCCAGCTTGTTCTCCATAGAGACCTTTTAGTGCTAAATGTCAAGCAGGGAAATTGTCGGTTCCAATTTTTGAGAGACCAGTTTGACCAGACATGAAATCGAACTCCTATTCTACTACTTCAGAGGCGGTAGCTCCGTCTCGGTGGTTCGTTCGCTGAGCAGATAAGATGCTTTGCATTAGCTCGCAATACTTGCCAAAGCAGTTGCATCGATTGCTGAGCAAGCAAATTGTTGCAACCAACACTAGTGTTTTGAAAAAGCGGTAACTTTCTTAATCTTTTTATCGATTCTCAATTCAAAGGGATAAAATCTATCAAAGTTAAGCTGCTGACGTCAGCAAGTCATTTGTAAACAAATGTCGGTGGAGATTCTAAATTCTTTGGTTTAATCTGACAATTGCATTGCTTGAAATATGAAAAATGAGGCATTTTTACTAATTCAAGATTAATCAGCTTCAACACTAGTGTGCACTTTTCCTGGAGCTGAACTTTCAAAGAACGCAACATCCTCTACCCCAGCATTTTGCATGTTCTGTTTGCAGTCATTTTTGGACGTCAATGTCCCCACGACATACATATTTACTACAATGTGCCTTGAGGTCACATTAAATACGGTACGATTTTTTCAATTACAATGACGTTTAGGCTGCGAAAAACTTGGAGTTTATGACGTTGGTCTACGTCAACTATATACGGCTTTGCAGTAAGCAATCGTAAGATGCTTGACAAAACAAATGATGAAAAGCAAAATTGCTGGAAGAAAAATAAAGCCACTGTAAGTCTCAAAATTAGACGTTTCGACATGATAGATTCAGCTGTCATCATCAGCAGTATCAGCAAGGCATTACAAACCTGAAAGCTTTCAGGTTTCAGTTTTGTACTGCCTTGCTTACACTGCTGATGATGACAGCTGAATCTATAATGTCGAAACGTCCAGTTTCGAGACTTACTGTGGCTTTACTTTTCCTCCTTAGGCTATTTTCGTCCCATATGTATTGTATTGCAAAATTGTCGTAGTTTCAACGCTGCAGTGGGTCCAAACATCTTCTTCAACTTCATACGTCCAAAATTGGATGAAGGTTTGGATGACGATAAAATCGGATGAAAATGGCAATTTGTGTAACTACCTTTATGCTTTTGCAGTTCGGTAACAATTTTCGAAATGCGCGGCCTCACTCTTGCAAGTGTCACCACTCTCAAAGCCAAAAACTAATGCATGATAGACAAATTAACGAGGCAACATCATAATGCCACGAAATATATACAGAGCGGCAATTGCGCTGCATACCGTTCTCTACTGACATCCCTGATTGAGACTTCGATCAAACCCATACAAAAACTACGGTTTTACTTTGTTTCAACAACCACCTTAAACTTATTGCAGCCCTAACCATGTCTCATGTATCCCCTAATTTTTTTTTCTGGATACTATGTTAGATAATTGGAATCTTTTAAATATTGTAAAGATCTTAATGATACTTTTTTATTGGCAGGCAAGGAAAGAAAGCAACTTCTATTATATTTAAAAGAATTGACTTTATGCAATTGCCTTCGACACGGTACCAACATGGCGTCTGGTTCAAAACTTATTCAAATGTTACTAGCAGTGCTTTCTTTTGAAAGTTTGTTATATATCGTAATTCCTTATCTGAAAAGTCTCACAAGATATCCAAATAATGTGATTATAATACTTTATTCACTCCCTTTTTTCATTTTTTGCATATCAGTAAATCATTTTGTTAAATCTCACAAAAATACAAGCTTCCAAAACTTTTGGGCAATCGTTTTTGGAAAAGTTATTCTCTGACAATTTTCATTGATGATTGATGAAATATCGATATTGGTTCGCATGTTTATGAAAATGAACTCGCATACGATATTTTTCGAGAAGAACGGATGTGGATCAACCATGCTGGGTTGTGTAACGGATTAAAACGCTTTATTATAAGCAAATGAAGTCATAATTACGTTCGTTTCGATGAATAGCAAAGATAAACAAAATTAAAGGTCACACTCTGGATATGCAAAGTTATCTTAGTTACAATGACGTAGCTGATTTGAAAGTCCCTGCAATACACGAAATTGGCAGAGTAATTGGTTGACTGAAATTAGCATTCAAATGTTAAGAAAATCGGGTGCTTCCAGTTCACGATTAAAAACTAAAATCAAAAACCAGAGCATATAATGTCATTGCCAATCAAATTAAAAGGCAAGACCAAATTGCCAGTAGGCCGAAATTGAGAAATGAAACCTCCAATCACGGTATGTACGAAACCGATCAGAGAAAATATAACCTGAAAAGTGATTTTTTTCAAACTCAAGTCCATATTCATTTGAACCAGTAACCAACTTAAAATATCGTAAACCTTAACCCAATCAAGCCGACCCCAGCAGTTACACTTTCAACCTTCCATTAACGATAACTTTGTGGTAATTTTTTACGTTTGGGAAACGAGTGACCAGTGCTGCAATGAAATAAGTTACCTTAAGATAGATACTTAAATTTTCGCAGTAACCAGCAGTACTTGCAATTGCTTGATGTTCAAGTTTGCTGAGGTGCATAGAATTACACTGGGGCGAGGTGCCCTCTAGTGTGATTTTCCACATTCACAACGTTTTTGTATGCAAGGAAAAACTTCGCATAAAGTAGGAAACGGATAAAATACTTTATATTGCTGGCAAAAATTTCACTCCCGTATTTTCTTTAAGAGTTCACTCAAGCTTCGTCAAGTTTATGGTCATTTAAAAACAATCCAGAAACCAGAAGTCTTTCTGAAATGAAGAGCAGCAAGGTTCAGCGTGTACGTTTGAACAGAAAACCCAAGTGTAAAGCAATTGCTGTTTAGACTTTGCATAAGTTATCAGCTATTTGCAATGTTTGTTTAGTGTTGTTTTTTTTTACATCTCTGAAGTATGATTTATCAAATTTTAAATCAAATTAAATTTTTAGTTACTAATCCAAATACTTTTTTTCGTTTCAGGTCCGTTCCAGAAGCAGAATTCTTTTTGAAGAATACCAGTCTTGCGCTGTTTACGTTGACGCACACTTACCATAAAATTTAAAGTGTTATAACCTTTCATTGAAAATCATTTCCCTAAAAATAAATTCACCTTTTGTTTGATGTTGTAGAACCCAATGCAATGAGCAAAGCATCAATCAAGTGAAAATCGGATAACAATTAGTAAAACTTGATGATTTTAATAAAGAACCTGATGCCAAAAAGTTTGTTGAATAATTGGCTCTCCAAGCGAAAATTCAAACTTAAAACTGAAACGTTAACTATTTTTTTAAACATGGTTTGGTTGATGTCAATGACCACTCATTGATGACGAGGTGCAAACGTTCATGCGACCTTACAGTGAAATTTTAATTATCAATATTCAAAAATTTCACACGTTTTTATGCATTAATTATACGAATTCATCAGGTTTTTGACACTATTTTGTCAAATATCCTCATCACTACAAAAACACTTGAAAATTTTGCTTCGCCTACCTGAAATTTTAAAGTAATTGTGGCGTGCACAGCTGTTCCTGTTTTGTTTGGCTGCATCAGCATGACAAAAGTTTTGTTTAAATAGACTAAAAAGTTTTATAATAATTTTTTAACATCGCTTAATGAATGAGGAAAGAACTTTTTGCTTTTTACTTCGAAATCTTGGGTTCGTGCAAACGACTGGATGTTTCACTATTTAAGCACGCAATGGCATTAAATAAGAGGGTAATTGACGATTGGTGCAGTGAATTGAAACGCTAAATACAACAAGATTATGTGAAACAGGAACGGATGGTCTTGCAGCAATTTTAATAATTAGACCACACCGTAGTTGCGGAATATCTTTCAAAATTTTTTTTATTTAGACAGCATTTATCCATCCTTGGTAATTGGTATAAACTATTAGCATATTTCTCATGCTGTTGCTCAAACAAAAAGTTGCGGTCTTAATTTAGAGAGCCTCAACAGGTCCAGAGCACGTTTCTTTCTCTTTTGTCTCTTAGATAAAAAATCTGCAAGAAAACGGCAGCATTGCACTGCAAGGCCTTAGGTTTAAGTTATTTGCCTATTCGGTACCAACAAGTTCTCAAAATGTTAAAGCAAGTTTTTGCTTAACTAATTCATGAAAACATTTTTTACCCGTGATGTTCGAACATGTAACCTGATTGTTGAGAAGTGCTTTAGTCTTTAAATCTCAAGATGAACAGGTACAGCTCTAACTTGAGCTTTATCAACGCGTTTTCGCAAAAAATGTTTCACGCAATTATAACAAAGAATTATTAAAATAGACAGGTAGCAAAATTGTTAAGCAAGTGTACAGCAAATTGTTGCAATTTCTTCATCGCTACCTCGTCCCGGAAAATCAACATAAATAAACAGCAAAATTATGTTATTACAATAAGGAGCAAAAAACTTTAAAAAATCAAATCAAATCTTCACTATACTCGCAGTATTAGCCTACGCCAAAACGTGTATAACGAGTGGCGGAGCCTATCTCCGCGGCTTAGCGCCTCACCAACATCGATCCGAAGAAATATTGAAGTGGTGGCGAGCCGTTGGTAAAATATTTGCCATGGCGCAACAAAAAACAGCTTACCACCTCTTTCCTCACATTTTCAACTTACTGGTTCTGCTTGGCATTGCTTCATCAGCGTGGTACACTTAATTGCCCAAACATCAAAGTTTATTTGAGGTAGGCCTAATGGTAACAAGAATTCGACCAATTTCATCTCATGTTTTTTTTCAAGCCTGCTCAGGGTTTCAAATCAAAATTTGGTTGGGGTTGGGTTTGGACATCAATTCTTGGAATTCGCGACTGAATTGTAGAAGGCCCGTAAGCAAGGCCGAATTTAGACAATGAGAGACCCTAGGCTATTTCTAATTTTTCCACTAGAAATCGGTGAAGACCAAAAAAAAAGGTTAGCATGTCCGTAGATGTCGTGTCTTCACTGAAATATCGGTGAGGACCAAAACAAAAAAGTCTTTGCTGCTCGGGATGAGGCCTCTCATTTTCTCCGAGGTCCCCCATTTTCTCCGAGGCCCTAGGCTCAGCCTGCTTAGCCTATACGTGAATCCGGCTCTGCCTGTAAGCAGCTCTGCGCCTTTGGGTAACATAGGCATGTTCTGAAACTTTCTGGCTACTTTTCCACCTCTCCAAAAACAACAAATCCGTTGAGTTTCTTTCACAATGGCACCATAACAGTTTTGGAGGCCGGTTCTCGTCGCTTTTGATACTGAATGTCAAGTAGGGAAGAAGTGAATAACAATCTTTCAGTCATTGGTTTGAACCTATTTAGAATCGAACTGAAAGCCTACCACTCTAGAGGTGACAATCTATCTATCGTTTATCTTATTGGATCAGACACTCGATGATCGAAGTACTTCTGGAGCTCGGAAGCTAAACCACGAATGAATACAAGTGCCGTTACTTAATAGCGTCAACTAGCGGTAGAGCATTTTTGAATAATCTGCTTCCACAAAAACACACGGAGAAAGAAAAAAAAAAAAGATTTACAACAATGATATTATCGACTGACGAAGATTCTGATTATTTTGAAATTCTAATAAATGCAAGATAAAAATCTAAATAGCTTTCACTAGCACAAACATCATTAAAACTCAACCTCTACGTTTTGAATTTATTCAGACTTAATAATGCTAATCTACAGTACTGGTGAACAGTGGAGCCGCTGCCAGTTATTAATCGCAGAAGCTGTTGCAGTGCTGATCGTTACAGCCATTGGTATATTACTATTATGACTCACAACTTATAATAAAATTCTATTTTGTTTTATCTTATCTTTATTAATACTTGGCAAAACACGATCGCTGTTTAAAAAGTCATTAAAGCAAATCTTTTAATCAGCATTCAGTCTGTTTCATCCTTACTGTAATCATCAGAAAAGCTTTTGCCTAATGGCCTTTTTAAGCAAGAAGGAAGTTGCCACAAATGTTTAATATTAATAATGTGTTGTTCATAAAATCAACAACCTTCAAAAAATTTACACCCCTGTGCAGTAATGTTATCCCCTGTTCACTAGTTCTGAAATGTCCTTGACATTTACACCATCTCATAGCTTTTTATAGGAGGATAAACATGCAACTAATACAAATGCAAATATAATTTTACGCAATTATATTTGTATTTGTATTAGTTGCATATTTATCCTCCTATAACCAGAAATCGATCAAAGCGCTAAGTGTCTTTCCAAATGGCACACTATGTAAACTTCTCGGCTTGTTCTCCACACTACCCTTTTAATGCTGAACGCAAACATGGGGTAATCGTAATGTAATTAGTAATCGATTACAATTAATTACATTTTTTTCAGTAATCGTAATCGTAATCGATTACTAACCCAAAATCAGCTGTGTAATTGTAATCGTAATCGATTGCATTGCAGCTGATTACATCATTCAGTGAATTACACTTTCGATTCTGGTTGAAGCGGTGAGAATTTTTGTTTTGCGTACTTGCACTGCGTTGTGCCAATTCACAAGTCTATCCGCTGTGTTGTTTTGAACCACATCATGCAGTTGGAAGCAAAAATTTAATTAGAGCATTGCCACCTTTATCTCTTAGATCTGAATAACAGCTGTCGTGGTGCTAAAACTTCTATTGTGCTGTTTTATAGCACCTATGCTTTCTACTAAAACAAACAAGCAACACATTCGTCTCTGAAAATTTAATTAGCACATTATTCATTTATTTGATCAGAGTGTGAAGCAAAAAAATTTCTTCGCAAGCTTTGCAGTCTGTGATTAATTTTTAGCATGAGTTGTCAGTCGAGTCTTAGTTTCGCTAAAAAGTAAAACCAAAAAAATCTACCAACAATTCCGCAAGCTGACTAAAAGTAATCGAAATTGTAATCGCGATTACAATTAATGTAATTGTAATTTTAATCAATTACAATAATTTTTTTTAGTAATCGTAATCGTAATTGTAATCAAATGATTAGGAGTAATTGTAATCGTAATCGATTACATGAGTTCTGTAATTGCCCCAAGTCTGGCTGAACGTCAAGCAGAAAGCTGTGAATACCAATTTTAAAGTCATTGGTTTGACCCGACTTGGAGTCAAACCCGAATCTACAGCTCCAGAAGCGGAGGTTCTTATACCGCTCGGCCATCTGAGTTGTTAAATCCATTCATGGCGTCCACCAGCTGGTTAGCTCAGTTGTTAAGCATATGGTGAGGGAGGTCGCTATCGGTGAGAGAGGTCTGGGGTTCGATTCCCGGGCCGGTCAAATTGGACACAGTGTCGCCAAAAGCAACCGGCCGGTTAGCTCAGTTGCTAAGCGCACGCTATCGGTACGGTAGGTCTGAGGTTCGATTGCCGGATCGGTCAAATCGTCACAGTGTCGCCACCGCTGCGACGTTTCTTCGGAGCTGTGTAGCTCAGGCGCTAAGCAGCGGAGATGGTCCCCACAACTCGCTACACGCTTCGGCGTAATACGGCGAGTATAATGAAGATTTGATTTGATTTATTTACTGCACCGGTACTTTAAATAGCAAAATAAATCGATATGCTAAAGACTACAGCAAAAGTAATTATTGCAGCCCAAAAACGCACCGCGGAAAAATTTTAGCAAAGCTTTGGGTGAAGTAATTTGTGAAACTGTTTCATATCTTTTTAATTATTTTTATGTGACATTCAAAATCTGTTCATTTTACTGTCTCCTGTGTTAAAGCACAACAATAGTTTGCACAAATCGAAGTTATCAGTCGGACCGATCATTTTAGGTCGCGTTTAGACCGTGTTCGAGAAAAATGTCGGGTCCAATACTGGCCTTACAGATCAGGTAAATGATGGAGTGTAAGAGTCATTCTGTTTCCTCTTATTCGAGAGCCATTTGGTTACCCAAACCTCAACGAATATTTGAAGAAACAAGAAATTCAACTTTCTTGTGCTTTAAACTATAAGCCTACTTAACTATTGAGTTTTTTTTTTTTGGCAATTTAGGGCGCCGATTCAAATTTGAGATCGGGCTTGCAGTTTGGGATTCCAATCTCAACTAGTCGGCTCGTATATTATTTCGGTATCCAATGGCGTATGCAATGGCCTATGCATACGTCTTCCTTGGACTTCCTGAAATACACACCCGTTATTGCTCCGATTTTTCTAGAAAAGTATTGCTTTAATGTGAGAAATACATGTAAAAACTGTTTCCATTGTACACCTGAACTAAACGCACCGTTAAATTTAATTCTGGTAAACCCAAACCGGGGTTAAACAGGATAAAATCAACTTTAAATTAAAAATCGGTGACCTCCTTTTGTAAATAAAATAAATGCAATCTTCATTATACTCGCAGTAACCTACTACGCTGATGCGTATAACGAGTGGCGGGGTCCATCTCCGCTGTTTAATGCATAGGCAAGGAAAACATATCTCCGAAGAAACGTCGCTGCTATAAAGAGCGATTGGCGACGCTGTGTCCAATTTGACTGGCCCGGAAATCAAACCCCAGACCTCCCGCACCGATAGAGATTTGTATTACAACTGAGCTAACCAAAAAACAAAATTGAAACGAAAGAAGTAAACCTCAGTGAACTCATGAATGTTTTAATAACCGGGTGGATAGAGCGCCTGAATTTGGAGCGGTAGACTAGCGGAAATTGATACCTTGTCAAGTCAATCTGTAACTTATAGCATGCACCAGAAGACTCGGTAGCAGTTTCTGCTCTGCAAATATCATTTTTAATCAGAATATATCGCGTGCCAGCCAATTTAACTTTACATTTTGAGATTTGTTTTTTTTTTGTCAAGCGCGTTGGGAGGTTTTTTTTACCGAGAAGCACTAAATAAGACCCAGCTGAGCATCAAACTATGACATGTAGATTTGATTTCAAAAAATATTTGAGCAGCTCAATGAGGAAAGTCAAAAATTATTTTTAATCTTACGGGTTTGACTCAATGAATTTACGTTTTTTTCTCCTAGGTGGCGCTTTTGAGTTCTTTTCAACAACATGTTTATTCTCTTGCAACTTTTGAGTTTGAGTTTATTATTATTTGCTCGCCTCAGTAAAAAACACAAGCGTAAAATACCCATATTATTATCGACAATCTTGAAGCCAGCAGGGAACATTGAATAACCGTAAGGTTTTCAAGTCAAGATGCTCCCTGTTGTGTGAAAAGACGTGAAGGTTATTAATAAACAAACTCAAGCATAATCAAACATAACGTAGTACAACATTTACAAATGAAAAACATAAACAAATCAGCGGGACAAAGGAAAGTGCAGCAGTGAAAGAAACAAGCAACTGAAGACACACACACCGCGAGTACTGCAAGCCAATCAAATTTACCAAACGCTTTCAATATTTACTCAATAAAACGTTTTTATAATGGGTTTTGAAAAAAACTCAATGCTCTTTTTGTGTCAGTGTCTATTTCGCTCCATAATTTCGTACCCCTATAAGCAATTTAGAGTTTTCCAACAGATTTTGCTACCCGAGGTAAAAAGTAGAGTGCTTTCTTGACTTGTCAGGTATCGTGTGAGTGAATTTCCTCAATTTTGATAAATTGATCGTAATAGACATCAGGCAGTCTGTGATAATTTAGCTAATTTAGTTATAATTTAGCTGTAAATTTGGCTAGTTGCAACTGATAAATTTCGTTCAGTTTCAAAAATTTCAATTCTTTATACGATTTAGTAACGTGGCAAATTTGTTATTCCAGGTGATTATTCTCACAATATTGTTCAATTTGACACTAATTTCTTGCAACCTGCTTTTACACGCAGTTCCCCTAACGGAGATTGTGTATTGTACGCTAGGGATATGCCGAGTCGAGTCCTAGTACTTATTAATTGATACTCGGCCGAGTATTAAACCGTTATGATTTTGACCTTTTATTTGCTTTTTATCCGAATTTGGGTCGAAATTTAGGACTTCTACGGACGTGGTAACCTTTTTTTTTTTTTTGCTCTTCACCTAATTTTGAGATCATATTTTGACGTCATAGATACTCGGACTCGGCCGAGTAATGCCGTGAATACTCGTTACTCGGCGAGTCCGAGTAATTTTCCTCGAGGCACATCCCTATTGTACACGGCTATTCACCAGGCTGTAATAAAGCATGCATAGGGTTTTCTTTGTAACATATTCCCGTAATCGATAGAATATACCAGATGTTTTTTCTAGTTGCAACGAGAGTTGTTGTAGATGATTGGACCAAGTAAGTTTTTCGTCCAGATATACTCCTAGGTACTTGACTGAAGTTGCTCTTTCAATTATGTTTTGATTTATAGCTAGTTTAAATTCGAACGAAACGGAGATTTGAGGCAGTTTGTTACTTAATAAATAAGCGGTTTTGGAATAATTTAGTGATAATCTATTAGAGCGAAGGCAAATATCTATGTTTGTAAGTTGTTCATTTGCCTTATTTTCAAGATTTGTCAAACATTGATTAACTTTTAAGAGATGGAGGGACTATAACAAACTTGCTCAGAACTGAGAAGTTACCTGACATCTGCATAACACTAATAGATGAAAAAATGAACTTGCCGCCTTGCTTTCATGCTGTCCCTTTAATGCTGAGCAGAACAGCGAAAATGTAAATATCTTTTCTAAAATTTTGGGGTATTTAATAAATTTTGTACAATGCTTTCAATTTAATTGTTTTTTCAATCTCCATTAGCATTTATAATTTCACGTGAAATTAAATTTAGAGTATTTGCTTTTAGAGTTGTAGACTTGGGTTCGATTCCAATAAAATCAAATCAAGTGGCTTTAAAATTGGTATTCACAGCTTCCGACTCCACGCTCAGCATCAAAGGAGCTGCGTAGAGAATAAGCCGACAAGTGCACTTGCTGTGAGGTTGCGAAAGGCACTTCACGGGGTTTCCTCAGCTTTGGCGTAGAAAGGCGACCGGTAACTTTGAAGCGAGCTCGTAATAGAGGGTAAATATGCAACTAAATAAAAATAATAATTCTTTGCATGAATGTAGAATTAAATGACAGGGCCGTAACTGCCGTGGGAGCAGGCATTGCACCACATATGGCCTCCACACGAAAACGGTCAACTTTTGTGTCATTTTGTTGTAAAAGGGGCACTCGGCCCAAACAACACGCTGTAGGGAGCAGCAGAAAGGAGTGGATTACCTTTTATTTTGGAGGACGCCTTGGGACACAGAAATAGGGAGCGCCACAGTTGTTGTTTGCATCCAGGCTCTACCAGACGAAGTTGCGGCCCTGGCAACTGAATCAATTGCTTTTACTATGCTTGCGTGTAATACATTGTTTTTGTAGTAGTGGTAGCGTCTTTTACTTCCGCACCGTCAACACGATAGAGAATACAATAAGGTTCAGAGCTACTGAACAAGAGAAGTGAAGAAGCACCAAAACGATAAAAGTTGTAGCATGCAGATGCAGATAGGAGAAAAGAAATTAAAAAAATACAAGAATGGGCGTGATTGTAATACCCAGAAAAATGTTGGCCCTAAAATGGCAGAATATCTGCTCCGGAAGAGGCAGACTCGGGACTAGATTTCGACCATGGTCAATTCACCGACTCATTAATGGGACAATATACACAAAAAGCGGCAAAGTAGTTATGCTGAGCTGTAAGGAAAAGCACTGGGAAGAATTTCCCCATCTTGAGTGGTAGACAAACGACAAAAAACGTCTAACGACTTGTCAGTTTTTGACGTTAGAGTATAAAAATAAAAGTAATACCAAAAAATCTACGTTAGTATATAAAAAGGATTGTTAATTTAACGTGTTACTGATCAGAAAAGTAATCCTAGTTTTCATGCATTTCTGAATTGCATTGTATAGCCTACCACTCAATGCAGTAAGTATTGAACTGCAAATTGTACAGTGTTTCACGAAGCAAGCATTTAGTTCTGAATAAACTTCAAGCACATGATTCGAGTACAGATAGTTGGAAGAGCTGACAATAATTTTATGCAATTGCAAACTTGGATTTGCTTTGAGTGATGTGACCAAATAGTATACCTTTATGCTTTTAACAAATTTAATGTCGGTTGACGTTCAGCGGATAATGACGAAGGTAATAACGACTTCAAAGGACTCTTTGATGTGCTCACTTAAAACGATATCAAAACTGCTTGAGTTTTGTAATTTGAAACAACATTGCCTACAGCTATAATAACGGATGTATACATTTACGCTTTTTCTATAGCCGTTAGTTGCGGAGCACCGGTTGGTATAGAATCACGTTTTGCGATTCGAATCAATTCTAACCGTAAACAACAATTCGGTAGATAGATTTTCTGAGAGATTTTTGCAGTTGAAACTTTTTTTCTTTTTGGAAAAAACGAGAGTTCTCTCGTAATTTGTTGGGTTGTGTCACATTAAAACATTTCTGTGTTTATTTGCTTGTTTATAGTAGGCAGTTTACTTCTTGTTTTGCTAATACTTCGTCAAAAGATTATGAGTTTAGAAGTGCATTTTTTGATCACTGTGAGTCTGTGACGTAAAGTTATTTAGAAAAGCGTGTAGTACTTTGAAAGAATAACAGACGAGTGCTAGTTCAATCGAGAAAAATTGCGAGTGTGTTTGTAATTACTATTACGTTAACTACTGATGTCACTGAGATGAAAAACATCTATCTATCTATCTGAGTCTACGAAAAGTAGCAGTTTACTCGTAGTTTATATAGGGGTGTTGACATTAATGTGAACAAATGAGGTTATTTCCAAATTATGAAGAACAGAAAATTCATCGAAATGAGAGAGACTGCGAAGTGAGCTTGCACTCTTCAAGTCAACAGCCATCCAATATAATTATTTAGTCTTCTGACAACTTTCGACCTTGCTCGGTCAAAACAGAGAAGCTCAAAAGTAGTCCGAAAGTAGTCCGGAGTAAAAATCGAAAAATTTAAATATAACCCCTTCCAAGAAGTTTTTGCTTGAGGGAGTAACCTCAAAGCACAAAATCTTCACACTGCCAGTGTGCTCAAATTATTCAGGAGGCACCAGATGAGAGTGTTCAACCCAGCACAAAAGAAGGGAGCGTGATATTCACTATCAGTTCATCAGCTCCATGAATTCACGAGTCTCGTGTGTATAAGTACATCAAATGCTATCGGCTCCAGCCGTGAATCGAACCTGTGACATAGCATCAGTAAACTGCTCGTTGTAATGCTCGGCCGCAAGCCGCTGATAAATAACTAATATGCTTTTTACGTGAAATACCAGAACCCCTTATAGTTGAATTTTGTCACGGTGCATGCTGCTGCAAAGACTTTTCTCGTTCTCCTTTAATATAAAAAGAAAAATCATGTTCTTAAAAACTGTCGGAAAGAAAATAAAAAATGTAAAAAAGGTATAACGTTATTTCGCTGAAATACGCTAATTCGATGATATACACAGTGCCATAGTTTTGTTGAGGCGGATAAAGAAAAGTCAGAAAGTCAGACTAAAAAAGGCACTTTTCCCACTCTCCAATTTTACCAAGTGAGTCTTCTTTCGTCATTTCCTTCAAGATCCCAAAACATTTTGCTTTGAATATCCTTTTTTTAAATCATTTTGTAAAATTGAAGCAAGAAACACTAGTGATAAAAAAGGGCAATTGCATTGCCAAAACCAGAGAGATTTTTACTTAAATTTTGATAAAATTTAGCCATAAAACTAATATTGGTATTTTAATGCAATTAAACCATTTCCGAATTTCATTTCTAAAAACATTTTGTCAAATTCGTTAAAAACTTGAGAAATGAAAAACGCGAAAACTATCATATACTACTCTGAAAATGGTTACAGAGCGGACGCGTGAAACATCGATTTGATTTGTAGTGTTGCATACGAATGTTCGAGTGCACAGTAACACTTAAATCAAGACTTTTTAAATACGTTGGCATATGTGTAGCCTCTTTAAGAGTTTTGCATTTTGTGTCTCGTGTTACGCTATACTTGGCCAACCATGGAAAGTGGCACGTGTTCCGATCTATTGAATATCACTGAAACCGGACGACATGTATCACATCTTGCACCGAGGGTCCGGTACTGCGTATTGGGTCCTGTGCAAAGAGACAGAAAAATAAGAAAAAACGCAGAGAAGCCTCAGCCTTGTTAGATATAGACCTGGTTTCAAATTTGATGCAGTATCTGCAAAAAACTGATACATATATTTTGATGAATTATGTAGTAAATTGTATATACTTTTCATTTACAAAACGTAAATACTCCCGCAGTCAATACAGGACTAAAAATTAATTTAGATTTAGTATTTTGATTCTACGAAAGAACAGTTAAAATATTTGGATGCCAAATCCAAAAAATAACAAGTTTCCAAAAACTTGGCCGATTTATAGCCACTTTTGAATGCAGTTTTTACAGCTTTGATGATAAAATTAACGGTTTTACAAGATCTTGAAAGTTTCTCTCACCAAACAATAAATTCTGGATTTAAAAATCTCCTCTGCTTTGCTTTGATAAAATTAAAAACTCCTTGCTTGAATTTAAATTACGAACTAAGCGTATTACACAAGCTTTTTAGTTTCCTGCAAACAATAGGTGAAGTCAAAAGGAAAAATTTTAAAACTTGGTTGGTCCAAAAAGAAAATCGGATTATTCGTTGCTTTTTAAGTTCAGATTTTTTGGAGATAGCAGCGAACAAGCATAGGATAAGGACAGATTAAAAACTCACTCTAAAATAAATTGATAAATCTTTTTTGAAGTCAAAATTTTTTGCAGATAAAACAAGACCAAAAAGATGTGGTTGAACTCAAATAAGTTTAATTGAATTTAGTTTCCACGTAAACTTTTAGAAAGATTTGCGATGGCTTCATAGCTTCATAAAAAAGCCGAGTTTTTAACTTTAAGTTGCTGATTACAGGTTAAAAACTTGAATTGGGCATGGAAACAAAACAATAACAGTTTTTAAGAAAAATGTTGAGGTTTATTGCCCTTAGTGGGTGCAGATTTTCAACCCTATTCGTAAGTCAGTCAATAACCCGCAAAAGTTTTTGTATCTTACCGCATGACGGGCCGCTATATAATAGACAGCGATAAAGTATCAACTGGGCCATAAAAATATTACACAATTAAAAAATTAATAAACTAGAAATAGAAATATCAAACTTGAAAGCAAATGGAAATTGCCGGCAAAATGATGTTTATTTGCTCGTTCCTGGCTAATTGTTTACATATTATCTGTCATAGTTTTTACAAGAGCTTTATAATTTCTATCTTGTTTTGTTTCTACTGTTTTTATCATTGGTGCATTGCCTGTTTTAGACAAACATTCCATATCTTTATTTATAATATTTATTTAACTTTTTGCAACTGTTATGGGTATGGTTTTGTGGAAATCTTGTCTTGTAATCATGTGCGCAGTAACTTCTTGTTATTCTCGAGACTATAGAGAATATTTCAAAGAAAGAACGTTTCACTGTGAACCTATTTTAGAAGAACACTGCGCAGGTAAAGCTTAAAATAAAAAGGCATCCCGGAGCTAGTCAACCTTTGTGGTGTAGTTGCAGTCTTGTATTTAGTTTTGAAAATGTGATGGAATCGTATGAATGTGAATAAAAAATTATGGGGAAAGCACAATACATCCACATGCTTGTGGTCTGGCTTATTTAATTATGTCTGTCCTACCGTGTTTACCTATCATAAAAAGATAATCATAATCAGAATAGTTTAATTAAAAATCGAAAACTTTTAGGAACCTTGTACATGCTTAGTGAAACGTTAAAGCGCTGACTTAAAGGGTCGATCGCAAAACAGTCATAAAACATTAAAAAATAAATAGTCTTTTATCTTACTTTTGCAAACCTATTATTAGCGAAAAAACTCGAATATCCCATAATAGATCTTGCGTACAACTCAGGTTTCAAAAACTATGATAAATATCATACACTACGCTAAAATTTTGTATAAAAGTTCCAACTAAATGTTATGCTTGTGTGGTGTTTGATGAGGCACTTTACGATGATTTTCTCCGCCCCATCATTGCAAGCAAAGCTTTATGAGAAATACGCAAAAAAAACTTAGTCAAAATAACTTAGATGTTTGAAAAACAATAAATATGGGACGAAAATAGATTAACGAGGAAAATAAAGCAACAGTAAATCTCAAAACTGGACTTTTAGACAGGCTTTATTTTTCCTCCTTAGACTTAAAAGTTCTTTATCAATAAAATATGATTTCATACTATATCAAATTATTGCTTATAGAAATATTTTACTACTCTTGCAGGACTTGGTTATAATTACACAACGATGCCCAACATTATGGGTGATGAGAACCAGAAAGAAGCATCGAGAAGGTTCCTGGAGTTTAAGCCTTTACTACATTACCGATATTCAGAAAAATTTCACTTCTTCCTTTGCACCTTGTTTTTTCCAATGTGCACTGATAAAGTAAGAACAGTGTAAATCTATAGGGCAGCTATAAAAGCTAATTTGTTGTAGCCCTATGATTGAAACATGAAAATTTGTAATTTGTAAACCGTATTTAGAATGGACAAAAAAGCGGATAGGCAGTCAGTGTTCTTAAACAAACGTACAAGCTTGAATGACGTTTAAATTGTTATATTTTTCTAAGTTCAGATGCAGTCATCTCAGCTTATTCTTCTTAAAATTACACCCACGAGCCGTAGGCTGTTAGCGAGTGCAAAAATTAAAATAACGCTACTTCATTTTTACTAATACTCCTCAGTGAACAAATTGCTTTTCAGGTGAACGTTGGTATTCCAGCATGTCGACCAATGTGTGAAGAAATGAGGAGAGAAAAGGGCCCGATAATGAAAACTTTAGGTTTTGAATGGAGTGATAGCATTGAGTGTAATAAACTTCCATGGAAAAGCGAAGAAGATCATTTATGTATTCCCCATCCCAGTTATGATTCTAATCATGAAAAAAAAGACGTCAAAGAGGATCAGGAAGACAGTGTCAAGCACCCTTCAATAAATAATCCAAAGACGTCGCCAAAATCGGATATTTTTACTTCTGAGGAAAAGGATTCTTCTAACACGAATGATGAAAAAATCTTCCCTAAAAATCAAATGCCATCTCTTAGTGATCCAATTAATCCTTCCATTTATGGAATGCCAGATGAACCACTTGAAAATCCTTATCCCGAAGACAAATTTTATGATGAGGCTGAGGATGAAGAAGAAAATAACGGTAAACATTAAAATAAAATTTCAAGCACTAGATTGATTGTCATCACTAAATCCAACTTTATCAATTGATGCCCTGCTGATAATACTCGTATCAATGTTACTTTAACTGTCTATGGCAAAATAAAATTCGTATGAAACATTTTAGCTTTCTTTTTGGACACTTGTTTTTAGCCAATAAGTTAACGCGATTGATGATTTCAGATGAATACCGTTTCAAAATCCCCGAGCCTCCTGATGATATCCCTCCCTCCCTAGAGAGTAAAACGACTCCACCTTTAACTTTTGCACCAAAATGCCCAAATCCAGAAAAATTTGTTTTTGTTGAAAAGTAGGTATTAGAAATAACCAAAACTTTAACTTGATTGCTTTTTGTGACAAATACCTTCACAACACCTTTGGATGGGCAAATTAGTAAATTAGAAAGGTTGCTGCCGCTGATTATTGGATGTTGCGTCTTGTGCTTGCACAGCTTTTTCAATATTTGTGTCTCTCAAGTGATTTAGAGTTGAGTATTGCGCAGATATGTAAGACAAGACGATGTTTTGAGGTCAGATTGGATTTAAGTTTTGAAAAATGCTTTTTCTTTAGTTAACTCTCGGTTGCGAGCATTAGGCTGGGACCCGCTTTTATAATTGGGATTGATTTTTCTCTTCTTATTTAAGAAGACGGTTTTGCTGAGGGCTGCATTTGAAGTTTTTTAAAACATAAGTCATCTTTGTATTGTCAAAGTTAAAACTTGAAACAAGTTGAGCGATGAGTCTAATGAATATTACATACTTTCTGTTAGGCTGGGTTAGGTGGTGTCGGGATCAGTAAGTTTCATCCCCAATATCTCATTTATTGTAGTCTTACGAAGTTTGTCGCATACCGCAAGATTTAGGTAAAGTAGAATAATTACAGGTGAGCGAGCATATTGGCGCTGAATGGTTTGCTTTTTACTTCTGCTCTGGGCAAACTGCACTTGAATATCAAGCCGGCGGATTGGTTCATATTTTTAACCAAACACTACAAAACAATTTAAAATGGGTTCTATTCAGGACTGGACATTGCACACCACGCTGTGATTCGAACGTGGATGTTTTATTCAGTTCAAAAGACAAGCACAATGCTTTCCTAGTCTTGACTATATGCGCACTACTATGTTTCGTATCAACTGCAATAACAATCGCAACATTCTTTATCGATTCACAAAGATTCAGGTAAAAGTTTTAGCAATAATCGGATCTGCGTTGTCAAGTGTAATTTGAAAATTCTGCACAACGGGCTTGATTTATGGCTCGAACCGATTGCATTCATCAGCTAACATGGCCGAGTGGTATGCCTCTGGAGCGGTAGAGTCGGTTTTGATTCCGAGCCGGTAAAACCAATGTCTTTAAAATTGGTATTCACAGCTGCTTGACGCTCAGCATTAAAGGGTCAGTGTGGAGAACAAGCTCGCAAGTTTACTCGATGAGTCGTTGGGAAAGGCGCTTAGCGGGATTTTCCCATCTTGGAGTGGTAGGCAGGTGGCCGGCAACTCCTAAGCGAGCTAGTTGAGGCGCTTTGATCGCTTTGTCGCAATAGGATAAATATGCAACTAAATACCAATACGTATAATTAGTTTGTGTGATTGCTGACTCCACAGTGCAAAACTCTCTTCACAGACTCCCTCAATTCACAGTTCCATGCTTTACAAATATTTCACATATTATTATTATTTAACCAGTGTAATCTGCACAATTTAGGTTTGTTTTTTCAATACAATCTGCGCAGTATAGTATACAAGCCTCGTTTTAGTCTGGACTTTTTATGACTGTTTGAGTACAGCAGCGACAAACGTATTTTCGAAAAACTAAAACTTAAAAAACTTATATTTTCAGGTATCCAGAAAGACCGGTTATGTTTTTATCTTTATGCTACAACGTTTATTCAGCTGGTTATTTAATGAGGAGTTTGAAAGGCATTGATTCCCCCCTGGCATGTTTGTACAACTCAAGTATGGATGTTAATCACTTAATTACCAGCGGACACAAAGAGACTAGCTGCTATGCATCATTTTTCATTCTTTACTTTTTCGGAATGGCTGCTTCTGTTTGGTAAGTTGAAAATATAGTTAAAACCAGTGGTTCTCAATCTTTGATAATTCGTGCCCCTTCTAGATACTGTCGAAACCAGTGGACCCCTGCTCAGCTATAGAATTTTCTGTTGGTTTTTCATTCGTAATACTCTAGCTGCTGTCCGGTGGTCAGAAGCGATTAATTTTCGTAAATAGGTTAATAAATTTTGCGCTTGTGGTCTTCTGATTAATGTCTCGTGGCCCCCTAGAGGGGAAAATGGCCCCTAGTTGAGAACCCCTGGTTTTAACATTCATTGCACTAATTTAGCACTCTACCTGAGTGTCACGAGTTCTATAAAGTTTCAAGTCAAGTCAACATGTTTATTTTGCCTCCAACCACGTCAAATAATCATGCAGAAAAGTAAAATGACGAAATAAAAATAAGTTTCGTTAAACCGAACCGAACTACAGCAAAATTTAGTGATGGACTAAACTAAAATTTTTGCAATTATGGGTGTAAGAAGATCACGTGACTACTGAACTAAAGTCTCGCGTGTATAATTTCTTTAGCATTTCTGTGTTAGTTCTCAGCATTAACAATTTTTAAAAGGTCGACTCAGAAGTTGCAAACACTGGTGCTTATCATTATTTTTTTTATTAGTTATTTATTTTTTTTTATTTTTTCAAGCCACAGAATTGCAGTCTAGGATGCGCATACTTCACTAAAATAAAAACACTGGTGCTTTTATGCTCGTACTTTGGAGGCTGGTTACGATGATATAATTTGAGCGAATTCGAGCTATTTGCAGTAATCTAAGCTCTGTTGGAAAACTTACCACCTAATCTCTTAAAATAAGTCTAGTGACTTGCTAACTGTTTTCTTTTGGTGTAATTTGAGTTTTTGTTGGCTCCGGGCAACTGAATTTATTGTTTTTACGTCAAAACTACATTTTAAGGTTGTAACATGGACTTCTAAATAGAAATACTTCTACTAATACTTCTAAATGGAAATACTAAATACTTCTAAATAGAAGTCCATGTTTGTAACATAGAAATATTGAGTATATCAACTCTTAGCAGCTTAACCACATTTTTGGAAATAGAATCAAACGCATGCACTTACAGGCTTACTTATTGCAGAGAAATTTGGAAGTTTCGATGTTCCACTGCATGTTTTTTTAAAAAAGACAGGAAGAAAAGTGTTTCGTGTTTTTATAAAAAACACAGAAACCACGCTGAAAAAATATGCTATTTAAGTAACTTTTTCTTATTTCTTCTTTGCTTTTCGTTTCTTAGTATTTCTAACCCATATTTTTTTAAACATTATTTTGTTATTACGGTATTGCTGAGTTTGTTTCTTTTTTGTTTTTCGTGTTTCAGTATTTTTACCTTCATTTTTTTTAAATATTTATTTGCTGAATTTTCATTGACACTTTCAATCCGATTGTAAATATCATCAAGCATTATTGCAGAAGAAGAAAAATCTTTTCATTATTTGACCAAATTTTTCATTTTCATGCTTGGTCCAACATTTCATTCAAATTTTTGTGGTATTATTTTAAGGCTTTTCAGTTTTTAGTTTTGACATATAAAAATAATTTGCAAACAAGCAACTTTTTTGTTAATTTGATTAAGTTTATTCATACTTTTAAAAATTATTATAAAATGCTACGACTTCTCACCGTAGAATCTTTCAGGAGAATCTTATTCAAATAGAAGTTATTCAAACAGTATACCTGATCAAGCAGTTACTCCAATTTTCACTTTTTAGGCTTTTCGAAGAGCTAATCGCACGAGAGATATGTTTATTTTTATTGGCTTTGCAACTACACAGTATGCTGTCAATTATTATCAAAGCTTGTTTCTTTTTTCTCAATAAACCAAAATATGTTTGCGTTAGTATCAAATATTTGTTTGGTATCAATCCTAATAATTTACCTACAATGCGTCAAAGTTTATAACCATACAACACGCGTTAAGTGTGATCTATGACAATTATAATCTTGTGTGTGTTTTTTGAGTGTTTAGCTCAAACATCTTTTGCAGCTAATTTTTCAGTTAGTTATGGCAACATTCTTATTTTTCAAATTTTAGTGTGGCTCGTGGCGAATGTTGTTTCATCAACATGCTGTAGCAGGCTTGATGTTTATCAAAACTTTAAAATTTTGAACAAAATTTGATCTGAGATCAAAGAGCCGCACCACATCACGTTACAAAGAAAGCTTTTATTTGATTTACAGCTAAACACAAAAGAAGTCACAAGTCTGTTTCAGAATACATTGGTTAAGAAGCCTGTACTGTGGCTAGTTCCTACACAGTTCTACAAAAAGCAGGGCATTAACGCTACCTTCGGCCAGTCTTTTCCCTGCGAGCTATAACAGATTATAATAGGCCAACCAAAGACAAAATTCCATTAGTGTCAAATATCAGTTGCTTTGAATCAGTTTAAAAGTTGAATCAGACCAAATGTTGTTGCTTTATACCGATTTTTTTCTCACCGCCGCTATCCTTGCTTCACTGCCAATGAGAGGGTCACTTGATACACGTTATGTTACTTAAAACTTTTTATTTGAATCGCCTATGTAATCAATTTACTTAATTGTTTATTTCAACAAACCGAGACTCTCCACTTTTTCTCCTATGTCCCGATTTGGAAGTACGACTACCTTATCACTGTTTTTCCGAGTTTTCGATTTGTCCGGGCCAGGATTTTTGTTTGCGAATCTTTTCTTACTCATCGGCTATGTAAGAAATATGTGGGTGGAACAACGTGTAGGCAAGAAGCTTTCTGCAACACGTGTTAAAATGCAATGAAATAATCTCGCGTAAATTTTAACCCCTTTTCAGCAATAATGAATTTTTGTCTCCCACTTTCAAATTTGGCAGATTTTCTAACTGCCTCGCGTAAAACCTTGGCTTTATTTCAGGTGGGTGCTTTTGAACGTGACCTTTCTCCTTTCTGCTGGGTTCAAGTGGGGTCATGAGGCAATTGAGAGGTTTGGAATCTACTTTCACTTTCTAGCGTGGACTATTCCCCTTTTACAGACCATTGCTGTGTTGCTGCTTGCAAAAATTGATGGAAATGAGTTGACAGGTTTGTAAGATTGGCTGATAACGAACAAACAACTGAATGAAGGTAGGATAATACACTAACAACCAAAGTGAAGCGTGCCGAACCAGCTCTGGACTTATGTGGTTAGTTGTTATATGGACTTTATTAGTTAAACCTGGACTGTAACGAGATGCATCTTGACTTGGCAAGTTGAGAAAAATGGAGTCTAGTTGCATGACTTTCCAAAAGAATTGACAAAGCTCTCTGCTTCACTTTGCTTATTCGTGTACACCTACTTTTGATAGCGTTAACACATTTGGGTAGGAATAAACGGAGAATACGAATTGTTCCATTTGTAGCACACGCTCGCGAAAGAATGAAAATGCTGTTTCAAGTAAAAAAGCGATAAGGCTTTATTCAGAAAAAAATGACTCTGCACCTGCTTCTCATTCTGAAACACAGTAACATACACTCACACACGTTTACACACACAGAAGCACCACAGCCATTAGATGAAGTCTAAACTTGACGAATTTTTGTGTAAACTTTTCATTGGCTGAGACGTGTCATCAGTTTGTTGTGCACATGACCACTGTGAAAGTAGGTTACATTACTTACGTACTAACAGTGGTGCAAATGTGCTGACAAAACTTGGTTTAATTTAACACAGCTGAGAATCAAACTCAAGTCCCGAGTTTTAAAACTTTGTACAATGATCATTAAAAACCTGCTTCGTAAATATGAGCAAAGACCTCGAAGTTTTTGCTAAGTTTGTCAGTGAATTGGTTTGTAATAGCGTGTGATTAATTAGTGGGTTTGAATTTTAAGTTTTGTGATTGTTTATTTAGTGTCGTTTCGCTTGACACTTACTTATTATCCGTAGCATTCGCAAACGACAACGATCTTTTCAAATCATATTACTGGAGTTTTAACTGAGGTGTTTTCGAATCTACACGTCATTTCATCTCTACGCTTAAGAATGAAATAAAATCACAAATTCTCTCTTCGCTACAAAACACTCGGACCCTGAATGGCGACTTATCAATTCAAAATGGCTACAAAAATAACAAAGGCCACTTCACTAGAGAAGTCTAGTAAGATATGAATCAACAAATCATTGTGATATAATAGCAAGAAATGGTACTTAAGAATTTTTTCTAAACCGTTTCGATTAGAATTATTTTACGAAAAGTCCGCACTCTATTTATTAATTTCACCACTTCGAAACATATGATCTTGTAATAGTATTACCATTTACCTTTATACTATGACATGATTTACTATAAGAGCGGATGTGAATTAATTTGAAACTAATGCTGAACCAAACCGTGTTTACTTAATAATTTTAATCTTGAAGTACTGAGTTATAGGTTTAGAGCCCTTCATGCAACTAAAAACCGGGAAAACGTTTCATGTAAGAAATAGCAGTTTTTTTGCACATCAACATGTTGTTGTAAAAAACGCTATTTCGCAAAGGAAGAACTTAACATTCCAGAAAGGGGGGTGAAATATTTGCATCTCAGAGTCCAACGGGCTCGTGAGTTGACTTCGTGAGTTCGATGCTCAACTAGGTCATTTTCCATAAGGCATGTACTTCTCTAATATAAAAACCTAAGTTCCAATGTCACTGAACATTAATTTATTCTCGCTCAAAAAGTTCTTACAAAATTAGTGATCGTTTGTTAAAAACTTCTGTTCTGATATTGGCTTACCGCGTTGTATTACATTAGAAGCGTATAGCACAGGTTGGGGAAAAGTCGAGGTGTCAAAAAATTATTACCTCCAGAAAGTAAGTTTGATCATGATACGTTGTGGGGTCCTTGGAATAGGCACGCAAGCAATTTACTCCAAGGGGCCAAGCTGTTTACTCGGAGAAATAACTCATTGTTACTGACATTAAGCAAGGAAAGTTGTTTTGCTTTGGCATCGCCCCAACTAAACTACACTGTAGGCTACCGATAACGCGCATTGGTGGGGAAAAATTCGGAGGGACAAAATTTTAATTTGTAGTTTTGTGCAAGGAGGCTACCCTCTCTACCCCCTTACTTGGTTGGGGCCCCTTCATGTTGACGAAATAGAAAGACAAATATATTTTATGTAAAGCCTGACCATGCTGTTTTAAAACTAAAGCGTAAATCACCGTTATTTTCATATCTGATGAAAATCTTCCTGAAACCTCATAAAATATGACGTAAATAAACAGTAATATTGTTAACTCACTTTTTTCTAAATTTGTTTATCAACAATTTTCATAATTTTTCAATTTGTGTTAACTATGTAGAAACTTGCCGTCGTCGCTTACGCAGATGATATTTAATGGCGACATTATATGACGCTTTTTCATGCCGTGGGCGATTGAAGAGCGTCCCGCGTGATCTAATTTCAAAGTGATTCACAAACATTACAATAAAAATAAACAAATTTTTATGCCCTTAGTTCTTATTCTGTCATGGTTCTGATCACAGTTATTCGAATTTTTTTAATACTTAGGTTTAGTTTAAAACAGCGGTTTTGTTTAGAAAACACTCATTTATTCGTATATATTCAAACAAAAATAATGTTACTGCTTTGATCAAAGCCAAGCACATCCAAAAAATTAATGTCCCAACTACTATATACTCTATACTTACCGATTGCATACTTATGAAAGATGCCACTAAGTAGGTCAGAAAAAAGTGTTTATTTTTTATTACGGTGGTAAAAATCGGAGATAAAATTAAAAAGTAAAAACTCGACAACTGGTCTATCGCTACCTTTTGTGTTGAAATGCTGATTTATTGATTTTTTAAATCGTCTTATGGAAAAAAATAATATAGGCTAATTTAATTTTTGACTTTTCGGGCTCAGTCGTCGAGCTTCCTTATTTATTTGAAACAAATTGTCGGATACTCGTAGGAGATGCAATTTTTTGCTCCAGTTTATCCAAATATTGAGTGTTTAAAGCTAGGTTCAAATCATAGCGTAGTCAGTTAGTCACATTAGTATATAGGATGGGCACTGGCCTCTGGCTGGGCGGGTCAGAGGGCAAAGTGTACTGTCATAAAATAATCGACAGTGAGTGAAAATTATTCGAGAGCATTGCGAGTTTCTATTGCAATGAAGCAAAAATTAGTTTTTTGTTCAAAAGTATCTGTTAAAATCATTTGTAAATCGCGTTGAACAGTGAAAAACATTTTAAAATCCATAAAAAGGATTTTTGTCGATAATCCTGTGACGTCACTGCTGTTACACAGTGGGACTCCCAGCTTGCGTCGAAAGATTGGTCCGGTTTGTAATGTAGCTTTTAACGTCGTTTCGCTCTCTTTCAATTTTTTTAAAATAACGTCATAAACTTCTTAAAAAGCTGTGTGGTCAGTAAAACTTTTCACGGTGGAAATAGTGAAGGTAAGACTAATTTAGTCCAACTATTTTCAGATTATCTCTTTGTCATGGACAAGACAAAATTTATCGGAAAGTTGACGTGAAAACGTTTAACTCCTTGGAAAAGCTGCGAGCGTGAGCATTGTAAAAACCAAGTCACTTAGTTAGTGTAACATAAATAAACTCATAATATACGAATAGCCAAAACTACACTTTGCTTTACAAAAAATGTACAAATTTACGATCATGCTTGAATGGCTGAATGCAGGCCTAGTATTGACCCATGACTTGCAGTCAGTGGCGTAGCGAGAAATTTTGAGGAGGGAAGAAGCATAAACTGCAAAATCCATCAGAAGAATCTGGTATATTTCAGAAACTTACCAACATTTGGTCTTTTTTACTAAAAGACAAAGTTAAAAAAGGGGGGTGCAAAAAAGGAGCCCCCCTCTAAATAAGCTCCTGCTTGCAGTTAACTTCAATAGTTGATGGTGAAGTATACTCAATTTCTATGGTTAGTGATTGTAGTTTTTTCGAGCCTTTCACATTTCTAATGAGGTATGGTTAAAACCATTCGGTTTGCACATAAGCACATTTAAATTTGTCAAACCTTAAGCCTTATGCAATTTAGCAAATAAACATGCTATCGGTGCGGAAGGTCTGGGGTTCGATACCCGGACCGGTCAAATCGTCACAGCGTCGCCAACGACTCGCCACCGTTGCGATGATTCTTCGGAGCTGTGTTGCTCACACGCTAAGCCGCGGAGATGGGCCCCGCAACTCGTTACATGCTTCGGCGTAATAGGGCGAGTATAATGAAGATTTGATATGCGGACATGAAGACAAGCGTAGAGTTCAAGCCAACGTAGCACTCTCTAAAAAATCAAAAAAGTAACTGACGTAGTACTGCGTAAACATTTTTGTTGTACTAACCGTAAAATGTGATTGCTTTGTGTGATCCTGGTTTTACCTACTTTCTCTCAACGTTTGAGGAGTATGGGAAGCCAAAATTGTGGCCGAGTACTTTTGAACCGAGCCCTTTTGAACCGGGCCGAGCACTTTTGAACCAGTTTCGAGCTTGGGCCTGGTCAGATGCAGATTAAAGGTTTTCGAAATTTGAGCCAGAGGAGGCTTCCAAGCTGTATTTTCTTAAAAAGCACGAACAATCGCTGCAACATGCACCGGTATGCCGGTTTTTGAGCTGGAATATGCTTTCGGATTAAAAAATCGTCGGATTCGGTTTTTATTTTTGAACCACTTTGCATAAGAACCACTATTACTGACTCACTCAGAAGTCTTCCACAACCCTTAAAATTTAACACCGTTGAAAATTAAGCATTTTCATGCGAAAAATTGCTACCTGTGCTATTAGTCTGGCGATTTTCAGTTTCTTTAGCAAAGAGGACTCAATGAAGGAGTCCGAGCAAGCAGTATTAAGTCAGATCAATTAGCAGTAAAAGTTTTATTAAAAACCTTGACAGCCTGTTTCACGCTTGACGCGATCGTCGGGAGGTATCTGGAGATTAAAACTCGCTAAAAATTCCAAAATCGCCAACGCCAAAAAATACATAGGCTACTTGAACTATTAGCCTACTAATTTAACCAAGTATTGTAGATCAAGCTTATGTGATGAAAAGTTTTTTGAAATTCTTCCAGTTATAAATCACAAGCAGTAATTAGGTAGGATAATGCAGCTTCTGAGTAGATTTATAAAGCGGGGGGATTCAATTTTTTTGTCAGCCGGAAAAGTTGTACTTTCAGCCGGTTCTGTTTCAACTAATAGCACATAGTGATGGGCGCGATTAACCTTTCTGCACAAAAGCGATTACGATAATCGATAATTTCAAAAAAGCCCTGAGCGATACGGATAATCGATATATCTCAATATCTTAAAGCGATATCGGTAATCTATAAATTATCGCCGGTAAATTTTCTATGTGTTTGACAAGTTTTTTGTTTAGTCAAATTGTAAAAATATTTTTCTAGATTTTTCAAGAAAAGAGAGCAGTTCACGGACTCTGCCGTGGCATCAAACAAAACAGAGAGAGAATTTTTAAAATTGCAACAAGACTTTATGGACACCGTGTATTTCTTCCATAGCTCCAACTCGCTAACTTTACACTGTGTGCATAAAGAATCGTTTATCGCAATAATTTATGGACGATAACAAGATATATTACAAAAGCGATATCGGTAATCAATAAATCCAAACTATTTTGAAAGATAACGATTATCGGTAATAAATTATCGCCGACACCAATCGTCGATAAATTATCTCGATAAATGCCCATCTCTGATAGTACAAGTATATGCAGCAATACTGGACGGTTCGCTGGTGTAATAAAATTCCGTGAAACGATTCTTTAGAACCGGTCCGAACCGGCTGAATCCCACCACTGGATTTATATTGTAATCTATGAATCTGAAGTGCTCACTACGCAAAGCACGTGTGTTTATCCATAATTATCTTACATAGAAACCTTACATACAGTAGCTCTATAGCACCATGTTGCGGATGTTCGTTTCATTGGTTTCGGCCGTTTTTTAATCAAAGATAATTATTTGTTGCAGGTTTATGCTATGTTGGAAATATGGATTCCGATGCTTTGATGTATTTTGTCATTATTCCTCTGACGTTTTATCTGCTGATTGGAAGCATGACTCTTGTGGTGGGAATAAGCTATTTGTTTAAAATTCTTCGAGTGATGAAGCATCAAAATATAGAAGAAGCCAGTAATTTGGAAAAATTGATAAAAAAAATCAGCATATTTTCAATGTTTTATGCCATCCCTGCTGCATGTGTGCTTGCATCAAATTTTTATCAATATCAACACTTTTCACAGTGGTTAAATGAGGCGCAAAACACTCCATGCTTTCCCCAAAATGTCCATCATCATTATTTCGGATCTTCCAATCAAAGATATTACTACAATCAGCAACATCAAAGCAACGACCCGCAGTTTTTACAGCCTTGGAGCATTAGTAACAGTAATCGTGGAATGGATACGAAAACGGAGTTGGCGGTTCACGCCAGCAGTCAATACAACTCGGATCATTTTATTCGCAAAAGAACTATTTACGCAGAAAGTCAAAATAAGATTAATAATGTCAATGTGCCAGTTGATTGTCTCCTCCAGGACTCGACTGCTTTATACCTGGTTTACTTCTTCAAGATTTCCATGTCCTTGCTTCCTGGACTAATGTGCGGAATCTGGATTGGAAACGCAAAGACGTTTGAATCGTGGAGCAAGTTTTTTAACTCATGTAAATGCAGGTGAGCGGCTTTGCTAACTAAAAGAGCTTTTTTCTTTAAAAGCTGTGGACATTACTAATATTACCAGTGCTGCCACACTAGTGCGTAAAGTTTTTAACGATCAAGAACTCGCCATTGCATTTACTTGAGTTAAGTCAATTTATTTTACGTCCAACAAAACTGCAGTATTTTCCGCAAATAATAATAGACGTACAGTGACAGCACAACAAGTAACTTAGAGAAAATCAAAGTAATTTTGCAGACAGGAGGCTGTGAAGGGACTAGAAAGTCTTCGAGTCTACAGCCTCCTAAATGAAGAAAAAGAAAACAAATGAACATTTTTAAAAAAGTAACAGAACTGTATATTATACACACACATAGAACAATGGTAAAAAACACCAAAGAGTGATTAGGTCACAAACAACAAAAAAAAAATTATAAGGCCGTCGCTACTCTATTGATTTTAATTATAATTTTCAAGTAAATGAGTTTTACAAAGTTTTTTAAATAAGTGAAGGACTTTAATTTAATATTTGGTGGTATAGTATTCCAAACTTTTACTCCCTAATACTTAAATGAATGTTGTGTTCTAGAAGTGTTGAAAAGTGGAGTGTAATAGGTGCTTTTTGCTGAGTTCCTTGTACGATAATTGTGAATATCCGAGTGGGAAATAAAAAGTTTAGCTAGGGGCTGGGGTAGATTCTTTGTTTTATATTGATGCATAAGTTTGGCGAGTTCAAAATTATATAAGTCCTCCAAATTTAGTATTTTAGATTTAAAGTAGTGGGGAGTAATGTGTGTAGATGGATATGCACCTGTTATTGCTCTGATTGCCTTCATTCGCAAAAATTTTAGTCTTTGCAAGTTAGAACAAAAGGTAGACCCCCCATATTACCAAACCATAAGAAAAAAAAAAGGATGGACTAGAGAAAGTAGGGTATGCGTAAGGTTTTTTCACTTATAATTGGGTGGAGTCTCCATAGAATCCCTATATTAGCCTACGGGCTATTTTGTTTTCAATTATGTGAATATGCTCCATAAAACAAATATATATCATCTAAATGAATACCCAAGTACTTATAAGATTCTACTAATGGTATTTGTTCATGCTAAATGCGGCAATAAGCAAGCTAAAATTTCTAATTCAAATATACAGAAAAAGACGAAAAGAGCATTGTGATCAGATGGATGAAGATCAAACTTTGTATCCACGCTGTAAAGAAATGCTCGGATCCTCCTTAGACGACACTGAAAACACTCTTAAGATGTTCAGCACTGAAAAAGAATCACGTCTTTTGATGGGGTTTGCTCCAACGTGTCACGCGTCTAAAAGAGTGCACCATCTCATTCAAACTCAATCTGATGGAAAGCAGTTTTCCAAAATATCACAAAACTTTTTTTGCTTCCCAGAAAACCGGAGCCAGGAATTTTCGGGAGCACAAGCAATTGCTTTCTTGCCTCGACATTTGTATGATCGCAATCAAGCCAATTTAAGAACGGGTGAATACAGTGATGATGTTTTTATTCGAAACTATGACGCGATGGCTGGTAGCCAATCAAACCGTGATTTTCAATCTCGATTGTTCCTTGGGGCTGATGAATCAATGAAGCGGTCTCGGCAATACCCAAGAAAGCATTCAAATAACAGATCTGATCACGTAAATTCAATAGAATTGGGACACTCCTCATGTGTTGTAAATGTAGACATAGTGAATCCTCACAACACTCGTTCCTTACAACCCTCACGCATTCAAGAAATTTAGCTTTTGGATTCTGTTTTATCAGTGTTTTTGTTTTTGAATATTTTACTTTTTAGCGATTTTACCGGATTCGTTTACGTCGTCAATAAACTATTTTTTTACAAATTCAGCTTGTTCAAGCAGTGGTTTATTTTGTCTACATTCGTTTTTTAAGTAGCGATTTTCCCCATAAGTATGTCAATAACACACCGTAGGCCATAATGAAGGAAATAGTAAATTATCTTTGGTTCCCACATGAGCGTGCACTTCTTTTTGTGAAACGTTTTGCATCACACGTAAGCTAGGTTTTTCAAGAAATTTCAAAACATTTATATCCATGAAGCCTACGCAACGTTATCTCATACATTTTGAAGATTTAACGAAAAACGGTTAAACGAAATTAGAAATATTTTTTGAGAAAAATATTAGAGAAAGTTTGTCCCGTTCCTTTTTTTGAAATATCTAAGTTAGTATAGATCAGGTAGGCCTAATCTATGACTATGCAGGGGCGTGCCCAGAAATTTGAAAAGGGGGGGCGCAATTTAAAGCCAAGCTAAGAGGGCCGGATATAGTGAAGAGCAAAAAAGGTCATCACGCCCGCAAATGTCCAATTTTTGTACTTTGTGGAATTGTCTGCGGGGGGGGCTCGGCCCTCCCTGGTAGAAAAAATAGTAATGTCTTCTGTTACTTGCAGAATGTACGTAATGTCTTAAGTCTTAATGTACTTGGCAGAAAAAATAGTAATGTCTTCTGTTACTTGCAGAATGCAGATCCTGCAAAGTTACAAGAATACTATAGTAACTGGCCGGTTGGCTCAGTTGTTAAGCGCACGCTATCAGAGCGAGAGGTCAGGGCTTCGATTCCCGAGTCGGTCAAATCGGCACGAGCCGTTGGCGACGTTTCTTGGAAGCTGCGTTGCCCAGACGTTCAGCCGTGGAGATGTGTCCCACCACTAGTTACACGCTTCGACGAAATACGCCGAGTAGGCCTACCGGTATAATGAAGATTTGATTTGGTAAGTTAGAGTGACATTATTTTACTCATAAGAGAAATACTGGCGGCTACCAACATGGCGTGACGAAAAGTGCAACTTGGAATTTTTACTCACCATAAAAATGGAGGAAGCAACATAACTGATGGCGAAGACTCAGGAAACTGCAACTCATTCTATATACTCGGATTCAGAGTAGGATTTCCCTTTTTCCCGGATTTTCAACTTCCCGAAAAACGGGGAATTTTTCAAAAATTTTCCGGGAATCCCGGGAAATTCCCGGAATTCCGAAAATCCTCGGGATTCTCCGGATTCGAAAAATTCCCGGAAAATTTTCCGGGAAATTTTCCCGAGTTTGATCATTTTGACATTTTTTATGATTTCCAGATCTAATTTTTAGCATTTTGTTATGTTGTTTTGACAAACTTACTTCGAGTTTTTCAATTTTTTCGACAAATTGAGAAAAAAAATTTGATCTTACAAGCAAGCCGGCAAGTTTACTTGTTGCGCCGTTGGGAAAGGCACTTAGCGGGATTCCTCCATCTTGGTGTGGTAGACAGATGGCTGGCAATTAACAGCTCAGATGGCCGAGTGGTACAGAGCGTCTGTCTCTTGAGCTGTAGACTCGAGTTTGATTCCGAGTCGGGTCAAACCAATGACTTTAACATTGGTATTCGCAGCTTCCCTGCTTGACGCTCAGCATTAATGGGATAGTGTGGAGAACAAGCCGGCAAGTTTACTTGTTGTGTCGTTGGGAAAGGCACTTAGCGGGATTCCCCCATCTTGGTGTGGTAGACAGATGGCCTGCAACTCCTAAGCGAGCTCGTATAGCGCGTTGATCGCTTTCTCGTGATAGGAGGATAAATATGCTGCTAAATAAATAAAATAAATAACTCCTAAGCGAGCTCGTATTGCGCTTTGATCGCTTTCTCGTGGTAGTAGGATAAATATGCAACTAAATACAATAAATAAATAAATAAATAATTTTGGTCTTCAAAAGTTTGCGAATTTTAAAAAAAATTTAAATTTGCAGTAACGCATTTTTTTATGTCGAAATGATGGATATCAGTACCACTGAAACCCTTATTAATGTAAAAAAATTTCCTGGGATCCCGACATAAATTTCCCGGGAAACGGAAAATTTGCAAACAGCAATGCAAATTGTTTTGTGGTAGGTATTTATAAAAGCAGAGGGAAAGAATGAGTAAAAGATTGAAAAGTTTTAAATTTACCGGGAAATTTTCCGTCCCGAAATCTCGAAAGGGAAACCCTAATTCACAGCCACTGACCAACGATAAAATGCTCTCCCTCCTTCCATTCCATGCAAGTTCACTCACAGAAAATTTGCTACCGAGAGTATTTTTCAGAAACCAGTCAGTGCAGGGCCGGCGGAACCGCCCCCCGAACCCCCCGGCCGGGGAGAGCCCAGGCCTAGTCAGGGGCCCCGCTCTGAACACCGCGGCGTTTTTTTACTTGGAAATAATTTTAATTCGTGCTGCGATGCAATATTAATTTATTTGGGTGCGTGTTTGTAGAAAGGTGCTGACCGGGGGAAAGGGGGGGTTGAAGAATCTTAGACTTCGACTGCGCCGCTCTTGTTTAAAATGTAAGCTACTGTAGGCAAAATCGTTTGCATGTAAACGAGTTTTTTGAACTGTTGAATGAACAAAAGCATAATTTTCTTCTGTGAAAAATACACATTTTATGAAATATAAGCAAGGGCGGATTAACAGTACGTGGGGCCCTGGGCTAATTTAATAATGGGGCCCTCTTTCTTAAGTTCAGCGAAAGCTTGTACGATATAAAATGAAAAGAACAATAAACCGAAAGAACAGCCTCAAAAAACAAAAACAATACCAAATAAAAATGGAAAATCAATTCACAAAAAGTTGCTACTTGCTACTCTGGTAAAAATGTCGTCAGTTTGGGCGTCTTTTTTACAATATTATCTTCCTTTCACTTCTTTTCTGAAGCTACTGCTCGTTTTTGCGCTCCACTGAGATAAATACGCTTCATTACTGTATACTATAATATCTGTGAAAAAAAGGATACACAGTGTTACGTAGTTGCTACCATTGCTGGCAACAGTAACTCTGCGAGAAAGAACTGGGTTCGCTTTTTGTGCAGGGTTAGCGCTGACAAAGTGTTGCCAACGGCCCACCGCTGCTATAACAATTTCTGTGAAAGCAGAATGTGCTCCTAGCGCAGGGAGGTCTAGCATAGCATCCACTTCAACTCTCTCAACCCTGCCTAACTTCTTCAATGGAAATGGTACGGTTGCTCATAGAATTCGTCTTAGCGTTTAAGCAGTAATTCCTTTTTATGCTAACTTAAATAATTTGTTTTTACATTCGTTTTTCTCTAGTATGTTTCGAACCTCAACAGTTACCTGTGATTGTCCAATGCCGAATAGGGCTTGGATGTGCTATTCGCTTCAGCTACTAGATCTTTCTTAGGCATTTCTTGAGTACATCAAATTCTGGATGCTCTTCCTGCCAATAACCAATAATGTTTTCGGCTAGGATCGAATCCGTAACCGTCAGATTGCGAAGCCAAATCACAAGCCACTACTAACTAAAATACGGTACCGGTAATAAACAAATAAGATCAACATACATTCGTGTCCTTGAGACAGGGCAAAGGGCCAAAGGCCAAAAGCCTCTGTTCGTAAATTCGTAATCAAATTCTTAGTCACGACGAGGCCTCACTGGAGACCATTGCCTAGGCTATAGGCATACAATTTTTGAAATAAAGCTATGCCTTATTTATAAAAACCAAACTATACTATGCTACTGCTCTCTGCAATAAATTTTATTCTTTCAGATAAAAGCTGGAACTACCACTTATTCTAGAGTGTAAAGTTATGAAGCCTAGATGTTATAGCTAGCCTACCGTTGTACGATGGTGCAATAATTCTTGAAGCTAGATTTTTCAGAGACATTAAACATTTTCGGCAAGTATAACGTCATCTGTAGTCTGGCACTCTTGCCGGCAAGTGGCAAGTAAGTGCCATCGTTTGTTCATTACTACCTGAATTAACATTTATCTTATTCTTTATTGTGACGTTTGAATCGGCAAAAAGCTGATAACTTTTCTTTGAAAAAAATTGCTGTCCGCGACCTACAAAGCAAAAATGCTAGCTGATAACAACTGCGATTCTTACTTTGAGAAGATTTTTGCTTACAAATATTAATAATGAGTTAAGTAACAACATATCACATTTACCCCCAAAGCCCCAAAACTTTGGTAATTTCTGTAAGTGAAGACCTTTTTGAAAAATTGAAAATATTTTTTGTCAAAAAAAAAACTTTTAGAAAAATGTTAATTTGTGGGGCCCCTAAACGTTGTGGGGCCCCGGGCTTCAGCCCGCTCCGCCCCCCCCTCCCCCCCTTAATCCGCCACTGAATATAAGTTATAAGGACAATATTAACTTCCTGTTTCATGTGCCTTGCTTTGAATGAAGTCGTACATGGTAGGCGTTTAGAAGAATGTAAGTTTACCATGGTTTTTGCACAAAAGCATTAGGGGTGTGCGACTTCGCAAGCAAAGTGGATTGACATTGGTTCGTCAAACGGATCGCTAAAAGTTCAAATTTATGGCATATTCTAACTTTGGAAAGGCCTACTTTGAACTTCAATTGTTCTTTTAAGCACCGATTATTGCCAAATAGATTGATGATTTTGTTGGATATTTTCTCCACAAATTTTCTCCAGGGAGTTGAACCGAACCCGAACCGGAGTTTTATAAACCGGTTTTATGCTATTTTTGTCGAACCTGAACCGAACCCGGACCATATTTTTCAAAATCGCAAAGAGCGAACCGGAACTGAACCGAATAATGTGAGTACTTGCGAACCTTAACCGAACCCGAGCCGATTGAATGAGCGGCTCGCTTCGTGAAGTCACTCGCGTTGCTTTGAAGCTGGTTCGAATTCAAAATAATAGTCACTTATGCAAGTATTTTGTGCATTAGGTTTTGGCCTGTCAATGCGAAGAAAAGTTGTTTTGTACCGATACGTTTCATTTTTTAAATTGTGTTACTAGAATTACACCATTTTTTACTGCAAACCTGAACCGGAACTTTACAAACCGGTTTTAAAATATATTTTACTGGAGCGAACCCTAACCGAAGCGTTTCAATTTGTCTGAACCTTAACCGGAACTGAACCGAATTTGAAACCGCTGTTGAACCAAAACCGAACCTGAACGGGAAAAATTTATCGGTTCGACTACAACTTCAACATTTATTCGCATACATGCTCAGCACATACACACTACACAGGAGAAAGTGAAAGAGCCTATGCTCGTCAAGTCACTTACATCCAAGCAATGAAATGCAATTAAACGTTATCAAATGAAGTAGTCAAGCTAGTTCGATAAAAACAAGAAATAATCAGAAAACAAGTAAAACACACACATAAAACAAAACCTTAGTTTTATTAGGTTACAGCTCGCTAGCAAAATGCTTTCAGAAAATGATACGGCAATAAAAGTAAATTGCAAGTAGGCCTATTCGTACTCTCGTAATGTGCAGAATCAGGAGCACATATTACAAAGCCGCATATATCTGGTTTGTACATATAACTAATAAACCGAAGTACCAACCATTAATTAGAGTTAATTAGTCACAAATATTTCAAAAGCAGATGACTCTTCACAGCTTTTTTAAATTTGTTGTAAGAGTATTCCTTCCATTCAATCCTAAGGCCGTTACAAATATTTTGGTTCCCATAAAAAGTAAAGATTTCTTTGCACTGCCACTGTTTGAGTCTACATGGGGCACGAAATAATTCTTTCGGGTTGTGCCTCTAGTTACGTGTGGACTCTCTGCTTTTCTGTTTTCTCCTGATTTTTCCCATGTCATGTCCTACTGTCCTGGGCCGTTTGTTATTAATTTTGACACAAAAAACAGCCAGTGGTTCGAGGTCAAAACGATTTTAGGTAAAAGATTTGCCGGTAATCCGGTAAACGCTTGCTAAGTGGAACCAGGGAGTGTTCTTAAGAATTAGAATTTAATAAAAATGAGTTTTCTTCATTCACCAATTATACGCGGGGGCTCCATGTACCGTCCTTATTTCAAAGATTTGTCCCTATTTTGAAAGTGTACATCAGGGCTTTTCAACCTTTCTTTGCTCAAGGCTCACTAAAATGATAAACTATGACGGTGGCCCATTCACTTTTATTAAATCAAATCAAAAATCAAATCTTCATTATACTCGCCGTAATACGCCGAAGCGTGTAACGAGTTGCGGGGCCCATCTCCGCGGCTTAGCGCCTGGGCTACACAGCTCCGAAGAAACGTCGCAACGGTGGCGAGTCGTTGGCGACACTGTGCCGATTTGACCGGCCCGGGAATCGAACCCCAGACCTCCCGCACCGATAGCGTGCGCTTTGCAACTGAGCTAACGGTCACTTTTATTAAAAAACAGAAAATGAGCGTAACAGTATAATTGGGGAAACTGATGTTACTTTCTATCAAGCTCTGTGGCCCATTGAAAATAGTGCCAAGGCCCACATTCGGGCCATGGCCCATAGGTTGAAAACCTCCGGTCTACATCTTGTAAAATAATATTGTCCTTATTTTTGGCTTGCGTCCTTATTTTGTTGTATTTGGACTTAAATAAACCAGTACAAGCTTTGCGTTATTTATCTGGCCTTATAATTTCGGTAGAGAGGTAGATTTTTTATATCATAATATGGTGAAGAGCTACACTTTAAATGCATTTTGCATTTTTATTAAACAACATTAAAAAAAACAATAAAAAGTCGAACGTTTTCGGCTAAATCAACTAGCCTTCATCAGGACATCTAAAAAACCATACAGAAAAACAACTCACACTGACTTGTTTCTAAATTTTAATGCTGCTTGTCCTGTGAAATGGAAATCTGTTTTGATTTTATGCATGCTACATCGCGCTAAATCAATTTGTTCTAGTAAAAATTTATTTTTTAATAAAGTGAACAAATTAAAATCTTTTTTTTTTTATCGAACAACTATCCTGCTACATTTTTTGACAATGTGTTTGAACACTTTCTGAATGCAGGTACTGATGTTGAAGAAAAATTGGATGAGGATGAGCGCACAATATGCTTTTTTCGAGTGCCTTATATCGATAAAGAATCAAGGCGTTTTGTAACCTCTCTCTCCAGGTTAATTGCATCTAGATATAATATTAAACTTTACACCATTTTTGCTACATCTAAGGTTGGTGACTACTTTCAATTAAAGTGTCGTGCTTCTCATGCCCTTTGCTCCAACGTCGTTTATAAGTTTACGTGTTCGTGTGATGCAAACCTCTCATACGTAGGTATGTCTACCCGACATCTTGGAGTAAGAGCAAGGGAACATTTTAACTGAGCTGATCAGCACAAAAATAGCGCCATAAAGGATCACTTGATATTTTGTGATGTTTGCTGTGAAGCCTGCAAAGCCCAACTTTCTGCTGATAACTTCAAGATTCTGAAGAAATGCCGGTCAGATTTTGACACCAAGATTCAAGAAGCTCTCTACATCAAAAAAAAATACCCTAAGCTAAACAAGCAGTTATATGCTCATGGTGCTTCGTTCTTATTGAACATTTTCTAACCTTATATTACTGATATCTTGTCGTTCCCTTACCTGCTTTCTCACCGGACGCCACTTTTCTATTTCATAAATTGTTCAATATTTTTTGTTTTATTTCGTAATATTCTGATTTATTTGTAATAACTGTATGATTTTTTAGATGTCCTGATGAAGGCTAGTTGATTTAGTCGAAAACGTTCGACTTTTTATTGTTTTTTTTTTAATGTTGTTTAATAAAAATGGAAAATGCATTTAAAGTGTTGCTCTTCACCATATTATCTTGCCCTATTTTTTGTCTTACCGTCAAAGCTCCAGTGACGTACGCAGAAATTATCTGAGGGGGGGCGCGCGAAGCAGTGTGCCCCCAGGATTTGGCAAAAGGAGAGGTGCAACCGGGGGTCTGAGGGCGAAGCCTCCAGCCGCCGGAGGCTAAGGGGGGTCTGGGGGCTACTCCCCCAGCCGCCTACAAATTTTTGCGATTTTCACATAAAAAACACTCATTTTAGCGCACGTTTTTACTGAAAAAGGGCATGCAGTGAGTGCAGTCACTATAGTATATACAATGCAAAAATATTTTCGCAACTTATGTCTAAAAGCAAAAGCTTGGCTAAAATAAGTAAAAGGAGGCTGCAATTATTATTAGTTTTTGAAATTATAGACTGAAAGTTAGGTTTTAGCACCTTATTACAGGGCCAAAGGGGGGGTCATGGCACCGCGCCTCCCCCTCCCCTTGCGTGCGCCTATGGCGCGAAGGAAATTTTCTACGTGAAGGTGCGATTTTTCTCGCAGTATCTGAGCGACACAGGTTTTTAACATGTATCGAAGAAAGCCTGAGGGGGGGCGCACGCATAGGAGCCCCCTCCCCCCTGCGTACGCTACTGCAAAGCTCTATTGTGACATCATAAAAGCAACACAATCTTATTCGGATCACGAAGAAGTAAGGCATAGATAAGCATAATATACGATTACGATTCATTCATTTATTGACGTACCAGTATCAAGTCAGTACAAAATTTCAACAATGCCAAAAAAATGAATATAGCGTAAAAGTTGACACAAAGGCACGCTAGGAGACCATAAAAGAGCAAAAGCTCACAGAGTCATGGCCACCCATTGTTATTCAATCGCATTTGTCTGACTCTCGTAAATTAAAATAAAAAGTAAAACAAAACAAAACGAACGGCTACGAAAGCCTAAGCTTACTAACAATAATAATAATGATAATAATAATCCCACGGCACAAGTAATACAGTGTTTTGTTGAGTAGGTATGGTAATCGAACAAGAAAAATTTAAATAAACCAGACCGGTGACCAGAGATAAAATAAGTAAGTCCTATTTGTTTCAGTGCTAGTACTTCGAAATTAAGTGATCTTTCATAAATCGCTTGAATTTGTAAAAAGGGAAATTCTTCCGTTCTGGTGACAAACTGTTCCAAATTTGAATGTCATTAAATTGTATTGCGTTCTTTGCTGCGTTACTGTTGATTGAACTCAAATAGAGGTTGTTGTGGCTTGTGCTTCTAGTGTTGTAATTGTGAATTGACGCTGTTGGGGTGAAACAAAAATTACGCAGATTTGGTAAGTTGTTGTGCTGATGTTGGTGCATAAATTTGAAAACTTCTAGCTCATACATATCTTTAATTTTTAGTATTTTTAATCGCTTGTATAGGGAATTATTAATAATGCGCTCAGTTGTTTTAACGTTGGAAATAATTCTCACGATTTCATTTTGTAGAACTTGTAAGGGGTGAAGAACAATGTTGTTTGAGGAACCCCACGTTAATATACCATACAGTAAATGGGAGCGTACAAAACTATTGTATAACATGAGTAGGGTATTCTGGCGAACATAATGACGAAGATAGCAAAACAGTCCGCAGATTTGAGATACCTTCTTGCATGAAGCATTGTTAGCACTTCAGGCTGTCTACTGCAGGGGTCGGCAACTTCCGGCTCCAGAGCCACATGCGGCTCTTTGAACCCCCAGTTGTGGCTCTTTCTGGAGGTACACAAAGACCTTGTTTAGGAATCATTTTCGGAATAACTGAAGTTTTTGGACCTGACGGTAGTTTTGCGGTTCCCGCTAGGTTTCGCATTGCAACAAACGGACTAATTTGGCTCTTTAAGTGCAAAAGGTTGCCGACCCTTGGTTTAGTGTCTAGGTTAGGTAGGAAGGTGTCGTATCTTTAGCAGGAATGTGAACTCGAACTTGCTGAACTCGTCGTTTTTGCCGAACTCGAACTTGAACTGAAAAATAAAATTTTTTGAACTCGAACTTGAAAAAAAACGAGTTCGAGTTCACTAATTGAGTGATTTAAATTTATTGGTTCAAATCTCTCAAAACGAACTTTATTTTTGATTTTTTGTTATATTGATTGAATGATTGCAAATTTGCAGTTTTGGTACCAATACTGCACTACAAGTTACTGATTCCATGTACTCTGTAACAGGGCTGCGAATTAAAACTCGCTGAATTCGATCGTTTTCGCCAAACTCGCACTCGAAAAAAAATTTTTTGAACTCGAACTTGAACTCGGATTTGCAAATATCTTTCTATTCGGTAAAAAATCGATCGAGTTCGCAGCCCAGATCTTTAGCTTAAAAATACCCAGCCAGTTTAATAATTTTTCCAGTCGTCCTTATGTTGGGTTTTGGTGGATTTCGAACCAGGGTACGTAAATGCAAAATCGGGCGCAATCGCATTTTGTGTAAAGACATATCCGTTGCGTCAGGTTCGTTCATCAAAAGTCGCACGAATAGGCCTATGCATTAAATGCAAAATTGGATGAAAATCGCATTCTGTATAAAGCCGCCTTTACCTTCCATTTTGCTAGCAGATAAATGGGCCCCAAGCAGGAGCGGATTCAGAAATTTTTAGTGGGGGGATGAAATTTTGAATTAGGTTGAAATGAATGTTAACTAAATACAAAGACGTTAAGACCCGGAAACGGGCGTAAATAGGCTAAGCCCTTTGAAAATGTTTCATGTCAGGGGTATAGTCAGAATTTTTTTCAGGGAGGGGGCACCAAATTTCGTCACTTTGTCAAGAGTAGTTTTTTCCGGCAGAGTAAATTTCAAGCAACTTAAGTAACAAAACGACTCTAGGGGGGTCCGGGGGCATGCTCCCCGGAAAAATTTTGAAAATTCGCATACAGTAATGGCCATTTTGGTGCTTTTTGAACAATGTTCTGACAAAGTTTGATCATATTTTTGGCCCATAGCTTTGAGTGCATCACCTAACGTGATGCATTTTGTTTGCACAGTTTCGGTTATGCGTGCTTAAGGCGACTAAGGCATATTGTTATGAAGAGGTTCGAAATTATGGAAAACTTTTATTCATCGAAAGCATTGTTGAAAATGGCTGGTGGGGGGAATGCATCCCCACATCCCCCCTGGCCCCATGTGAAGTTTTCGGGGGGGAGGGGTCAGTTCGCCTACGGCCGGCACTGAGTCGGTGAACGTGTTCTCGTTAAATCAAGGTTCAAATTTTAAAAAAGCAGTTTGGCCAGGAAGGTTAAAGACTTATATAAGTAGCCTATTCTCTTTGCTAGTGAAAGAAAGGTTCGAAAGTCAGTCGATCTTCAACAAAATTCAAAAATTGCAGTGGTAACTATACGGCGTAGTAAATCACTACGCAGGAAGTAACAGTTTTTTGCAGCAGACTGGCTGCCAAATCGTGGTGATAGGCACCCAAACTTGAGACACGGTCACAGGCACATGGTTTGGCAAAATCAAGGCAAATAGGTGTCTCTACACACCATCTACGATTTTTCATGTTCTGTAATGGATCATTTCAGAGTTAAACCGTAGAAATTCATGAATGGTTTGCAAAGAAGATGCCGCAAATAATAAGCTATTAATTGGAAAAGGTTTCAGTTAAAAAATAAAAGTGCATCATTACCAATTTACCATGTCCAATAGCATATTTTCTTGACACTTTCTGCATCGGTGCCAATATTGAGGAAAAAATGTATAAAGTACGGCGAGTTTTATTTATTTATACCATTTTTTACAAGGTTTATTTAGCTGTAAAATACGTTAGCCAGAATTTTTCTGTGCAAGTCGCAAGAGCCTAAGCGAATTCCAATCGAAGCCTTTTGCGGAAAACGTTTAACAATTTTTGCCAGCGACATGGCCGAGCTTTACCCACGTGGATAACAGAGTCTTCGTGAACAAGTTTCAATTCACAGCTAGAACCGATCGCATTGAACTTACATAGGGTGGCAGCTAACTCGAAAAGCGTAAACTCACTTCGCAGTCTCCTTTCATGCCGCTTTTATTCTACGCTTACTATAAAAAATCCCATAAGATTGATGCACTGTTAAATACTCTAAAAAATCACAATGTGACTTAAATTTAATCGCGAAGTTACCCAAATCACAGCATCAACTGAAGAAACGCACTAATTCGAATAAAGGTGAGTTTGCGCAAAATACGATGTGATTTTTCAAAGTAAGTTACGTAGGCCACGAAACGGTCACGGATTAAACCGTGGAAGGGTAGTTTTACCGGCTTTACTCGCAAAAATCGCACAGTAGGCTCGAGTACCTCACACCAAATTGCATAAAAAGCCAAATCAAAGTTTGAATTTTTCAACAAAAAAAAAAGAACAGTCAACATCGCAGTCACAAGCCGGATAGGATTTTGCGCAAAAGCAAAATTGTCCAAAACAAGTGTTTTGTGCAAACCCTCCTCAAGAAAAACAGCTTTAAACCATGAGTTAACCATTGCGAAAATGAAGCTACAATAATTATCAATTTGGTAATTAGCAAAAAGTGTACAAATCAAGCCAGAAAGCGAATTAAATTAGAATTTTTTAAATATTGCTAGGGTAGCAAACAGGCAGTCAGGGCCCCAAGAAATCAAGGGTTCATCAAATTTTTTGCAATGACCTAGGGTTCATTAGCAAAGCTACACATTCGAAAGCAATTTTAAGACATTACGTAACAACACAGGGGTAGCAAACGTGGCTCTACAATTAACATTGTTGCAGACAGCAAACTGTTCGGCTGCCAAGCACAAAAACATTACAACAATTTCGGAATACAATAAATATGTGACGAAAATAGCTTAAGGAGGAAAAGTAAAGAAACAGTAAATCTCAAAACTGGACGTTTCGACAACAATGACCAAGTTTTGAGATTTACTAAGGCTTTATTTTTTTTCCTAATGCAACAATTATTTTTATTTTGCCAAATTTCGTTTGCACCCTGCTTGACAACATTTGGTTTTATCACAGCAACAAAAAGCGTGTAACACCGAAGAATTTTATAAAAATTGTCACTTATCCAAAGCCTTAGCAACACTAGCAACCGTTGACACCAAAGTACAGTATGTGATCTTATCAATCAAAAACACAAAATTATTCAAACACAAAGCGAGAAAATGAAACCGGTACTGCTCACAAAAATTTCAAAACAATATTCAATAGGAGGTAAGATAGAATACCTACGCTGTAATTCTTAAGGAACTGTTGGGTCTAATATACCTGAGTCGTTTATAAATAACCATTAAATATAATCAAATGCTGCTAAATTTGACCAAAAACAGAACGAATAAAAGAAAACTTAGAGGCAGATTGACGGTGTAATCGATTTAAATACAACCAAGCAAATTTATGATTAGTACTGAAGTTCTACTCGGGGGTAGGAAAACTTGTATCAAAGTTGACTGTAGATCAGAGATCAGTATGAAATAAACGCACATAAAAACAAAAACTTAGAAACTACAGATTTACTGCACGCACTCTTTCTAACACAACGAGACGAAACAAATATCTGTTAACCACATACGCCAGGGATGACAGTAAAAAAAAAAGGAATCTTCATTATATTCGCCACATTACGTCAAAGCGTGTAACGCCCGGCGAGGTCGATCTCCGCCGCTGAACAATAATGTCCAACTTGACCGGCCAGGGAATCGAACCACAGACCTTTTGCGCCGATAGTAATGTCTTTAACCATTACGCTGACATAACCTACATGAAAAAAAACTGATGAACAATTACTACGCCTTACAATGCATCTAGCTCAGTGGTTCTCAACCTGTGGTACGCGTACCACTTGTGGTAGGCAAGGTCGTTTCAGGTGGTACGCGACAAACCTTGGCGCTTCACGTAGAAATGAGTTCTAACTTTCATTGAATTGTTGTTGCAAAACAGCATTGTTGAGTAGTTTACGACAACACCACCACCACCTTGCCGCTCCCTTTTTTACGCGCTTTGTTCTAATTTTATGGCATCTACTTAGTAACGAGTACAGTATTTAGCTTTCAAGCAGAGCTGCTGCGATGTGGCTAAGCATGACAAGAGAGCCTGAAAACAAGTGCGCATTGGCTTCTTAAGATTGTTTTGTATTATGCATTGTGACCCCGGCAGGGGAACACCCTGGTAACGAGACCACTCTCGGTTAGACGACGTTTTTTCAATACCCCCAAATTATTTTCTATAATTAAAACTTAACACACCCACGGGGCCACCTCGGCAACACGACTTCCAGACTTTTCGATAGTCCCAGTCGAAGTTGTGTTGCCGGGCTCCACATATCGCTGCACCTCATATTTAGGATTTTTGAACAATATCCATAATAAAGCCTTCAATTAGTTGTGATTTTTCTCAAAAATGTCAAAGCGAAAGTATAACCCTAAATACATTCAGTACAGGCCATGACAAGCATCAAAACCACGGGTCAGAATCGTCTTTATGCACCTGGACATGGCTTCCGATGTGCCGCAAGCTCGGTCCAACCCCGCATTGATCAACCGATTGCGAAGAAATAATTGCCAACCTCACACTAAATTTGGTGTCGTTACGTGTATTTTTTTTTATTTTGCAATAAATTTTGAGTAAGTTAAAATCCTCGACCATTTAGTGGTACGCAACGGCAATGTAACACCTTCGGGCGGTACGCGGTAAGAAAAAGGTTGAGAACCACTGATCTAGCTTGAAGCAGAATTTGAAGAAATTGCACATGGTATTTATTGATTTGAAAGGCAATTGAGGTGGCAGTTACGCTCAAGTGTGCAAAACTTTAATTTCAACTAATTGCTACAGGCACAAAATCTTAGCAACCACAATAGCAAATAACAATAATACGACATGCAAAGGTACAATCAGTGCGTATTCAAGGGGTGCAAATTTAGCAGCATGTATAAGCAAAAGTGCAGTAATTAAGTCAACGAAGATACCTCAACCCAGGGCGTAGGCAAAAAATCAAGGAGGTTGGATGGAGAAATTCTAACTTTATTTTTCGATTACCATTATCTGTTGGCCCAGGTCACAAACATTTACCAAAGAATATAACAAAAAGCTGCCGTAAAATTAAAAACATGGCAAAATTAGATTTTTTGCGATTTTGCGACTAATTGCAACTAAATCAAATATCAGCCAAAACAATATTTGCACTCTACTCATATCAACCTTCGAGCAACTTCTTCAAATAAATCTCTGTTTTGGTAAATATAGACTTTCGCGTCCCACATAACATTTAGCAATTTACTGTCATCTGTTTCATCCAAATATGCATCGTCATCGATCATTGGATTCAATCGATAATAAAAAGCATCGATCATTTCACACCTAAATATAAAACCATACTCAAATGGCTGTATTAGTAATTCATATTAGGTACGCATTTTGTGCCTACACATTTTTTACCAACTTAAACCCAACAACATTTAGATTTCATTTCCAAAGATTCGGGAATACGGCTTTTGGCAATATTAAAGTTTCGTGTCACCTACCAGCTGCTTACATTTAGGGTTGCTGGTTGAGTCAAACCGGGTTCCGGGTAGCGATTATTGGACCAGTATGAACAGTGAACACGGAGCTAACATTTTCGGATCAAGAATTGCCTTCCAAGTTTGATGTAGACTCAACGCGCTGCCACCGCTACGATGGGCGAGTTAGATAATCATTAACCCGGCAGTCGATATCTCTCTAGTCAGATGGAATATGGGCTCAGAAGCAAATTCAGTTGCTTAGTCAATTCAGGCAAAACATTACAGAGCACTTTCGGCAAAGTATGAACTGGTATCCACCCTTCAAATTCATCTTCGATAATAAAAGGTGGTAGCTTACATGCCCGACGATTCATACGATTCATAAAGAGAAACGACTAAAGATTATGAACGAAATATTAATAATAAGTCAACAGTGCAAAACTTAAGCTCAGGCTCTTTCAAGTCGACAGCCTGAAAAACCGAATCTGTGACGCAGAATTTCATCGCAAATGCGGTACCACCAAATCATTTCGCTCACAATCATTGCTCTAGTGTTGTCAGCAAAAATAAGCTAAAACACACTAACAGACTCTTAAAAAGTTAAACTAAGCACACTTTTGCGCACCACTACCGGTTTTCTAAAATTTTTCGCTTTCTAAGCAACAATTCAGCCTATTAACGATTCGGCGTTTTTCAGCATAAATTGTTCAGGAGTGGTCGATAACAAAAAACAGTACCTCCATACTATAAAGCTTAAATCAGGAAGTAACAACAACAAAAAAATGAAACGATGTTTCTACCAAAAATTTGAAACAACGACACAAGGCAAAGCTACATAACGCAAATTTGACTAACTGACGAGTCTATTTTTGTGTGTGTTTTGCTGACATATTTTCTTTTGCATATTACTACTGTCGAAACACGTTAATCTACGTATTATCTCACAGCATATTTCACGTTAGACACACTATGCCGTTAACACCGCTATCGGTGACAACGACAGCAGCGGATGTTAAAACAATGTCATATCGTCTATCATTTATGGAACATTAAGCCTTCTAAAAAAGCCATCAAACCAGTTGAAATACTCTCTTCCACTTAATCGATACTTAAAATTACGATCTACATTATAAACGTTCTTTATTTGAGCGTGTTGCAATAAAGAGTGAATTTTGATTACAACCCTAGGTGCTTTAACCCACGGAATTACGATGCTAGCTTCCCAAAGCAACTTCAACGTTCATAATAGGCAACATTTTATTTCCTTATCTCGAGAAATGAAGACGCTACAACGAGCTGGAAAAAAGGAGTTGCCGGATACTTGTCTACCACTTGAAGGCGTGGGATTTACGCTAAAGCCGTTTCAGCAAAACAGGTGACTTAGCTGCTTTCTCTCCACACTGTCCTTACGAAGCTGAACGTCAAGCAAAGTAGCTGCAAACAAAAAGTAAATTGGGCTTGGGCTGGACTTGGGCTTAAATCTGAGAACATTGTCGGGCTTAATTCGGGCCCAGTTCGAGGTTTACAGATAAACGATTACCTTTTTCTTCCCAAAGTTTATACCGTAGCCGGCTGTTTTGATTACGTTAACGTGAACCTATCGTTACGTGTAACTGAATTTATTTGGAGCCCTGTTGTAAATATCGAGGTTCATTTTAAAAGTAAGTGGCTTGGCCAGACTCAAAATGCAACCTTCAATTCTACTGTTCCAAAAGCAGAGCTATCGGGTCGGTAATAGGGTGTTTCGCTGGAAAAAAAGTTTTCTTTGAATAGTGATTTTCTAATGCCAAACGAACTAACTAGATGAATGTCCAAAATTTTTGCGTTTTAGCTCCCCACACCCCCCATTTTTGAACCGAGGGGGGTCAAATTCATAAAAATGCTATTACTTAATCCAGGGTTATCGTACATTGCTGGTATTGGCATCAAGCAAACCGGAATAGGCAAGTTTACACCCAACTTCCAAAAGAACTACAGGTCTAACTCCTTTCGATTGGGAGATATAAGCAATTTTGTTAATTTTGAGTAAGTTTCAGTGCTTTTTTTAGCATACACAATAAGAATAAAGGTTAATTTTTGATGAAAATTTTCCAAGATGTTACATGTTACAGGAATTAGTTTACAGATGAGAAAAGTGATTAAACTGAAGTCCATTCATCAGTGCGTCTATTTGTCTACGTCACAATTATTGCTTTTTTTAGCATACACAATAAGAATAAAGGTTAATTTTTGATGAAAATTTTCCAAGATGTTACATGTTACAGGAATTAGTTTACAGATGAGAAAAGTGATTAAACTGAAGTCCATTCATCAGTGCGTCTATTTGTCTACGTCACAATTATTGCGCTGCGAGTCACAATACAGTAGCATTCAGTTCCACAATGAAATATCTTTTTTTTTTTCAAAAAAATTGTGTTTGCAACCTAATTTTTGAAACTACAATAGTTTTAGTTAAAGCAGAAACCTTTTTGTCTGATTGTTGCTTTTTTATTCCAGAAGGAATAAATTTAAGTCTGAAACTTTAAACACTCAAGTTGGCCACTTAAACATTAAGCACAAAGGCTAGAGAGTATTATGAAACTCTGTCAAGCTAATCACATACACACTTGTGTTAGCTCTACATTCTGGAACATTCCAGAAAAAGTATTGGGAAGATGCAATATGAAAAAGTATCTTTTTTATGGACAGGAAGCTATTGGCCTATTGGCACTGTTTCGTTTATGGTGGGAAATTTGAGAAAAACAAGAAATTTTGGGCAAAAGTTTTCAAATTTTTCTTCAAACTTGCTGACTGGAATGGTGATTTTTGGCCGAATAGGAATGAAGTTACTTATTATTTAGATTGTGTTATGTACTCTAGAAACGCGATTTTCATGTAAAAAGTGGATCAAACTTTCATTAAACCCTCTAAATTTTTGGGCAAATTTTTGTTAAAATTTATGTATGAGCAAATTTGCAATTGCAAAAAACTTACAGGGAACAGTGGTTATTGGCAATGCCAGATGGTTGACTACAGCCAGTGGGTACCTACGCCTTAAGCTATTTGACATACACGATTTAAGTTCTGAGCAACAAGCTTCATTAGACCAAGCTGTCCAGTTTATTGTTAATGCATACATCCCCTCATTTTTTGAGATTTTTTTCAAGCCAACTGCAATTGAATAGAGAGTTGTTTTGAATATACGAGATTATTTGAAAGCTTCTACGGCATTACCAGCTAAAAAGTGTTTCATAGATCATGCTTCCACTTGGATGAACCCCAACACAGCAGCACTTGGAGCAGGCCCGCCGAAAGGGGGGGGGGGGGGGGGCAGAAGCGGTCACTGTCCGGGAGCCGGGGTTTAGAATTGTTAGGTTTGGAATGCAAAATTGATCAGCTCAAACTACGGCCTGCGGACGCGATGATGTTTTTTTCTAATTTCGGGCCGAAATTCGAACATCTGCGGACGCTATGACCTTATTTTGCTCATCACTAGATGTTGAGCCGAAATTTGAACATCTGCGGAGGCTATGACCCTTTTTTTGCTTATCACGTGATTTTGGGGCACCACTGACCAAAAGGCCCAAACGAAATTTTTGCCCCGGGGCCCCAAATTTCTCTCGGCGCCCCTGACTTGAAGTTTTGCAAGCAGATATGGACATATCTCGAATAGCCATCCGGACACCGAATACGAAAGAGTTGCTATGGTCAAATCGTCCACTTGCAGCATTTTTGAATGCTTAATCAAGATCATCACCATGCCTAACCAAAGGAAGTAAAAATGACTGGAAAGCTTTTTGGAACTACAGTACTTGCTGTGAAAGGCTGATTGGACGAAAGAAGGACGAATTAACCAAAAAAATAAGCTCACACATGCGGACGATATTGACTACAAAATGAGGAGTTATATTACCATGCCTACTATGTTAAGTGAACTTGATGAAATGAGTGACCGTGTAATTCAGGGTTTTTCAACCTTTTTTCCTCATGGCCCAATAAAATGATGAAATATAGCCGTGGCCCATTTACTTTTATTAAAAGACATAAAATAAGCGTAACAGCATCATCAGGGTAGCTAACCTTGCTTTCTAGTCAAGCTCTGTGGCCCATTGAAAACAGCGCCATGGCTCATATTTGGGCCATGGCCCACAGGTTGAAAACCTCTGGCTTAGTTGTTTAAGTTAAATTTGAGTTGATGTTGTTCATTGTTTGTAATTGTTTTGAAAAAACATGATGTGATTGTGTAAATTTGAGTCTTTATTTAGAAAAATAGGAGAGAAATTTATCAAAATAAAGCAAAAATTCACATTTTTGTTAATAACTCGAAAAATAAGGAAGTTAGACTCGTTAGTCCTCTTGAAGTTGGATATAAACTTGCCCATTCTGCTTCGTTTGACACCAGTATCAGCTTGGTGTGATAATCCTGCCCAGAGTTATAGCGATTTCGTAAATTGGACCCCCCTACTTATAAAAAGGGGGAGTGTGGGGAGCTAAAACGTAAAAAAATTCTCGAAGATTTTTTTACCAATTATGAAGTTAGCTCATTTGGCATTAAAAAATCACTATCCAAAAGAAATTTGAAAAAAAAAGTTTAAAAATGAAACATCCTAGTCGGTAACCTTATTTTCACTTGTGGACGATACAACTATGGACGATATAAGTTTCATTCACACTGCATAAATCACACTATAGCTATAATAAAAAGAGAACTTTTTTCAAATCGCATTACGACCAACAGATTAAAAATAATAGATCTGTGGTAACCACAACTAAACTTACTGATGAAAAGGTAAATTTCTACATCACTTGGAAAATCTAAAACAGAATATCTCACCATGCCCGGGCTCGATCGACTACATGAGCACTTGACTCAGTTGTGACGTCAATTATAATCTGAGTGAGTTCAATCCCAGCACGAGCAGAGGTCACGAGAGAAATAGGATCAGTGGGTCGGCAAACATCCACAGATCTGCAAAATCAATTATAAAGCACTCTCAATGATATCAGATAAAGCAGACAAAACGTTTCGCCGTGACTAACACGGGTTTAAGACAGTTATAACTTACATAGCACAGGTTACGTATCTCAACGACGATTCGGTTATTCACAGACTCACAGCGGACACAGACTTGTCCAACTCGGGACAGACTGTCCTTTCAACGTGTTGGTCTAGCGGTTTACGGCACAGACATAAAACGGCTTATGCGTTTGAGTGTTTTTTTTTTTTTTTTTTCTTCAAATTTTTGAGAATTTATTGAACACATTTTTTTTGAAACTTTTTTGCAAATTAATGCATAATACTTTTTGCTCACTACGGTGTTTGTATTTACGTATGGGCACTGACGTATTTTCCACGTGAGTGAACAAGAGATGTTACAAAAGCGTTTTGAAAAAGTAAGTCAAGTCTTCATTTCTTCTAGGGTTGCTTAAAAACTAAGAGAATATTGCACAACGAAAACCATGTCGCAAGCACTATATACTTCGCTCAAACCTAAAACTTTGGTTCGTTGTTTTGTCATACAGCAACTGAAACAGTGATAAAACGTGTTTTTGCACCTTAATGATTTGCGCCGTTACGGCTTTCTGCAATGTAAGGTGTGGTGTTCCAGGCTGACTACCAGCTAAAAAATTAAAGCTGAAAACTTAACCTTTACAGTTCAAACCATTAATACATCCTCAAAATAGATAACGCTAAGACCGAAAAAAGTCAAAAAATCTTCACTATACAGAAAGGCAACAATTTTTGATCATACCACTGTGATAAAATCAAGGTAGAATAAGAAACATGTGTACCAACTTACAACTAAAATCACATGTTTCCTACCCAGCTATTTTTAACTTCGAACATCCAGTGCCAACAGAAACCACAACTCCAACTTCCTTTTTGGACTTTTCTCGCAGTTTTGGCGATTCATCGCTTTCTTGACATTTGTGGAAACGATGGAGTTCTGTAAGTGTGTCTAAAGTTGGATTATTTGCGATCAGACCTCCATCCAAGAATTTATCCATAGGCCTAAAATAAGTCGGTGCAGCGCCACTGCAACGAGCCACTTTCCAAAGTGGTTGTTTAAGCGAAGGCACTTTCTGCTTCAGCTTACTTACAGATCTAGGAGACGATACATGTTTTGAAATGGATTCATCAGAAGCAACGCTACCCCACTCAGTTCCTTCATAATTTTTGAAAAGATGAAGCTGCATCGGTTTACGATCAGCTAAGCTCGTTGTCACCAAGACTTTTGGTCCACGAGAAATACTCTCCATTGTCGTATCCTCTCCGAATTCTTGCTTCAAAAACTCTTCAATTGGTTCAGCACTATACGGACGTGATCCATTAAACACTTTGTCTTTCAGCCTAAAGTATAGCCTCTGCACACCAACTGCACTCTTTCCCAAAGCAAGAGCAAGAGCTAGTATTCCACCAGTGCTAGTGCCTGAAATCCAATCAAACATATCTTTACATTTTCTACCACAAAGCCTTTCCATTTCCATCAAAATTTGGGTTGAAATGAGCCCACGTATACCACCACCATCTAAGCACAGAACTTTATCACCTTCAATGGGTTTAGGTTTGCTATGATTAGTTTCTGACAGCATACTAGGAGAATTCGGTATGCCAATGCATCCGACTGAAGACAATAGTTCTACAATTTCATCTCTATTGGGACTGGAGCTGTGAAGAGCTAAATCACCAGGAGTTTCTTCGAAGTCGTTTTTCATTCTAGGGTCTGCGCCAAACAAAATCAGCATCTTCACTAGCATGACGGAGTCATACTTAACTGCTAAGTGCAAAGCTGTGTTGCCATGTCTTCCTCTACTATTTATATGCCCATGACTAAGTATAATTGCTACCGCAGCTTCCAGCCTGCCTCTCATAACCATAACATGTAATGGCAAGTGGGAACCGCGACTTAAGACTTCTGTAGGAGTATGGTATTGAGTCAAAAGCACAATTTGTTCTTTTTCTTTGCACCAATGCAATGGAATGCCGCCATGTTTCTTACATTTCTCTTTCACTAAGCGTGGATCGTGTGTCAGCAAAACATTAGCTGTTTTGTAGCATTTATATTTTAATGCTAAGTGAAGAGGCAAAGCAATTGGGCCGCAATGATATGGATTAGCACCATTGGCAAGTAACGTCAAACACGTACTATTTTTGTCAAGCTTAGCAGCTATATGCAATGGAGTATCACCGTCATTATTTTCAATGTTAAGAACTTTTTTACTAGCATGTTCACATAAAGTTGAAAATACTTTATCTGCTCCAATCAGAACAGCTAAATGTACTACAGTGTTGCCTTTATCATCTTGCTTGTTAAGATCAGCCCCAGCCTGTAACAATGCTTGGCAAAGAATGACGTCATTTAGCTGGCATGCTATATGAAGCGGGGTATAATGCAACTCACATGACTGACTATTCACCCACTTTGACAATGGACTGTTTGCCCAAAACACTTCTTTTAAACCAGCCTCAACAGCAACATGAGCTGGTGACCAGCTGCTCCTGGTTCGAATTAATGTGCAGATAATTTGGAGTGTTGCTAAGACAAAACATTTAGGACTACTTTGGCAAAGAACCAATAATTTATTTCCAAATCTTTCATACAAATCTAAAGCTTCTTTTTTTTTACTTGTTGAAATGTGAAAAATACGAATTTTAGTTTGGGGAGCATTAGGGTTGACAAGATAAAGATCATAAAATCCATCAAGTTCATATAAAAACAATAAATCTTTTGAGTGGACCAAATCAGATTCTTTGAGTTTATTAGCAGCGTATTCCTTCACGGCATAAGGATCTGTCACTGCCTCACTCAATTTATTCACTACATAACTAGCTAAATTCATTTGTAATTTTGAATACAAGTTAGCAACACAACTTGAACACAAATAGGCTGTTCAATTCTTAATCTTAGTGTCTGTATTGAATTACAGAAAGTGAAAAAAGATGAAATAGCGCTGACAAAATAAGCACGATACAGGCAATAATTAGGCTAAGGCTAGAGTTTTTCAATTTTTTCATGGTTGATGTCCCCTTTCTAGCGACTCCCAACACAAGTGACCTCGTGCTCAGCAATTAAAATTTCTGTCAGTATTTCAATCATAGTAGCTTAAGCCATCCACTCGCATTAAGTGGTTAATGGCTATTAATAGATCTTGCCCTTGCAGCCTCCTGGGCTAGACATATGTAGAAAAAGCACAGCATTCTGCTATTATCAAAGTTAAGATTTCCAAGCTATGATGTAACTCAATATTACAAAATTTTGTAACATAATTGTCACATTGATGGTTCAAAATAAAGACAAGTTAGAAATAGACAAATACTGTACAAACATTGTTGCTCTAAAGTAATGGTAAAAAGGTATAATTTAAATTGGACAAGAACAGTTCTGCCGTCATTTGGCAAAACCCAACAACTGCAATTTTTCTGCTTTTCTACTTTTCAAGAAACAGCATTTTTTGTGTTTTATGATTTTAAAGGACTTTAATGTTTCAAGATTGAGTTTTTTTGCAATGATATGTAGGATCAGACTCTGTATTGATGTTTTCTGCATCAGTTTTTGTGAAATACCCTTTGTTTATTTGTGTTTTTTTATACACTTTTGTTAGGTTTTGCTCAATGAATCTCTGAATAATTTATTATGTTTCATTTATAATTTCCTAACAGAGTTTAGATTAGTTTTCTAGTGGTAGTACGTAATGTCATTCAAGTGAACAAACTCTGAATCGAAAAATTTGTTTTTATTGCAAGACTTCAATTGTTGGGTTTTGCAATATGAGGTAACACATTTTAGTTTTTAGGAGCATTTGCATTTCCTAACAATTCTTCCGGACGTCGTGGTAGCTGCAGACGAAACTAATAATTCACATTTATAACATAATAGTAATAATTTTAAAGGAAGTTTTGTTAGGTTATGCATTATGCAAAATGTTTTCAAAAACTTGATTAACAAGTTATGTTTTGCAAACAGTATTAACTCAGAAACGGCTCAATCAAAACTTTTGAAATACTTACCAGAGATGGAAAATTATAAAAACAAAAATAAGCAAAAAAAGATTTATTTGCGAAAAATCGACTTCTTTGAAAAAGGGTAATGCATCAATTGGTGCAACTCTATGGATACTACCAATAATTTAGTGAATTTACTGTTTTACGTCTGCCTCTGGTGTTTCCATAACACAAACATGATACCGGTACCAGCTACGATTTCCCTTTTTCCCGGATTTTCAACTTCCCGCAAAACAGCAAATTTTCAAAAAAATTCTCGAGAATACCGAAAAATTTCCAAGATCCTGAAAATCCTCGGGATTCGGAAAATTTCCGGGAAATTTTCCCGAGCTTAATTATTTCGCCATTTTTTCTGATTTTCAGCATTCCAAATCTAATTTTTAGCATTTTGTTATATTGTTTTGACAAACTTAATCTGAGACTTTCAATTTTTGTGACAATTTCTGGAAAAAATTTTAATCTCACAAGCATTTCGTCATACAAAATTTTACAAATTTTGAAAAATAATTTTAGTAAGCAAAAAAAATTTAAAATTTGCAGTAACACATTTTTTTTGTCAAAATAATAGATATCAGTACTTCTGAAATCCTTACTAATGCAAAAAAATTTCCCGGGATCCCAACGTAAGTTTCCCAAGAAATGGGAAATTTTATGACCCCAAATTTCCTGAGAAATTTCCCGTCTTGACTTCCCAGGAGGAAACACTAATACCAGCACTAGCTACATATAGCCAAAATGCATCAATAGAAGAAGTAAATAGCACTTGTACACTACAGCAAGAGCTAAAGTTCAATACTACATTATAAACCCTCGAATTTCATGCTCAAAATGCAGGAGACAGGCTCTTGTATTTCACTGATGAGGTGGTGAAGTGAATACTAAAGAATAAAGAGCTAAAGCATCTGTTTCTGAAGTTGTAGACCCAGGCTTCATTGTGAGTCAGGTCAACTCAATGACTTTAAAATTGGTAGGCTATTTACAGCTTTCCTGCTTGACAGTTAAAGATCAGCATTAAATAGACAGTGAGCAAAGCAAAATGGCAAGTTTGTTTGCACTGTTGTGAAAAGCACTTTACAGATTTTTCTTCTCCAGCACACAATTCTGACCTTTCAAGCCAGCTCGCCATTGTGCCTTTATCATTTTCTCATTCCTGAAAAATAAAACTACAACAAATACAATAAACATGTATAATACTTGTAGTGCTTTATAACACACCAAGTATTCCACTAGATTTTCTTGAGAAACATATATAGATCAATTTTCAACAATTTTTAGTGGCTTCCAATCTCTGTTTGAGCTCACGAGTTCATATGGGCTAATAGCTCGAAACAGCGCTGTCCTGCTCTATGATATTAGGTACCAAAGTACTGCATCACTATAACAAATTCTAAAAATGGTCCTAATAACAAAAATCAAAAGATAACACTTTCAAGCAAGTATATATATGGCAAGTTTGTTTGACAGCTCAGATGGCCGAGTGGTAAGACCGTCCATCTCTGAAGCTGTAGACTTGCATTTGATTCCAAGTCGGGTCAAACCAATGGCTGTAAAATCGGTATTCGCAGCTTCCCTGCTTGATGCTCAGCATTAAAGGGACAGTGTGGAGAACAAGCCAGCAAGTTTACTTGTTGTGCCATTGGGAATGACACTAAGTGAGATTCCCCCATCTTGGTGTGGTAGACAGATGGCTGGCAACTCCAAAGCGAGCTCACATAGCACATTGATCGCTTTCTTGTGATAAGAGGACAAATATGCACTACCTGTACCTATTACAGGCCCCTAGAAAATTATGACAAAAAGTTAATATCTGAGCATTGCACAAATACCGGTAGTCTAGGGCAGTGGTTCCCAATTTGTTTTAAAGCCCGCACCTCTTCCGCAAAGAAAAACCATTCTCACACCCCTTGCACAAATTGAATTAGCCTATAAGCTAATAATCCCTGATTGTACATTGCTAATAACAACAGGTGCAAAATCCACGCAAGTACCGTCAAATGTGGTTACTTGAACCACCTTTGCAACTTTGAAAGCATGTAATTTTACTTTGGATGATGAAATAAACTTAATTTTTAATGGGAAAGTTTCATGGCATTGTCTTTTCTCAATTTACAGCAAAAAAATTTTTTTTTTATTTTTTTTTCTGTTTGTTTTTTAAAAAAATCCTGGGTGGTCCAAGTAACCACTGCTTGGGGATACTTGAACCAATATATATGTTTTTTATTTAAAGTTCAAGATAGAACACAAAGTGGTTACACAGGCCACTTAAAGGTTTTTAAAAAATATTTTGGCATATCCTAGAGCAAAGAAAACTTGTTATCTTCAAAAAATATGCTTACACACAAAGAAAGCACTATGAAGCTCCCCCTCCCCTTGCCAGTATGCTAAAAAAGCATTATTAAGATTTGAAAGTTTGTGTAATATTAAGAACACTCTTCTCACATAATGGCAAGCAGGTACAGTAAGCAAAAGAAGAATACGTAGGTTTAGCAATTAGAAAACACATTGAAAAGCCAAGTTATCAATGCAAGCAAACCAACACGCTATTCTAGGTTTAGTGATGAAAAATCCTGCATAGAAATTTACGTTAGCATCAACAGTATGAGAAACCAACTTCACAAGTTAAATGAACTAAAAAGTATAAACACCTTAGAGGCACTGGTGTACAGTAAGGTATTGGACAAAAAATGGAAAAATTACAACAATATGGTGCAAATATACACCGGCACCAGTAGTAAAAAGTTTTTAAAAATTAAGTCACAGTAATGTACCACTAGTCATGGTGATATTAAGAAAGGCAGTATGATGAAACAAAAAGTACTGGTATTGTGCCTTGTTAAATGTACAAAAAAGCTTTAAAGTGCTCCAACATCAGTTGTGTGACACAGAAATTGGAAGTAACACTAGTTTAATGAAACCACAACGAATATGAATAGAATTAACAAAATGAAATCCAAACAAGTCACTCCTCTTGTCAACAAGGTTTGTTTCAAACATTTATTGAAAAACATAGCCACCTCTACGGGTCATGGTTGGTTGAGGCAAAACTTTGACTATATTTTCGAAATCACAAACATCTTTGTCGTCAATACTTGGCATGTTGTACTGCTTGGAGGTCACGGAATACTCAGGTCGTAAAAAAGTAAATTCTAACACAGAATTAGAAATGAGTTTGGCAATTTGGCCAATATAAAGATGATCAGCGCTTTTGGTGTTTTTGGATGCTGAAGAAATACGATATTTCACAACTACCCAATCTGTTACTTTCAAGGAACCTTTTTCTAAAGCTGATTGGTTGTCATCAATGGATCTGGAATAGCAAGAGCTCCTGTCACTTTCACTGTTGGAGTCAACATCTGATTCTTCGATATCAGATGTTGGCACAGAAGTCGTCGAACTGAAAGAAGCAGAAATAGACATCCCAGGTTGATGCTGAATCTTCTTGCCACGACTCTTTGGAATTTTATCTCTGCCTGAATGAGACTTTAAAAGTGAGATTAGACTGTCATCAACGTTTTGGCAAATGCCACTGGAACTGGCTGAAGCATTTTCATGGGGCAACTTGGAAAGAACTTGGCTTCTATCCAGCGGAAATATGCCACATTTTTTAAAACCACTGATCAAATTCTCTTCTTTGAGTTCGCTGACTAGCTTCTTCAAAAGTGCTGGAAATTGAGATTTGGAAACCGTTGAATCACCAGGGTTTGCTAGTTTCCAGTTGGTTAAAATCCTTCGCCATGATACTTTCATAGGATGGAAAAAAGCAACATCCAACGGTTGCGTCTTGTCCGTTGAATTTGCTGGCAAGCAGATGAATTTGACATTGTATTTACTGCACAGTCTCAGCACTTCTTCAGAAAAGTGACTGGATAGGTTGTCCCCAATAAGAGCTGACAGTGTCCTGATTTCTTTTGGCCACGGGAAGAAATATTTTGATAAACCAGTCAGTGAAAGTTTTGCCTTCAAACCAACCTGATTTGGTACAAGCATACCTGGCCATTACAGGACCAGACTGAATCCAATTATTGTATAAATTTTCTGCTTTATATACCACGTAAATAGGTAAAAGTTCACCTGCAGCTGATCCACAAACCATAATACTTGTGGATGATTTTGTGCTGTTTATTATGCGTTCTGGGTACTTGGTTCCACGTTTCATTAATGCCTTTTTGCGTCCAGGATCATCACTTAAATTGGTTTCATCATAATTGTAGATACAATTTGGTGGCAGCTTGTCTAATTCTCTTTCCAGGTGATCAAAATAATTAGTAATAACTTCCTCCGAAACCATTGCCCTTGAGCGTTTAATATTTGATGCAAACCGTTGAGTGATTTCAGGATGACGTCGCTTAAAATGGTGGAGAAACTCGGAAGATGGCATGTTATTTTTGAAGCGTTTTTCAACCACTCCTTTACGATCAAGATATTCCTTGACGAGGTATCGCAAGTCCAAGCCATCTATCGGATATCCCCATTCACACATAATCTGGATACGTTCAATTAAAATAGATTCTTCACGTTCAGATAGAACAGGTGGTCTGCCAGGACTTTTTGGTTTAGATTTCATATGTCTGGCTAAGGTTGAACGAGGGATATTGAATTGTCTACTAGCTTGCCTTAAAGAAACACCTTTTGAAACAGCTTCTTTTGCTTTTTGAAGAGTACTTTCATCGAAATCTCTGTATTTCCTGGAGCCAGGTTTTCGTTTATGAAATCGTGTCATTATGTCAATACAGCAATTACTTTTTAGTTAATTATAATAGCCTAGCAAATGTTAAATTTGTCACTAAACAGCATGTTAGTTAATTGAAAAAAGAACAAATTTACAATAAGAATAAAAAGAATCTATTTGAAATAAAATTATAATAAAATTTGAAATAGAAAAACCTTAGTAAACGTCAAAAATTGTTGAAATATCACCGTAATTTCAAAGATAAGTGCCCATATCACTGATACTAGATTTTGGCAGCTCAACCTATTAAAGTGGTCCATGTTGCCTGGCGGTCCAAGTAACCACAATTCAGCAAAAAAATTGGGAGGCAACAGAGAAATAACAAAATAGTGGTGAAAACAACTTTAACCTGAATGTCCTAATGGTGCAATAGAAAGGGGGAGATAGTAGGCTTCAGTTAGTGATAGCATCAAACGTTTGACCACAAGGTGGCCACTAGGAGCATACCCATTTTGAAACTTAAAAAAACAACTAATTTTTGTGTAACATTTTGTATCGTTAGTAGCCTTTGGCAGCATTATGACATCACAATTTCGCATGTTGTCAAAAATAGCCTTGATAGTTCCCCAACAAATGAAAAAAAAGTTGGGGGTTAATAGTCTATTAAAATGGGGAAATTGGCTTGTCCAACTTCTTTTTGTTGGGATGGCTCAAGTATCCCCACAAGGTTCAAGTAACCACATTTGACGGTATATATTAATGAAAAAAATAATCACCGGTATAGTGATCTCTATGATTGAACTACTGTAAAACAACACTTCTAGCAGAGAACTGTAAAAAAGAGATAGGTTATACCATAACTACCGCTGTATAAATTGACGAATCTGAAAGGAAGCTAGGCTACACCCAACCTTGCCTCCATGGCAAACTAAACCCAGATTAGGCCAACAAAGCTGGTTACTACAATACTTTACCTATTCAACTCGGCTTGTTGTATTCCCCTTATTCAAACGGAAAACAAAAAACAGCTGTTGAATTAACCACTCTCACATACCTGGCAGTTAACCTTGTCTCTCCTATCCCAAACTACTCCCTAAATTACAAATTTAGCCCAACTAGCAACTCACACATCACCCGCTCTCTTCCAATTTTAAACTGAGCAAAACGCAGACATGAATAACAAAATTCCAAAGCACAAGGGAAAAACTATGACATGACAGAGGCTAAGCAACTTCACAAACTTGGACAATGAACATTCAATCACACACAGGCACATTTCAGACATCACAAACACACAGCTAGAGACTAGAGAGAATCAACGATAGGTTACCTTTCACCAGCAGTAAAACTGGCAAGTTCTTCTCGCACCCCCAATTGGGAATCGCTGGTCTGGGGTATAACGTTGCAAAAAAATTTAAACATTTTTGATGGATTTAATTTTACTTCAGTACATGTAACAGAAGCAACAAAGTTTCTTTATGAACTTTAACTCCCACTGTATACATGTCCTTAATAACTTTAAATCTATTAAAAGAATTGCTGGGACAACAAGTAAATGAGTTTGAGAGTCAGCAGACAACCAGACAATAAGCTAAGACTGTTAATCTGTATTGAGCTAAGAACAGAAGAATCCATATAATGAAATGAAATGTTAAGTGGTTTTATGGCGCTTTACAACTAGGCTACAACCAGTAAGGTCCTTTAGTGCCAGGACTAAGTTTTGTCAAAAATTCACTGACTTATTTTTATTCCCTGTTTATTTCATCCTCCGCGCTACACTTAGGCCTAATTGCTAAACGTTTAGCAAGTGTAACAGCAGATACCAGTTTTAAAGTCTTTGGTTTGACCTGCCTGAGAATACAACCCAGTCTACCAGCTTTGCCCAAGAGCCAAGACCACAGTCTACAGATCTAGTGTTATATTAACAAAGTTAGAGATGGCACGGGCTCACTTTTTTGCAACCCGAACCGCCCATGGCTCAAAACTTCTAGCCCAGTAACCGTAGTAACCGACCCAGCAACTTAACACAAAATAAAGTTCGGCTCGCCCAAAGCTCGTTCTGTTAACAAACCTTTTATCTCATTCTACCCAAACATAATAAGGAAAACTTCAGATTTTTAGCACCCCAATCACATGCAGTTACCAACATATCATATAGCATACAGGCATAGGTACCATTTAAATACGAATATTGTTTTGCAAACAGTAAAGTGGTATCACTTGTTTTCTGTAAATTATTTCAACTCACAGAAAACTCAAGCACAATAACAAATTAGACAGACCTACCGGTAATGATTATCATGAACATTAATTTCAATGTACCGGTATATAATCAAAGGAAGCGGCTATTTCACCGGAAATTCCGGTTACCGAAGTTCGAAAATTGTGGTTTGCGGAACCGGAAAGATACCCTAACGGTTCCCCTACTGTGAGAGTCACACTACAGGAACCGAAAACGGTTACGCAACTACGATTTTTCAAACTTCGGTAACCGGAATTTTCGGTGAAATAGACACTTCGATAATTAAAAGCCTACCAGTACTTCTCAAACTACCGTAGATTCTGGCGTGAAAAGCATACAGGTTGTCTATCTGTAACCGGTAGCATTGAAAGTAGGCTGTTTCAGCAGTATAATTCTTCATGATTATAACAAGCAGTGAATGAAAAAAACTTGCATTTGAAATAGAGCACTGACAGGCTGATCTGTACCGTTTACGGTATCTGTTTTCATCAGAACTTTTGCACGTGAACACAATACACACTACCTGACTCTGTGACTACTAGTTTATCGGTATCTTATTGCAAAAACAATACCGGTATCTGATTTCCCAGAAACTTTCTGCAAGCAATATTCACCAGACTGTAACTCTCACAAGCAGCAAGGCTGAGAGATTTATTGACAACTGACTATGCCTTTGACTTAATTCTACATTTTCGTCACACTCAACTAGTTTAAAAAACAATAAATACCGGTATATTGTTACTATTTATTAGACCAGCTAGACCCCAATGCCATAGTCCACCTCATCAAATAATGACTCAGTCATCATTTCTGGGCAGGAAGTAACATCTAGTCACCCCCCACTGCCTCAGGTTGTAAGGGTTAGAATTAGGTTTGGCATTTGGTTAAGGTAAAATTTAGTAAGGGTTACATTTGTTTAGAATCAGGTTATAAGTTAGGCTAATCTTAACGAACCTATTCTGAATCAATTCTAACCCGGATCTCATCTAGAATAAGCCGTCAAAGTGAGCGGTCATTATATTACACGCTCGCTTTGCTCGCTCGGCGATCAGCCACTCGCTTCGACGGCTTATTCTAGATTTGACCCTTCTAACCTTAACTGTACCTGGGCAGCTGACACTAGATTTAACTCGACCTGTAGACTACTGGTATACCAGTACCAGCACTGCATAACATTCGATAGCCCCATGAAAAACCAAATACACCACTCAAGAACCCCAATCAGTAGTGAATACAACAAAATTACTTAATCTGTCAATAGCGTACTATTCGAGCCTAATCGAAAGTTAAACCCAGGGAGTCAAACCGTTTGATTTTTCCGGTTCAGTTTCGGTTTGGGTTCAACAGCGGTTTCAAATTTCGGTTCAGTTCCGGTTAACGTTTAAATTATTTAGTTGCATACTTATCCTCCTATCACGAGAAAGCGATCAATGCGCTATACGAGCTCGCTTAGGAGTTGCCAACCATCTGTCTACCACACCAACATGAGGGAATCCTGCTAATTGCCTTTCCCAACGGCACAACAAGTAAACTTGCCGGCTTGTTCTTCACACTGTCCCTTTAATGCTGAGCGTCAAGCAGGGAAGCTGTGAATACCAAAATTAAAGTCATTGGTTTGACCCGACTCGGAATCAAACCCGAGTCTACAGCTCCAGAGACAAACGCTCTATATCACTCGGCCATCTGAGCTGTTGAATAATTAATACGCTCCGGTTAAATAAATTGAAACGCTCCGGTTTGGGTTCGCTCCAGCAAAAAATATTTCAAAACCGGTTTATAAAGTTCCGGTTCAGCTTCACAGTAAAAAATGGCATGGTTCTAGTAACACAATTTAAAAAATGAAACGTACAACGCAATTTTTCTTTGCATTTACAGGCCAATATAACGCATAATTTTAACTTGCAGTAAGGCCAGTGGGGATGTGCCGAGTCGAGTCTGAGTACTCGGCCGAGTATTAAGGCATTACTCGGCCGAGTCCGAGTATTAATTGATACTCGACCGGGCATTAAAGCATTATCATTTTGAACCTTTTTTTGAGTCGAAATTAGGACTTTTACGGACGTGATGACCTTTTTTTGCTCTTCACCTGATTTTGAGTTTATATCGTGACGTCGCAGAATAGGTACTCGGCCGAGTAATGTCATGAATACTCGTTACTGGGCGAGTCCGAGTAATTTTTCTTGAAGCACACCCCTAAAAGGCTAGTAACGGTAAAAGACTTTTTCACCATGCATAGATTACTTACAAAAGTGACTACTACTGTATTTTGAATTCAAACTAGCTTCAAAGTGACGCGTGTGACGTCACGGAGCGAACCACTTTTTTCAATCGGTTCGGGTTCGGTTAAGGTTCGCAAGTACTCAAATAATTCGGTTTAGTTCCGGTTCGCTCTCTGCGATTTTGAAAAATATGGTTCGGTTTCGGTGAAGGTTCGACAAAAATAGCTTAAAACCGGTTTATAAAACTCCGGTTCGGGTTCAGTTCGACTCCCTGGTTAAACCTACTGGCAATTTACCTCAGCAAAATTTTACACCGTGCACCAGTGTTGCCAGTTGGGCAGTTTTCCCGCCCAATTGGGCTGGTTTCGATACGAAGAAGCGGGAAAATTTTAGAGTTCGCGGGTTGCGGTTTCTTGGGCTACTTTTTGTTTAAAGCTGCGGGATTTTGGGCTGGTTTTTGGGCAGTGTAGTACCGGCAGAGATGAGCATTTATCGCGATAATTTATCGGCGATAATTATCGGCGATAACTTTTTATCGATTATCGTTATCGCTCAAAATAGTTTGGATTTATCGATTACCGTTATCGCTTTTGTTATATATTTTGTTATCGCCGATAAATTATCGCGATAAACGATTTTTTATGCACGCAGTGTTTAAACTTCAAGTTAATGAGTTGGCGCTATAGAAAAAACGCGGTGTCCATTAAGACTTGCTGTAATTTTTAAAAATTATTTCTTTGTTTGGCTTAATTTCACGGCAGAGTCCGTGAACTGCTCTCTTTTCTTGAAAAATGCAGAAAAAAACATATTGCAATTCGACTTACAAAAAAAACTTCGTCAAACACATTGAAAATTTATCGCAACATTTATCGGAAAAATTTATCGGCGATAATTTATCGATTATCGATATCGCTTTAAGAAATTGAGATTTATCGATTATCGGTATCGCCCAGGGCTTTTTTGAAGTTATCGATTATCGTTATCGCTTTAGTGCAGAAAAGTTTATCGTGCCCATCACTGAGTACCGGTACATCTTTTCTGAATATGTTTCAATGCTGATATGCATATGCATGTTTTGTTGATCTTAAAAAAGCATATGATCGCATTCTTAGAGACAAGCTTTGGGCGGTGCTGTTGCAGTATGGCATTGATGGGCTGATGGCCAGTTACTAAATGCCATTAAGTCGCTGTACATGCATTCCAAAGTCTGTGTTCGTGTTAACAGTGTAACGACGAAACCTTTCAGAGTAAGTGTGGGACTACGGCAAGGCTGCTCTCTTTCACCTATTCTGTTCCTTATTTATATGGATAGAATAGTTAAGAACAGTGAGTCTTGTGGCGGAGTAAAAATCAGTGAATGCACTGTACTACGTCTGTTATTTGCAGATGATCTTGTGCTACTCGACTCTACCCAAAATGGTCTCCAGCAAGCTCTTGACAGGTTTTCGGATGAATGCTCTGTTGCCGGATTGAAAATCAGTACAACAAAAACAGAAACCATGTGCCTGTCCAGACAACCAAAGCAGTGCTCTCTCCAAATTAATGGAGTATCACTAAAACAGTCAGAGAAATTCAAGTACCTCGGCGTCTCATTCACAAGTGACGGCAGACAAAATAGCGAATTGGATATCCGCATCGGAAAAGCAAGTGCAGTAATGCGCCAGCTCCACCGATCTGTGGTACTGAAACGGGAGCTTTGCACCAAGGCAAAGCTATCCATTTTCAGATCGGTCTATGTTCCTATTTTGACTTATGGCCATGAGTGTTGGATCATGAATGAGAAGGTGAGGTCTCGAGTTCAAGCCAGCCGAAATGGGATTCTTGCGAAGAATTAGCGGTTTGACCTTGTTGGACAAGGTTAAAAGTGCAGATATTCGTGAATCTCTAAACATCGAAGCGCTGCTTCTCCGACTAGAAAGATCGCAATTGCGTTGGTATGGACATGTGACACGAATGTCCCGGGAAAGAACAGCCAAAAAACTGCTCTGTTCAACACCGATTGGTCGAAGGCCTAGAGGCCGTCCCAGAACTCGAAGGCGAGATTACGTAGAAGATCTTAGTTGATCTCGCCTTGGCATCCCAGCAGAGCATCAATCCTTTGTTGCAGAAGATCGAGATGCTTGGAGGATCCAACTCGAGCTACTGCTCCCGCGACCCCCCAAGGATAAGCGGGTCCAGAAAATTGATTGATTGATTGACTGAACCAGGGATGTGGAAGCGGTATATTTGCAAACAGTTTCCGTTTCCGCTTCCACACCTATCGCTTCCTCTTCCAAAAAAATTCACCAAAATAAGCAAAATTTTTCCAGTAAAATACGACCAGTGCGTTGGTAGCCGATAGCGTAAACCGTAGCTTTTTTTCCAACACACTGAAACCTTTTGATCAAGCTTTAGCAAGCGTTTTTTTAAAGATAATAATTTGCAAAAAGCAAACAAAAGTGTAAAGGAAGGATTGAGTCACAATATTGAATCACAATCCTGGGAGTCTTTCACAACAACTTTGCTATGAAACTTACTTCTTTCATTAGGAAAATGTTGATACACAGCATTCAGTGGCAAGGCAAGAATTTTTAAAGGGTGGGAGGGCATAATTTCCACATTGTGTTCAAGCGTATATTTTTCAGCAAAACTAATTTGAAGCTCATTGAAAAACAGCAAAGGTTTTTGGGGGGTCCGGGGGCATGCTTCCCCGGAAAATTTTTGAAAACGTACATGATCTAATGGCTATTTTAGTGCTTTTTGAAGAATTTTCAGCAAAATTTTGTTTTACTTTTTTGACCCTGATTCTGAGTGCTTCGCCAAATATGACGCATTTTGTTCGCGCATTTTCGATTTATGCGGGCTTAAGGCGTAAGGCTTATTGCTATCGAGGAGACTCAAAATTATGAAAAAATTGTATACATCAAAAACATTTTCCAAAACGACTGGTGGGAGGAGGCATATCCCTCATCTTACCCCCCTAGGTCCGCCCCTGGCCATAAGCTACAAAAACCATCAAAAGAGTCTGGCATATTTCAGTCACATGGCAGCATTGATTTTGATAATTTTTTACTAAAAGACAAAGTCAAGAGGAGAGGACGAGGGGGGGGATGGCACAACGCCTCCCTTAATACGCTTCTGACAGCACTTCATCTACTTTGTGACATGATTATAATTGGAAAAGAATCAAGTTACAGCTCAGATGGCCGAGTGGTATAGAGCGCCTGTCTCCTGAGCTGTAGACTCGGGTTTGATTCCGAGTCGGGTCAAACCAATGACTTTAATTTTGGTATTCACAGCTTCCCTGCTTGACGCTCAGCATTAAAGGGACAGTGTGAAGAACAAGCCGGCAAGTTTACTTGTTGTGCCGTTGGGAAAGGCAATTAGCGGGATTCCCTCATGTTGGTGTGGTAGACAGATGGTTGGCAACTCCAAAGCGAGCTTGTATAGCGCATTGATCGCTTTCTCGTGATAGGAGGATAAGTATGCAACTAACTAACTGACTAAGTATTGCTTTTATTGCTTTTTAAAACTTGAAAAAACCAAAAGAAAAAGCGATTTTACGTTGGTACTATCTGAAAGTTATGCCGAAGAGTAATGCCCTATGGTGAGATTTGGCATCCATGTGAAGCTAACATTGCAAAATAATGTCTAATAAATTGAATAGAATTGAATAAATGACCGCTTCCGTTTCCACATCCCTGGACTGAACATTGGTATTGGTATTTATTCCAGGGTTTTTCAACTTTTTTTTGCTCATGGCTCACTGAAATGATAAAACATGACGGTGGCCCACAGTAGCGTATTTAGGGGGGCCATTGGGTCATGGCCCCCCTCCTTGACTCCGCTTTTTAGTAAGAAAGATGCCAAATGACTGAAATATGCCAGACTCTTTTGATGGTTTTTGTAGCTTATGGCCAGGGGCGGATCTAGAGGGTAGGATGTGGGGTATGCATCCTCCACCAGCCATTTTCAAAAATGTTTTTGATGTAAGTTATACAATTTTTCCATGATTTCGAACCTTTTCAATAGCGAAGCCTTACGCCCCGAGCACACATAATCGAAAATGTGCGAACAAAATGCATCATACTTGGTGAAAAACTTAGATTTAGGGGCAAAAAATTTAAACAAAATTTGCGTGAAAATTATTCAAAAAGCACTAAAATAGGCGTTGCAGCACGTAAACTTTCAAATTTTTTTCGGGGTAGCATGCCCCCGGACCCTCCTAAAGCTTTTCTTGCTTCTCAATCAGTTTCAACTTTGTTCTACCGAAAAAAAAAAACGCTTGAAAAAAAATGTAGAAATTATGGCCCCTTCTTTTAAAATTTTTCGCTACGCCACCGGTGGCCCAACAACTATTACCAAAAAGCACAAAGTTAACATAATGACATGATGGGAGACTGCTGATGTTGCTTTCTAATCAAGCTCTGCGGCCCACTGAAAACAGTGCCGTGGCTCACTGCTGGGCCATGGCTTATAGGTTGAAAACCTCTGATCTATGCTTTGCACTACCTATTTTTTGTTTTTGTTACTGTTTTAGTCTGTTGTATTCCACAAAACAGTGGACGCATTAATGTTATGCATTTACAATGGATTAACATTGGTGGTTACAATTGGGCTGGTTTTGGGCCAGTTTTGTCACTGATTGGGCTGGAAGAAAATAATAATCTGGCAACACCGCCCTGCACCTGAAGAATGAAGACGTTTGCATCGGTCGTTTAAGAGCGCAGTGTTGGTTGTTCAATGCAAAGTCCGTACTCCGTAGAACTCACGTATAAGTTGAGCGAATCATTCGTTCCATTGTTAAGGGAAACGAAAAGCTAAATACGCGAAAAATAATTTTCAACAAAATCGCTACAGCGATTTTAGACAAAAAATGGTATAACTCAGTCATTTTTCCATATTTTTTTAAAAAATAAATTTTATTACAAAGCTATTGATGTAACCTGGCGTATAAGCCAGTTCTAATGTTCAAAAAGCGATTATTAGACGCTTAATTTTGACTTAGTTAACGCTTGAAGAAAACAAAACTGTGTCCTTATTGTAAAAGTATTCAGTAGTCCAAAAGCCACGAATCGGTTAGTAAGGAAGCGAAAATGGTTACTTCTGGTTTGAGAGGTCAGAGTTCAGACCATCAGTGATTACGATTTGGTGACGACGCTCCGCTGACGAAGTTGAAGTCTTTGCTTAGCCGCGTTTTTGATCTAAATTACAGTATAGCAACTTGACGAAAAATTCAGTGAGAATATTACTTAAGTCTATCATTACATGAGTACATTATAAAAAGCATTTTGATGTTACAAAAGCAAGTACCGTATATACCCGTGTATAAGGCGACCCCGTGTATAAGTCGATAGGCATTTTAAGACAAGAAATTGCATCATTAAAGGTATTACCCGTGTATAAGTCGACTCCGCAATTTGCGAATATTTTGGAATAATTACTAGTAACTTGAAGCACAAATCGGGTAGCTGATCGAACAATTTAACACGTGCATTAAGCAATCATGTGTTTGCTACCGTATACCGTGTACTTTAACATATTTGTGTATTGCATATATGCCAGTATTAATGATGTATGGTAATAAAGTACCGGTAATAATGGAGTTTTCTTTTCATACCACGTACAACTCGACTCAGCAGCAACATGTCCAAAAACATTACCCGTGTATAAGTCGACCCCTGAAATTTTACCTTAAAATCGGGTCCCAGAAACTCGACTTATACACGGGTATATACGGTAATAGAAATATGGCTGTATGCCTGCAACTATAGCATAGGGGATCTATAACTGGCCAAAAATATCGAGCAGAAACATTTCTTACACGGATTGAAATGTTAAGCGTGCACCAACAACAAAAACCATCTATAAAGATATGCCAGCAATCAAGTGACATTCAATTGTCTAGTAGGCTGCGTTGCGCCGATGACAGACCACAAAACGTAATGACAATCCGAGGCCCCTAGCTCTTCATAGAATCATAGACTAGTGCTTTGGATATCTTCGGACTCTCATATCGTTAATTATTAACCCATCATGTTTAACATTACCTGTAATTTACTGATCACTTATATCTTTTTCTGCCGACCCAACACACGGTTCGAATGGTCTTCATTTAAGGGAGAAAGCCATTTATTTAACGCTGTTACTCTTTCAAAAAAATCAAATCTTCAATGTACTCGCGGTATTGTAGACTGGGCCCAATCGTGTAACGAGTGGCGGGGCCCTTCTTCGAGGCTTAACGCCTGAGCAACAAAGCTCCGAAGAAACGTTGCCACTGTGGCGAGCTGCGTGATTTGACCCGCCCGGAACCCGAACCCGGATCCCCACACCGAAAGCGACATCTTAGCAACTGACCTATCCGACAGGCTCACTGTTACTTTTTGACCACGTTAAATTGGTTTTGAAGTGAATACGCAAAAATTTATTTTTAAATCATGCGTGGTTGTCGCTGCCTTGCCTTGGGTATATCCTTCATATAAGCTGGCTTCTGCAATCTAAATCGGTTTATCGTAGCCTGATCAAAAGTCAAACGCGCGCATCCTATGCCACTAGCTCTAGGATACGCGCAGCCCAAGTGCTTTCCTGCGAACAGCAGATCCTAACGCTGAACGGCGGTCAAACCGGCAAATAAACAGTAAAAGGTAATACTATTGCAATTATTTTATTTTCAATTTGACAAGGTTTTTGTTATACCAATAGTGCACTATTAGGCATCTAACGACCAAATACAGAATCGCTTTAATCACAAACACTTCTGGAATGAATATTTCAGCCGACATTATCTCCCCTCTACAAATCTGAGGCGAAGTTGAAATCTACATTTCCATATTTAATATAAGAATTTAACAGCTCAGATGGCCGAGTGATGCCTCCTCTGGAGCTCTAGACTTGGGTTTGATTCTGAGTTGGGTAAAACCAATGACTATGAAATTGGTATTCCCAGCTTCCCTGCTAGACACTCAGCATTAAAGGGACAGTGTGGAAAACAAGCCGGAAAGTTAACTTGTCGTGCCGTTGGGAAAGGCACTTAGCTTGATTCCCCCATCTTGGTGTGTTAAAGAGATGTGCGGCAACTCCTAAGCGAGCTCGTTATAGTGCTTTGATCGCTCTCTCGTGACAGTAGAATAAATATTCCACTGATGCATAATACAATAAACCCTCAAAGAGAAAGAAGTTAATACATAAACCATACACATGTAACTAAAAAAATTATATATAATGGACTGGAGTCTCATTCTGCACAATCTAAAGCAGGGCTACTCAATTAGTTTTAACAAAGGTCAATTTACAGAACTTCCACGCTTGCCGCGGTCCGTTCACTCCGGAGAAAAATTACAAACACTATATAGAAAATATGGTAGCAAATATAACACATGTTACGCGAAGCAGTGAACTTGCATTGACGCTGCAGAACTAGCACTCGCAACAGAATGACACTACCGAACTAGCACTCGCTAGATTGCGAATGCTGGTTTGAAAACCACACACTAAAGTGATTGTGACGACAAACAATACTAACAAACACTACAACCTTGGGTACTAAGGCAGTCTACTGATTCAAAAATAACCAGACTGACCTAAACGTAGACTGGACCAAGTCGACTTAGACCAGGGCCGTAGTTATGCATTTTAGCTTGGGGGAGCTCATCACAAACGATTCGATAAGACGTTTAGTTTAGTCGGAAGAGCAAAGGCCCGTTAGGGCCGAGCCTTTCAAGGAGGGTCTGGGGGGGTTCTCCCCCCAGGAAATTTTTTGAAAATACAGTCAATTTCGTGCATTCTGGCGCATATCTGACGAGATTTTTTGGTCAAAATTAAAGTAAATTATTGAGAAAAACTTGGGTAAGTTTAGTATCAAAACCGAAATTAACATTCTGTGAAATTTTAGTGTTACAAACGGCTATGTTGGTGGACTAGTAAGTAATGTCAATTTTGGTCCGTCAAGGTCCATTGTCCTTGCTGGAGTGCGTATTACTCAGTATTTTTAATAGCTTTTGCATTAGTATTGTTGTGAGTTCGGTATTTCACACCTCGGCTTCAAACAATCAGTGTTTCAGTACGAGTCTCGTTTTGATTTTTTACCATCTGAATCAATTTTTTCAAGCGCAGCATTTTTAAAAACACCAAAAAACCATTGCCATGTTGGAAACTGGACTTAAAAAATTACACTATTTCAAAATTCTGAATTCACATGGGAAAAATTTCCAGTTTGCGATGAAATTTCCACTTGGAAATAAGCCGGAAAAGCATTGTTTGGGAATGAAAAATGGACATAATAAATAAATACATTGTTGTGAAAACTAGATTTGAAAAGATTGGGAAGTTTATACAGGGAATGTCACGTAGCGTCTAGGGTGAAATACGGAGAATTTAGCTTCAACGTGGCTAAGCAGAGGCCCACTGCAACCGTATAATTAGGTAACCAACGAAAACAATAATGCATCCCTGAAATGTCTTTGGAGTACTTTACATAAATTGTTACTTTTTTTGAAACTGTTACAGACCTTCAAAAAGCACTCTCTATCATAATTGATATATTTAAACGCTTTGGCCTTACTATCAATAGCAAGAAGACGGAAACAATGATCTTTAATTTTTCTGGTGCAGATAGCAACTATCCTGAATCTATATGCTCACTAAAAGGCATCAAGATCACAAACACCAAAACTTTTAAATATCTGGGATGCAAAATTGACTACAATTATTCAGAAATAGGACATTCAGAAATTAACAACAGAATAAACTCTGGTAATGCAGCTTTCCAACAACACAAAAATCTACTGAGAAACTTTCACATCAATCTGAAAACACGTATAATCTTTTTGAATGCCTATGTACGCAGCAGACTTACTTATGGTGGCCAGTGTTGGTGTGCAACAAAAGATACTTACAGTATGGCAATCTGGACAGGTGCTATCGCTTGATGCTGCGGAAGATGATTAGGGGTGGCTTTAAACGAGTTGACAAGAAAAACGATGACTATCGCTTTGAGATAACTAATCACCAATTACACTAAATTCGCCAAGCTGAAAACGTATCTCTTTACATACAAAACCAACAAGTCAATTATCTGGCCCATATCATCCGAAAACCCAAGAGACTAGGCCCGCAACCTGGGAAAATCGGTTATTAATACGTTTATATATTACCTTCTCTTCTCGCCCCCACTAGACAATTTATAAGCATTTTCTACTCGTTGCAGGCCTGCCGGGGACTATGTGGCTAGGACAAGGTCAACTATCGACAAATCTACTGTGATGTTAAGACTAAAACTCGTAAACGCAATTGTGACGTAAACTGAGCGCATTCAATTAAAACAGTGACAATATGGTAGCAGCATAGTCGCTATCTCTCTGAAACCCGTATCCCACTGAGCTGCGGCTGTTTTGCGAATGCCTGCCATTAACGTGAGTATTCCACTGAACCACGACTGTTCTGAATGAGACGCTAAACACTCGCAGTGGGGGGGGGTTGTTCGAAATAGGGTTACGTGGTTTTGTAAGATATACTGGTGCTAAAATAAAAAAAAGTTTTCAAAAGCTTGGGGGGCAATGCCCCCCCAAGCCCCCCCGCAAACTACGGGCCTGACTTAGACCGAAATTTATTTTTTGCGTGATTTGCAACAAGAACAGTTGTAAAATTGTTCTCTCGAAGTTTTGAGTTTATACGAGTAACAATTAAAAACAAGTCAGCTATATACGAGCTAAAAGTAAACTGGATCAAGTTGACTTGGTCCACTATAACGTTTGCTTTTGAGCGCATATTTTGGACCAAGTAAACAAACATTTGCCCTACTAAATTGTCGAAGCTGAACTTCGGATCTTTGAAAATCGCAATAACGCTTAGCGTGAAAAGTACGAATGATATCGTAACAAAAAGCACAATGAGTTCTTATGACGTAATAAATATGTATTCTTAAATCAAAACACTTATAACAATTTTGATGCAAGTCAGGTAGCGCAGTGTTTAACCACCATATAATATCACTTTGTAAATCAGGATTGAAATCAAATTTCAAAGTAAAAGTTCGAGCATCGGCACATGATTAGTATTCCACCAGCGACAAGCTAGCTAACGCCGATATGTACAAAGAATCGCAATTACACGACTGTAACGATTCCGCAGTAAACCGTCTGCTATCGCGGAGTCGATACAGAACTCACTCGATTGAACGTTTTGAGCGTTTGAGCGGTTTCTATTAAAGTTATAAACACAAACAAGTAACGACAATAATCGCAACATTAAACTTAAGCCTTTAATATATCTTAACTTAAATTAAATCAGAAGAAAGTACATCGCAGTTGCACAACAGTCAGCCGTTAACATTTGGTTTAAATTTACACGAGACCGACGATCAGACAAAATATGCAAATATGGTACTCACCAACTATTTCTTTCAGACGGTAATGAAAATATAAATTCAACGGATGACAAATAATGTCGAGCAATGAAAGCTCAAAGTTAAATTCTTGTCGAGCAATAAAGGCTCCAACTAGTAACTCTACACACACATTGATATCGAGCAACAGCTCTGTTATTTCTTAAAACATCTAAAGCTTATTCAAATAGAATTAATTGCACTGCAACTTGCAAATCGACTAAATAGATGCTGCTATCACCAGCATGTCAAACTCCATCTGATGAGTTGTACAATCACAATTGCGGCTAACGGAAATCAACTTCGTATTGCATGTGAACGAAGCTGTAAAACACTCAAAAGAGAAACAAATTTAATCAATGAGCTAATCGCGCATCTTTCAAGAAGCAATCGGCAATGACAACTCCCGGAAATATAAGCTGCACAACGCCAGTTACTGTGACCTAGAGTAACAAAGGTCACTGTGATCTAGAGTGGCAAACATGAAACTGAGTTCGAAATCGGCTGTAGTCGACCACCGATAGTGACGACGCTACAACGTCTAAGAGGCAAAAAAAGCAAGAAAGGTAGTTAAAGCAGATGCTTTAAAGCCTCACATTTTGACATTTGACATGGATAAAACTCTTCCTCTACCGCATCTGCACTCTAACTTAGTGTTCTACTTGCTTCAACTCCTATGGTTCAACAATTGGGAAGATTGTGAAGTCGCAGCACCGAGAAAAATCGCCCATAGAACACTAGGTAACAGCGCAACTTCATATTATTAGCATTAAGGTTGATTTGGATGCTGCGCAGAAAAAACACAACTTGAAACTTTAAATGCGATTTTCTCGAAACTTACTTTTTTAACTTGGTCCAGTCTACGTTTAGGTCTTACTTGTGAATCAACGAAATTGTGAACAAAAGGAGCAATTGAATGTCGCTAAAATCACCTACCCGACACGATCTGGAACGAACACTTAAAAGTCCGGACTCATACCGCTGTCGGCCAATTGACTAGCCCTGATACAAAGGTAGAGACTTAAAGTGGCGGCGCAATCGTTATTACTTCTGTGCGGGAGATGTTAAACGACGAAATGAAGTAAAAACGCAATAATTAACTTAACTTAAACCGACATCACCATAAACAATGATATCCATAAAATAATCTATAGCCTACATCCCGGCAGTGTACTGCACAGTGCACTCAGCAATTACAGCCTACATAAAGCTGTTGTATCATTACATAGCAAATAGCCTACACAATTACAAAGGTGCCGGTAATTGATTGAAATCTGGTCAGGGTTGGGAAAAATTGATTGTAATCGCACCAGACGGGATACGTTTCGACTATTAAATAAAGTCTCTTCAGTGGTGCTTAAAACTTCAAATCCATGAAGTAAATCCATCAACATAGGCTACAATGCATTCTACCTAGCACCTTTAAAGGTTACTTCTATATCAAACTAAAGTTTTTGGCCCCAAACAACGATACCCAATGAAAGAACCTATAGCCACTTACCCACAACCATTCAACTACAATCGCCTGGCTACATTCATGAGGCTTAGATTTGGAGCGTGTAGTTCTTTTGAAGGTTAGAATTTTTTTTTTTTTTTTTTTTCAGGAAGGTGGGAGGTTGCTATGCTGCACTGATGAGACCATAATAAGGTCGAAACGCGTCTGCAGCTGCAAATGAGTGGGTTGCCATAGGGGCTTCTAGTGATGTGGGCTAGTTAGGCTACCGGGAACTTAGTTGTGGGTTAGTGGCTATAGGTTCTTTCATTGGGTATCGTTGTTTGGGGCCAAAAACTTTAGTTTGATATAGAAGTAACCTTTAAAGGTGCTAGGTAGAATGCATTGTAGCCTATGTTGATGGATTTACTTCATGGATTTGAAGTTTTAAGCACCACTGAAGAGACTTTATTTAATAATTGATTGTAATCGATATTCGATATCGATATTCTTTACTTTTTGTTCATCGAATGCATTGGAGCCTTTACATTTTTGAATGAGTACCGAATATGGCCTTGTCTTTACTTTTTTTCGGCTTAAATCGATATTCGATAACCGATTCTTTTCTCCCAGATTATTTTATCTTATTTTAGTAAATTTAAAATGTTTGTCGATATGTCATTTCTTTTTTGCTGATACAATTTTTTTGTGCCAAAACCCCGACTGAAAATAAAACAGAGTTGCTAGAACAAAGCAGTTTTGCATCTATGGTCGCACCCGCATGCAATGTCCGGTGCTTGTCTTTATGCTACGTGACCGTGCGTGAATTTCAGAAAAGGCTTAGCGCATACGGCTAAATGCTCAATTGATTAGGCTGTAGCTAGATAGGCCCTGTATTGCGCTATGGAAGCAAAGTTAGCAGTTTAGTGGTAGTGTAGGTATATAGGTACCGGTAATTTTACTGCTTTATTGGTGGCTTACTGAATTAGTGATCAGCTGGTTGCCTGCTGTATTTTGGTTTCTTGAAAAACTATCATAGGCCGACCCAGTACCGGTACCAGAAGTAACGGAGACGGAAACTCAAGGTTGATATGAGTTGCTACCAGGGATGCATTGGCAATTTTTTTTTAGCCGGAACGCAAGCTTAAGACGCAATATGTCCAAGTTTTGTGACGTCGTCATATTTTTGTCCTCATTTAATTGTAAGTTATTATGAAATGCCGTCCTACGGCTGAGTGGCATACCCCTGTAAGCGATAGGAGGTGCGAAAAAGCTAAATGATTGTCTGGTGGATGCCGATCCTACTGCTTTAAACTCGAACCAAAAAATCATCGGCAGTTGTTGACATAGTTACACGTTCAATATCGAAAGTGAACTAAGTTATGCTGCCAATGAAATTAAATTCACGAAGCAGCTGGCGAGTTGTAAAGATAAAATATATCGCATAGCCTATTAGGTTATAACTAGCATACGTAAACTAGTCAAAGTATTAAGAGTCTCTCAGCTACTTCACCAAATGTAGCTAAAAACTTTGCATGTTAAATCAGGAAAAAACGAGGTCTAATTCTCTAAATTTGATGTGTCACAGCCAATCTCAACCCACTATATCGGTTGTTATTTACGATGCGGAGCGCACTTGTAGTTAGGGCATAAAGTCAAATCTTGGTATTATGTCACCCAATGGGACTGAGGTAAAATGGCATAGTACCAAGAGCTTGCTGCAGCATTGACGGAACAATAAACACAATTACACAACGAACAAAAGGATAAACGACTACTGTGAACAAAAGTACACTTTGTGCAGTACACGTAATGTACAGTATTCCCCAAGTAATTCGCATGTTCTCAAGATTTCGTTTTCCAGGCGATCACTTGATTGCATCACACCCAATTTCTCGCTTCCATGCCGCATTAATTAGGATGCCAGTATGCCACGCTCTGTTTTTGTACAGTACATTGTCATGTAACAAGGCTGTGTTTTATCCACAAAACTGTATACAGTACAGTATCCATAAATCTCACATGGCATAGTAGCGAGTGTAAGGGGTGGCATTGTAAATTTATTCCCTATTCAATTTGTATTGAATGTTGTTGGGGGTGATTAAAAGTGGTATAGTATCGAGAGTGGCATAGTAACGAGGTGGTATAGTAACGAGATTTGACTGTATTAGCTTACAACAGTGGTAATTATTAAAGGAGATAAAAGTCATTAAAGTTATATATTTTTTTGGTAGCGCAAAAACTTATGAAACCGATAATCGCGAAAAAACTACGTTGATGCGAGGTCTATTTAAGGAGATATAAAGTCATAAAAAGTCATATTTTCTTTTTCAGGTCATAAAATATAATCATTGATTTTTGTTATGAAATACAAATTATTAAACCCCAGTACCACCGTAGTAGGCTTTAAACTTGATAGGCTAATTTTAGGTTGAGAGGGGCAATGAGAACTTTTGAAGTTTTCATGCCGACTTTCACGAAGCATTTGAAATGACTTTTTTATTGTTAGTTTGGAAAAAAGTTATGCAAAAACGATTGTGGAGATGAGTAGACCAGATGTTTCTCCAGGAATGTATGCCAAGTTGTTGGCGCACCAGCCTACATCAGCGTCTGTAGAACGATCATTTTCGATGTAAAAATCCATGATTCATGAAAACCGAAATTTTACCGATGCGCACGTCGCATTCTATTGGAAAATTGTGTTCAACGGTTGTATATCTTACTTATTGTATAAGATGCACATTTGAATTTTTTTACTGATTTTCTAGAGAATTCTTCGTTCTTATGAGTATGTTCTTGTTCAAAATACATGTTTAGACTTAGATACTATGAGATGTTAATTACGGAAAACAGCATAAATTTGCTGTTCTAAAAATAAGTCATATAAAGTCATATATTTACTGTCGGTATTACGAATTGCCACTACAATCTCTCGGCCATAACGCCAATAAGTACATAAACGTTACGTAACGTAGTAACGAAAGCGTGAAGGCAAGAAACACTGAAATAATCAAAAACAGGACAAAACACGTAGCGTAGCGCAATATATTATCTTACAAACAAAGTAGGTAGCATAGCTGGCAAACCGGAACGCCGTTCCGGCAGCTTTATTTTGAACCGGAACGCCGTTCCGGTGCGTTCCGGTTCCAATGCAACGCTGGTTGCTACTAGTGTATAAAGCTCAGCAGTGAGACCGCTTGACTATTGAATTTATTAATAAAATTGCTTAACAAATTCCAGTTTTTGTTCGATCTGTCGTTATACCAGGAGGCCTGCGCTCTATAACTACTCAGTACTTAAAGTTGAGCAAAAAGTAATAGCCGAAGCTGGTCTTGCAGGCACGTGACGTCCGGAGTGTGGGAGGGGAACTACAAAAAAGTTGTTAAGGGGAGTCCTCCAAAAACATTGTTAAAAGACATTATCTACAATAAAGTCACACACACTCGGCGTGTACTGTTAATAATTGACACTTACAGTCAAGTGCGCAATGTATGGAAACGAGTCAGTCTAACAATTTTGGGGAGCAAAATATTTTGGGGGCTTGTAGTCCTTGGGGACAGGTATGCGGTGTGCAAGGGTTGTGGTATCACTATGAGCTTTGAGCCAGCCTGTAGGGCTCATGACTTTTTCATTTACAGCAAAGTATAAAAATTGGTGTTAAAAATAATAAAGCAGCATGAAAGCGCAAAATAGCATATAACGTCATATTCTGTACACCTTCCTTGTTTGAATGTTTTTTCTCGCCTGGTTTCTGCTTGTATAAACACAAGCTTGTTTACCCTTCTAAAGATTTTAACGATCTCCACAAAGCCTTAGAACTCCCCAGTCAATTTTTATAAGCACATCAATCGAATGATAGATATCCAAACGTATAGTTGCTGATATTGATAAATGTTGAGGACAATCAAGACTAGGCGCAAAGCGCTAACCCAGTTCCAAACTAGTGCAACATTTAATACGAAATTGACAAATTGTACGTAAGTTACTCTTATAGTAGAAACATGTTTTACACAGCATGTAAGGCTTGCAAGCCCGGTAAACTACTGGGACCATAAGTAATGATTAAAAAGAACTTGGCCCTGAAGAGCAGTGCTTTCATAGGGCATGGGGCGAAGACCCGAAAAATTTTATCACTTGGCGTACCAAATTGCATTTAAATTAAAAGAAAACACTATCCGGGTCCATCTTGTTCGATTCTGATCAAAGGCCAAATGGTCACTGCTGTGGTTTAAATGTTTAACCATCCGTTCGCTTAAAATGTTTTATCAGCATCATTGCTTTTGTCATTTCTATTATTTGGCGCTGAGGTTCGCAATAATAGGCCTATATTCATTCCGTAAACCTGCACCAGCAAAACAATCGTATTTCTCTTTTAATCTTAACTATGGACAAAAGCAAATTGCAAAGCCAAAATGGAAGAGTCGCCAGAGAGTTGAGAAACTAGCATCTGACAAAATTTGTGATTCTGACAAGTACCAGTAACTTTGCTTGCAAATGTGCATTTGGTGTCAACGCTAGGTTTGCAGTATTTCAAAAAAGTTAAAATTACCATGCACATATCGAATATCGATTACAATATTCTTTATACTTTACTTTTTTAAACTACCATCGAAATCGATTATTTGAGCCAAACCGACTAGTTGGCGTAGTGCTAGAACACATCGGGGCGGGAGGTTTTGGGTTCGATTTTTGGGCCGGTACCGGCCGTTAGCTCAGTTGTTAAGCGCACAGGTTATTGGTGCGGAAGGTCTGGGGTTCGATTACCGGTATGGTCAAATCGGCACAGTGTCGCCAACAGCTTGCCATTGCTGCGACGTTTCTGTGTTACTCAAGCGCTAAGAGATGGGCCCCAGTGACATTCGCAGTAGTCGGGAGTCAGCACTCCTTTTCCCCTTTGACAATTGCTGAAAAAATGATACCTTTTTTTTTTAAAACGAACCGACTTTTCTTCATGCGGAGCTTGCCGAAATTGCTATCATGTTTTCATCCCAAACAACACCACCCCCCACAAAACATTTTAGCGTAAACCATTCCCTTACAAGTACAATGATCATCCCTCCTTACGTCTGCGTGAAAAGTTGTACCATCCCGCCATAAGTGCTTTTACAACTTGAGCACTGATTACGATGCAATGCTACAATACCGGTACCAGGTGGTCCAACTTTTCTGTTGTGTTTTGCTTGAAGAGCATTTTTGTCATTGATGTTGCTGTGAAACAGTTAAGAAGTAGGAGTTTCCTTAAATGCGGTGTATCTGCAGTAACTATGGCTGCACACATATTTTTTTTTTTAATCAAATCAAATTTTGATTATACTCGATTCATTAAATTCGTTGTTGTACCGAAACGTGGTAGCGAGTGGCAGGGCCCGACGCCGCGGCTTAGCGCCTGGGCAACGCAGCTCCAAAGAAACGTCGCAGCGGTTGCGAGCCGTTGGCTACACTGTGTCCGATTTGACCGGCCTGGGAATTGAGTCCCAAACCTTCCCATGGATAGCAAAATCTTTTAACACTACGCTATAATCGCCCGGTTTTTTGAGAAATTTTATTAAAATATAAAAAACTAAATTGACACTGCTCTAAGTGCCAAAAGTAAGATAAAAATACTGCCAAAGACGACCATAGACCAACGAAAGATTTGAAGAGGTCTAGGGGCGAAACGAGGGGAGAGACAACATTGTTTTTTCGTACCGTAAGCTGACTATCTCAGGAGCTAGAGTTCTTCGTTTCCCATAGACACTCCGATTATGTGTTTGAAAGCATCTGATATCGATGCTGTGATTTGGCAGAAAAATGCTTAGATAATATCGATGCTGTTTTTGACTTTAATCAAATGATCAGGGATTCCTCTCGCGCATACTTTATTTTAGTTTAAAAACGTTTTGGTTGGGAGGGCAGTTTTTTCTTATGCTCCAATATCTTCACTTTTCAAATTTCAAGCGAGAAACTGCCCCCTTCATAACGTAACAAGGTTTAGCCTATATGCGTTGTTTATATTAATGTTGTTCTTAAAAAAGTTTTTTTGGAGAGAAGGAATTGCTTGTTTTACCCCCTGGGTGCACCCTGTTTGTGACGTTGCGACAGCTAGCCAGCCTACTTTAGTCAATTAACCTTCCTATGGCCCAAAAATAATTTCAACTAAAATTTTTTCAGAAAATTTTTAACCACGGCCTGACAGCTTGAGTTTCTGTGAAACCTTTTCTCTCCTTAAATGAAACGCAAAGCATTAAGCAAAAGTGTGAATGAAATATCTTTGTTGCTTCCTTAGTTATGCCATTATATAGCTTAATCATGGTTAACTGCAATTTAGGCTGGAAACATTTCAATACGATGCACTTTAATACCTCTAAACTACTGTAATTGTAACGTAGTATCTTTGCGTCATCACGATGTGACGTCACTGAACCCCCCATTGAAAAATCCTGCGTACGCCACTGATTTTTACGCTAATTTGAACGAAATCCATTTTGGCACGCTCAGCGTTTGCTGAAACTTACGCCAAATGTAAACAAGGCTTTAAAGAGGTTTTACGTGAATACAGGTCTCTTGATGAAAAGATCTTACCTTCAAAAAATGATGAACTTACCTGCAGTTTAGTCGAACCTTATATTGAAGTTAAAGACGGTCGTTATGAAATACCGGTGCCTTTCAAATCTGAGGTGCTTAAAACCTTGCTTAATCCTGCGGACGTGGGAACTCGTGAGCGTTGTGGCAAGCAACCTAGTTTACTCGATTTGTGGCTAAAAGGACCATCTTTTCTTATGCAAGGTGACTTGGATGTGAAAATGGCTGAGCAGCCTGTTGTTGTTCAAAAGGTTTCTTGCTCCATGGAGCTTTTACCTGACTCGAGCGACTTCGCCTTGGACAAGCTTATCCAAGCCTCTCCCAATCTTCATACTCTGAAGAAGCGGTGTGCCTACCTTACTGCGTTAGTAGAGTTTATGACTGCTAAAAAATTAAACACGCCTTTTCAGAAACCTTGCCTTGACTCTAGTTATTTAGATAAAGCCTTTATTAAGATTGTTAAATTTTTTCAATCTCGTTGCTTCGGGGGCGCTGTTGAACTGTTAAGTCAAGAGTCACCAGATGCCTTTGAATCTATTGTTAAAAAGTTGAATTGCAGAGTGAAAGACGAGGCTTCAATTCGCCGCGTAAGTGAGCTTAAAACTTTGAGAAGGTTGCGACCTTGCGTTGGTTCGGATGGTTTGCTGCGCATCGAAGGCCGCTTGGAAAACGCAGAACTGCCTGTAGACACCAAACATCCTTTTATTTTGCCGGGCAGGCACCAGATTACTATAGATTGATTGTGTTACATTATCATAACTTGACAGGACGCGGTGGATCCTCCTATACTTTAATGAAGACTCGCGAGAGGTTTTGGGTTATTCATGGGGTGGCTAGTGTTAATTTTATATCGCTGACTGTGGCAAGTGTGCCCTGTTAAAGGCTAAACCCATTCGTCAACTTATGAGTGAGTTACCCTCGTGTCGTGTCACTGCTTGCAACAAGCCTTTTAAATTTACTGGCTTGGATTTTTGAGGACCTTATTTATTTCGACAGGATCGAAGTGAGTGTAGGGCTTGGGGGTTGCTGTTCACTTGTCTCAGTACGTGGTGCCTTCATGTGGAGCTCGTGACCAGTCTCGATTTGAGCAGCTTTCTTCGCTTTTACGCGCTTCACTAATCTTCGTGGCGCTGTAGATATGTTTTATTCGGATAATGCTTCGACTTTTTGCGCCGCATCTAAAAAATTGCCTAAACTCCTTGCTTCTTCTGAGTTCTGTAATGAGTTGCGCAAATCTGGAATTAATTGGATCAAAATTCCCCCTTATTCCCCCTCTCAAGGCGGAAGCTGGGAATCGATGGTGAAGCTATTTAAGAATTCTTTAAGCAAAGTTTTGTTTGATGCTCGTAGGAAACCTTCACTTATTGAACTCCAGACCTTTTTCTTTGACGCAGTCAGAATTGTTAATGATCGACCACTCACTACCCCCAGCGACCAGCTTAACGACTTGTGCCTTATCACCCCGTCCTCTTTTTTGGGACAGCATTTAGCCCCTAATACTCCCATTTGCGATGTGCATGATAAAGGGGATTTGCGAAAAGATTGCGTGTACAATTCCACGTTGGTACAGCGTTTTTGACGTTCTTGGATCTAAGGTTATCTACCTACGTTGCAGGGACGAAATAAATGGAGGACCTTGAAAAAGAATCTTGTCATTGGCCAATTGGTTTTGGTGGGTGACTCTGAGGACATCTCTGGTCGTGGAGCTTACAAGCTTGGCAGAGTGCACCGCTTGCACCCCCAAATTTAGCAGGGACAAGAAGTTGTCAGGCGGGCTATTGTGGCTATTTTGGGTAAGGCCCCGGGAGAACTTGAATATGTGCTTAGGGATCTGGCGAAGATAGCTCCTGTTTAATTGTAGGCCTATTGTGTTGTGCTTTTATCGTTTTGTATTAAAGGAATGCCTTTTTTTGTGATGTTTTTCGTTTTGTTCACATGTTCAATGAATATTGAATCATAACTTAATGTCTGGGCTGAATCGATGGTGAACTAATAAATAATGCTGACATTTAATAAAATCTTTTATAGGATGCCACGTTTTTTACCTTCTTGCTTAGCTATTGCTTTTTGTTCCATATGTTGCACTTTATTTAATTCAACACTTTTATATGTTCATGGTTAATGGTTATGTAGGCCTACCAAGAATGCTAACTGTTTTTCTGTATCGTCTCGTGCTTTCACTGTTTTATTATTTAAAACCCACAAAAGATTTGTTTCAAAGGGGGTGCTATGTTCCAGCACGATTAAAAAACTTATTTGGTAATAATCCTCACCAAGATTCAAACCCTCATTTCAACCTTGTTGCTTGTGTGTTGTCGATGACGGGCACTCAGACTCGCAGCTGCAAATTCCTTACAGTAAGCAACCTGCTGTAATTCCACGCTTTTTTTGCAACCTTTTTCTATTTTTATGCACTGTTAACTGCTATAACTGACACCCAGTGTTGTCAGATTGGAACTATTTGTTCTAGATCCAGAAATAAAATCAAGCGCTTAGAACCAAAATTTTCAATTTAGAACCTAGTACTGTATTTAAAACCAAAGCGATGCTTTTGGAACGTTCCAGAATTTTGGACAGCGCACCTGCGAAACCTACAGTTTCTGGCATACGCAGGATAAAATCTACTTCTTCCAACTTTTGGAAAAGAAAACCTTTGTTTGGCTCATCACACTATTTTGGTCGAGAAATCGGCATTCAAGCATAAAATGTTTTCCAAAAAGAGCGCTCTCTCTTCTGATGAAACTGTGAAAAGTGCGTGGCCGCGACATAGGAACTTTGATCAGCAGCGGCGCGCGCCTTCAGATGTTCCAAACTTATCCTGAGTTAAATAAAAAACAAATAATAATTTTGGTTTGTAAGCTAAACCAAAGTTATAGAAGTTTGTCTGGCAAGTCGTGGGCTGATCTTCACGATGTTGATTTTTCTTCATTTAGAAGCTGTTTTGAATTTTCGGAAATCCTTGATAAGGAAGAGACTAGATTAAGTCAGATAACCCAGTGGAACTATATGGACTATATGATACCGGTAACTCAGACGTCAAAACTGTAGTGGCTAGTGATGGTGGTATTGCAATACCCAGGTAGTCAACTTACTGAAACAGGCCAACTCGACAAGTTGCCTAGATTAAAGCTGAATGTTTAGTTGCCCTATACCCAGGTAATGAGTTTACTGAAAGTGGACCTACTCGTATAGGCCTACTTGTCTGCACTAGACTGCTAGACAGGTTTCTTGAGCTAAAACTAAATGTTTTTTCAGTTGCAGTAAATTGATGTGATCATTAGGGTTATGACAAAAAATGAATTGTCCTGACCTGCTATGGCAAAAGATGAACTTTTCAATATGTATTATGATAATAATAACGATTTTTGAGAATTAAAAAAAAAAACACCCACCTACGAATATTTCCAACCCCACCTACCCCCATTTTTAACGTTTTTTTAGATTTTATACTTTATTATTTTATTATGACATCTTATTTTTAAAAGGTAAGTTACTATGAGGGGCATCTGTTTGTGGTGTTTACTTAACCGTGCCGTAACAAAAAAGGGTTTTTATAACCAGCTCAAATGGCCGAGTGGTGAGAACGTCCGCCTCGGGAGCTATAGACTCGGGTTTGATTCGATTCGGGTCAAACCAATGACTTTAATTTTGGTATTCACAGCTTCCCTGCTTGACGCTTAGCATTAAAGCGATAGTGTGGAGAATAAGCCGGCAAGTTTACTTGTTGTGCCGTTGGGAAAGGCACTTTGCAGGATTTCCCCATCTTGGTGTGGTAGACAAATGGCTGGCAACTCCTAAGCGAGCTCGTATAGCGTATTGGTCGATTTCTCGTGATAGGAGGATAAATATGCAACAAAATACTAATACTATGACGCTTTTATTGAAGAAAAAAATGTTGGTAATAGACTGTTAGTGTTATATGTCTAATTTATATGTGCAGAGTGTTTGACTAGTGCGATGTATTGAAGTAGCGTCAAGTTTGTATTTGCTGCGCTTAACTTGTAAAATTGCAACTCTAATACAGGGATATCTAGAACAACGTCAAAACTGTAGTGTTCTAGTTGTTCTAGTTCTAGATATCCCTGCTCTAATATTTGGAACTATTTAGAACCTTTTTGAGGTCTAACCTGGAACCTCTTGCGGAAAGCAATCTGGCATCCCTGCTGACACCTTGGTTCAGACACTTTGTGTACGTGGAGCTTTAAGTTCAAGCTATTTTGTTTTGGAGTCGTGATTGCAGTAAACCGAGTCAACCTTGATTAATTTTTGCTGCAGTCGCTGGTGACATTTCCGTGGGATTTTATTTATTAAAGATATTTTATTAAGTTGGTTGGATCTCTTGCTTATAGTCGCCAGTAACAAGTGCGTGAAGGATCGCCGAAAAGCTGCAAAACTCATTCCGCAACACCCGCTCTACGGTACGTTTGACTGGAGTGCTTTGCACTGTTGGTGATGTAGAGCTGATATAGCCTCCGACCCAACAAGATTGAGTCGTCATGACTTCCCGTCTAGTAGGCCAGGAAGGACATTGCTTTTTTACTTATTTATAAAAACCAAACTATACTATGCTACTGCTCTCTGCAATCGATTTTATTCTTTCACATTAAAGCTGGAACAACCACTTATATTAGAGCAGTGGTGGGCAAGCTTTTCACACGAAGGGCCAGATTTCGAAAAACTGTTAAAGCTGCTTGATGGTTTCTTTACAAGCAACAAATTAAAGCGTTAACAAGCAAAATTCAACCAAAAAACTTGGAAACAAATGGCAACACCTTAAACCTAAAATCTGGATTCATCTTGTGCGTAGCGCCTTCGCCGCTTTAAAAAAAATATAATAAATTATGCGTAAACTGACAATCAATCTCACAATGAATAAAACTTAACAGCTTGCAGAACAATGCATCTGTGATCCTCGTTATCTAAACTAAACCTGTAGGGTGTAGGCTCTCAGCTGCTTCTTTTGGAGCTGATTTGATTTAATTTTAAGCTGCCAGACCGAACTACATGCTAGAGCACGTCTTGTCTCTCATCCAGGCCACCACGTTATCATAAACAGTCGCAAGAGCACGATCACGTGCCCCTTCTGAACAATGGCAGTTATTCTAAACTTATACTGTAAGCACCTGACCATCTCGGAACAGTTAGAAGTTCGAAATTAAGTCAAATTGCTATGAACACAGGAGTGGCCGACTTTTTTCGCGATTGCGATTGTGGCGCGAGTGGTACATAAAATTGTGACGCAATAAATGGCATTCCGGAATTAAGCAACGCTTGTGGTTCTTGTGGGCTCACGTTACCACAGCGGCACGACCGCAGATCAAGGACCAAGGTTAATCTATAAAGCTAAAAAGTTGACGAACCAATGGGGGAGGAGGCTTTGAACCCTCGAACCCCCTTGCCTACGCACTTGGTTATCATTAGGGCGAGTTTTTGTTGCACTAAAAAAGAAAAAAGTTGCGAATATTTTTAGCAAAAGTTGCAACTTGCAATTATTTTCAACAAAAAGGTGTAAAGTTGCATGAAAGAATATAACGAGCGGTGAAATCAGTTGTCAAAATTTGTGTCTACTATTGACATGAACATGATTTATTTACATACACTGCTAAATATTTCCAAACATCGTCCTGAGCAAAGTGACTGTCTAGAGCTAACACCAGCTTTGCCCAGCATGCTGAAGCTCATAATTACAGAATACAGCGAGCCTATTGTTACAGAATAAATGACTGGAAGATCGCATTCATTACGCGTTTAGCTGTTCTGCGACAATTATTGCGTGCATTAAAACAAAGTAGACGTAACGCAGATTTACCTACACCTGGGAAATTATTAGTAAAATTACACTTGGCTGTTCATACTTTTTTGCAAAATTTTTTAAAATATTTTGTAAAAGTTGCAACAAAAAGTTGCCTTTAAAAACCAAAAAGTAGCAAAATAAAATTTAGGCAAACAGCTTCATACATGCTGTAATTAAGTTTTTTGTTGCTTAGGAAGCTTCCCGAAGCTGTAAAAAAAGTTGCAGAAACTTGCCCTAGTCATCATATTATTTCTATAGCTAGAACCACCCATCGACATGTTGGCAAAACGGTCGTATATTTCTTGCATTGGAAAACTTGTTAACTCCAATTTTCTTCTTGCTTTACCCAGTAGACTACTGGTTACAATACACTTTTTCTTGGCATATAATCAATCAATCATTTTATTTCTGAACGCCAATACGCTGAAAAGTAACGATAGCACAAGCACACAAATTTCAAACTAAAATTGATGAAGGCGTGGAAAAGAGCGCGTGCAACAAAACGTGGAAGCGTTGAAACATGCAAGTCAAGACTGACTTAGCATGGTTGCATATAGTCGTTATAAAATCTTTATTTAGATCTAAATTTCAATCAATCAATTTTCTGGACCCGCTTATCCTTGGGGGGTCGCGGGAGCAGCAGCTCGAGTTGGATCCTCCAAGCATCTCGATCCTCTGCAACAAAGGATAAATGCTCTGCTGGGATGCCAAGGCGAGACCAACTAAGATCTTCTACGTAATCTCGCCATTGAGTTCTGGGACGGCCTCTAGGCCTTCGACCAATCGGTGTTGAACAGATCAGTTTTTTGGCTGTTCTTTCCTGGGACATTCGTGTCACATGTCCATACCAACGCAATTGCGATCTTTCTAATCGGAGAAGCAGCGCTTCGATGTTTAGAGATTCACGAATATCTGCACTTTTAACCTTGTCCAACAAGGTCAAACCGCTAATTCTTCGCAAGAATCCCATTTCGGCTGGCTTGAACTCGAGACCTCACCTTCTCATTCATGATCCAACACTCATGGCCATAAGTCAAAATAGGAACATAGACCGATCTGAAAATGGATAGCTTTGCCTTGGTGCAAAGCTCCCGTTTCAGTACCACGGATCGGTGGAGCTGGCGCATTACTGCACTTGCTTTTCCGATGCGGATATCCAATTCGCTATTTTGTCTGCCGTCACTTGTGAATGAGACGCCGAGGTACTTGAATTTCTCTAACTGTTTGAGTGGTACTCCATCAATTTGGAGAGAGCACTGCTTTGGTTGTCTGGACAGGCACATGGTTTCTGTTTTTGTTGTACTGATTTTCATTCCGGCAACAGAGCATTCATCCGAAAACCTGTCAAGAGCTTGCTGGAGACCATTTTGGGTAGAGTCGAGTAGCACAAGATCATCTGCAAAAGACAGACGTTGTACAGTGCATTCACTGATCTTTACTCCGCCACAAGACTCACTTTTCTTAACTATTCTATCCATATAAATAAGGAACAGAATAGGTGAAAGAGAGCAGCCTTGCCGTAGTCCCACACTGACTCTGAAAGGTTTCGTCGTTGCACTGTTAACACGAACACAGACCTCGGAATGCATATACAGCGACTTAATGGCATTTAGTAACTGACCATGAATGCCATACTGCAACAGCACCGCCCATAGCTTGTCTCTAGGAATGCGATCATATTATGCTTTTTCAAGATCAACAAAACATGCATTGATCTCTTTTGCATATTCCCACGACTTCTCAAAGATTTGCTGCAAGGCAAAGATCTGATCCATTGTGCTTCGGCCAGGACGAAAGCCACACTGAGCATCCGTTAGTTTAGGCTCGACTACTTCACGGCATTTCTTTTCAAGGCATTTGGCATAGACCTTACCCGGGACACTGATGAGAGATATGCCCCTATAATTGGTGCATTTTCTCTTGTCTCCTTTCTTGTGGATAGGTATTATCACACTAGTTTGCCATTGCTTTGGTGCTTGCCCAGTGCTACAAGCCACTTTACAAACTTTTGTTACTTTAAATCAGAGCAACGACAACTTGATTTGCGTTTGGATCTCATCGTCTTCATCCAAAGCTGGTTGAGTTAGCAAGCCTGCTATGCAATACAAATAGCCATTGACAAGTGGTCGGCCTTGAAATTGAGAAAAGCACTAACTTTTACGTTAGGCAAAATAGCTTTTTAAAGGCGAATTAGCGACAGGGGACTTCGCCATTACAAGCAAAATCAAATAACTTCATCAACATAATCATTCTCAGTTTAGAAATAAACAAAACTCAAAAGCAATGGCAAATTTTGCTTTGAAATTATGCCAGTTCGAATTTGGATGAGATAAAGGTACCGGTACAAAAAAAGCGCCCTAAGCCGATTTAGATTAAATTTCGGTTCATGTTACGATCGCGTAATCTGTTCATATCCTCGCACTATTTTATTTTGCTCATCTGAGCTAGGACACACAAAATGGTATCAAACACTTTTAAACTGCAACAAGTAACGAACAAGGCATAACAAGCACATTATAGGCGCTTACGCAAATATTCTCGTTATTTCACGATACCCTAACGCCAGCCGCTTACATCTCTATAGCCTTTTAAAGTTAGTTTACACTTAAAATTTCTGCATGTTATTGTTATTTTCAACCGACCCCCACCTCCTCAGATACTCTATTGTAACACAATTCCACAATAACTTTTAAATATAGGCTATCTACGTTACATTTATTTTCGCTCGTTTTTAATTTTTTTGGAAGGTTGTTTGGGGGGGGGGGGGGCATCGCCCTTCCCCCCCCCCCCCCCCCCTAAATACGCTAGTGGTTGCAACCATTCTTTTCGAAGAATAAGGCCTACCTCCTGCGCTGGAACGTTGTGTTGTCCAGCCTTGATAGTCGTTGAAAGCAATCGCTTCATGACATCACAACGCGACTCCAGCAGCTTCAACAATACCCATTGACTTTGTCCTGGTTTGTATTTTGTGTTTGTCGTAGGTTCAAGCGCAACCCACCAGAAAAGTTTGACTACCGGAATTATTGCATCACAATGAAAGTTTCTCGAGATTGATAAGCAAGTTGAATAGCTCAGAAAAACATGACAGCAATTTCGGCAAACTCTGTATGAAGAAAGGCGGATCGTTTCAAAAAGAGAGATTTTATTTTTATTTATTTTTAAATCGTAGATGGGAGGGTTTTGACCCCCAACCCCCGTGCGTACGCCACCGGCTAGAAGAGTACCGGTTGATATTTCTCTGGCACAAAAAACGAAAGGCTTTTTTTTATTAAAACCGCGTTTCCGCGGTAGCAACTATTGTTATTCTAGCGGATTAGCGGATTGACTGAAAAAATTAGCTTCGATAATCAGTCCGCTAACATTTTTGAACGTTAGCTGAACAGCTAATCCGCTAGTGAAAAAATTAGCTTCTCTAATTAGCGGATTAGCGATTTGTGCCCACTTATGGTACCTCTCTTCATTCAAAACAACACTTTTTGCCCTATCTGCTACTGATAATCTCCTCTTTTTGCCCAAATTTCTAGCACTAAAATTTGAGTAAACGTGAATATTTTTTGCTTACAAAACCAGAAATGCGCGAAAAATCTTGTCATTTAGGCTTGACAAGTATCATTTAATGTTCAAGGAACATAAAAGGCAAGTGCGACATAACGTTAGCGTGAGTTTTAATATTTTACAACATAACTTTAACTTTTATCAATGTGGTCTTAAACTTTTGCACGCGACAGTAGTCGCGAAATTTCGACGACAACTTTACCAAACCCATTTAAAACCTTTCTTTTTAAAAGCAAAAAAATATATTTCACGCTTGACTAAAGTCGCATTGTTTCGGACAAGCAATATGATTAGTCAGCTGAGCCGAAAGAGAATGACGACACAAAAGTTGTTTGTTCACGCTTTGTCGGTGACGTCTCTGCAGAGATGCCGCAGCGGTACGAGTTGCCAGTTGCTGCATCGAACTCGTCGAACAAAGAAGGTTTGAGTCGGTTGCTGAACTCGTGGCGTAGCAGCAGAGTTGAGCCGGTTTTGGATTGGAAAGGCATTGCGGTATAGTAAAATAGACTAGCCTAGTAGGCCTAACACTAGCAGGAGGTTCTTGAAATGAATGCAACTGCTGAAAATGAAATGCGGACGAGCGATACAGTGATAGGCCAGCTTGGATTGGCAGTTAGGGGAGTCTTACTAGGTCTTTGTCAGCGACATGGCCTAGCGGTACCGCGCGTAGGTGACAGATCCTACGTGACGGGTTCGATTTGCTGCTGTAGCCTATCGTATTTGACATATGCAACGGGTGGCTGCTGACTCGAAGAGCGCAAGCTCACTTCGCAGTCTCCCTCAATTACTGTTGAATTTTCAGTTCAATATAATTATTTGGAAATAACCTCAGTTATTTATTTTTTATTTTCTATAGCTTGGTCCTGGTAGGCAATGTCGCTATTTCTCTTTAATCATCCATTGAGTTTTTTATCAGCAATATGATTCAAGCACTGAGGGACTAAGTTGTAAGCAGAATAGATTCTGCTGATAAAAAACATGCCAGTATGCATTGATAAAATGGGTTGATAACAGCAGGTGGTGAAAAAAGTGTAAAATTCCTAGCCCACAGGCCTAGAGATGTATAGCAAATTTCAACAGTCACTAATATGGGAGCAAGTACAAATTGAAACAGGTGAAAACAATCTTAAGTTGGTCTAGTAAGTTTACTTGTCTTTTTTTTTAGACGATACCAGTAACCTACTAGTAGACTAGCCTAACCTATTTGTTTCTGCTAAAAAATTTAAGGCGGTGTCTGGAGCACCAGTGGCCTTTTTCTTATGAAATTGCTCTTTGTACACACCAACCCCTAAGATGCATTAACTTTAGGTCTTTAACCTTATCCTCAATCTCCTTCCCTAACTGCACTCTGCCCTAATTCAATGTTTGAAGTTACTGCATGCCTATGCTCATGACGTTATGCCAGCTTGAAACCTAGGGATGGGCAATGTGGAACTCAAAATTCGGTGCGATTCAAATCCTGAAGTGTTCGGTACGCAAAATTTTAGTTATCCGAATAGCCTATATGGGTTCACTGGTTCAGATAAAATGATGAAAAATTTTATTTATCCGAATATCTGGCTTCAGCAGGGCTGACTGTGACAGTGCTAAGGTCCAGGCTGACTGCACGCTTGAGGTGTTGCTGAAAATAAGATACAATGTGTGACTGATTCTAGTGAATTAAAAAATTTAGTGCTCCAGATTGGGTTTTCGGATTCGGTTTTGTTCTGGAACAGTCAAATGTTCTACATTGCCCATTGCTAGTGACACCAATGTCATGTGAAGAAACAAATGAGCAGTTTGGTGCAGCAGCATTTTGGTAATAGAAGCCGGGCTGGTGCTCTAGATACTACCAGAATTCAATTTTTGACGTAATTTGCTGTGCGGTTAATCTTTTTAATTTACGGTTAAATAATTGTTTATTTACAGTATATGTGTCTGTTTAGACCACTCACTGGCATAATATGATATTGACTGTCAAACCTTAAATTGTGATACTAAAAGCTAAAGAGCGTATGGACTACTAAAAATGATAGTAGACCTTCTGCCACTGTTATTACTGTGTTTGGGCTTAAGTTTCAATTAAGCTGTTAAAGGGAGCATACTGGTACTGGTATAGGTTGCGTAGCAGATGTTGTGTTGTTTTTAATGGGCAAAAAGGCATTTGCTTAATTATGATTCTGCAGTTCTGGCTCAGATGAACAAGTCTAGGCTTGTTCAGAAATTACGCCTGGTTTTTACTTTCGTGTAGTTAAACATTATCACTTGCATTTCTGATGTTGCAGTTTCACTTTCTGAGGCTGGCAACCAGAATTATGTTTTTTTCTGCTACAGTAGGCCTATGCCTATAAATTTTGGTTATCGAAAATGTCAAAATTTAAAAGTTTTTTCATTCTAACTTCATTTTTTTAACATCATTCCCTGTGCTTATACTGTACATTCAAAAAGTCAAACTCTATTTAGTCACTGTGTTTTCCTGGCAGCCATAAAGTTCAATAAAATTTTCTAATTTTCTCAGTTAAATCAAGCATATATACGCTTTTTACCCTGATACATCCCCTTTCAGTATTACATTGCTTTGATCAGACTCTGCTCCATCATCCAAGTTCAGAAATAATTTTGTCAAAAGCAAACAATGCTTTACGTGTATAATTAATTGCAGGTAACGTCTAGTATCAGCCCCCAGGTTCGGTTAGGGTTAGGTTTGGTTAGGATTAGGTGCGGTTAGGGTTAAATTTAGTTAGGGTTCAGTTCAGTTACAACCCTAACCCTAACTGAACCTAATCCTGACCAAATCTAACTCTAACCAAACCTGGGGGCTGATACTAGACGTCACCCTTAATTCTTTTGAATCAAGTGTCTTAACAAGATATTTGTTTCTAGAATATTTTTATATTAGCTTAATAGTAGTAAAAATTTATTATGGATAGCAGTGGAACTACTTCACTGTCAGTAGCCATTGAGCACCATGAAACAAGTTTACTTAGCAGACTCCCACAGTCACCCAGATCAAATGGGCATCCTCATAGACACTCAAATCCTTATTATGATTATAAGAACCCATGTGGCAATGATGACTTTCTAACTGGAAATGGTGATGACTTTGACGAAAATTCTGTAGATTTTCTCTTTACGTATGCCACAGCTCAAAAATTATTTGATAGTATATCAAGCAAAGATGAGTCCACTCGTCGCAATGGACTTCACATCTTACATGAAGTAATAATCAGATGGGCAAAATATAAGTCCTGTTTAAAAAGAAGGTCCTTTACTCAAGTTCGTTTTGAAAATGACTCTGTTGATCAAGATTTTACGCAAGAAACAAATGAAGCTTTAATTTGTCCGATGCAACAAGCAATTGCAAACTTATTCAGAATGAGCGTGCAATGTCCATTTTCTGATGTGCGAAAAACATGTCAAGATATACTTGTAGAATTAAAGGTGATTGCTCTACTGCTCTTGTTGTATTGTGGTGATTTAACTGTTCAAACTTGAATAGATTTTTACGATTGGATTAGTATTAGTGATTAAAACAATATGGGTTTGCTTGTAGTTGCTATAATTCTGTTGGATTCCTTGCATACTATCAAAACTTGTGCTTGTCACTAACATAAAAAATAATATTTGAGGACAAAAAGTTCCACAAAACTTGGAAAAGATTTTTTGCAAAACTCTTTAATCACTGTAATTTTCTGCTGGAAAATGCAGAAATAGCTGAGGTGGAACTTGAAAGGGAATTTGATGATCAAATGTAGAGATTGTTTTTATTTTTAAGCGCATTATTTTTTTCCTTAGGCCTTTCAGATAGAGAGCTTTAAACTGGTATGTTGCCAGAGAATTGTAACTTCAATAATGCTGCTAAACAAGTTATGGTTTTGGGGATACTTTAGCGGTTTAGATAAAGGCTACTCAAGTTGCTGTATTTCTTTGTTTAAAACTTTTAATTTGCTTTAGGATTTGAAAATTGCGATCCCAAATATTAATAAAAATATTAGTAAATTCATCCCTAATGATGAGGTGAGTAGCATTTCTAATTTTTTATTTGTCATGTAGGTCAACTGGATTATGATACTAAGTTTGTTTAAACTCATTTGTGTTCTATAACAGCGCAATAGCTGGTGTGTGTATAGCAAAACCTGCAACTGCTAGACCAGTTATCACAGATCCTAAAAATTAATAGAACTACAGTATATCGTATATACTGCAGTTAATTCGACAGTTTAGTTTTGTTGTTAAGCAAATAATAATCCATAAAATTTGAAACCATTTCTCTGTTCTTAGGTGTTTGATCTAGATTGCAGGTGTTTTCCAATCACTATTTTTTTAAGATGGATGTGACTTCTCGTAACCATGTAGTTGGAAGCAATTTTATTTTGTTTTTGATTTAATAAAGTGTAGATGTTCTACAAATCTAGCACCAGCGGATTTGGCGATATTTAGCGAAGTTTATGCCATTTGATGAAAGAATTGTGAAAGTATTATTTCCTCAGCCTATTTTCAATTTTTTTTTTATTTTTATAATGTTTTACTTGCATGCAGTCCTGTGAATTGAGCAAATTTATATAAATGTTTTGAATTCATTTCACAAAAATTATTTGGATTTTACTTTTTAGATACGTTCTGTCGACACTGATGATGAACAGGTGAGTTATATTATTATTTTTCTTGCTAGCTCTCTAACACTTCATATTTTTTCCAATAAACTGTTAAGAATGTTCCCCAATCTGCATGGGTGTGAGTACTGCATAGTCTGTTGCAGTAAGCAGTGCTCTTGAAAGTGAAGAGCTTTTGCATTTTTTGATTTCACCAACAATTTTAGTGCCAACATGGATGCTAGCCAACGTGACGCCTGATTGTCATTGAATTCTGCAGACGTGGACCGTGGGGCTATAGTTTGGTTTTAGTTTGAGCGGAGGCTACAGCAACTTCTTGCTGGAAATACCATTTTCATTTAGCTAACTATTCCTTTTTTATCGACTCATCACAAGCATGACAATACTTTTCACTGCTGAATCACGTGATTAAAACTTAAGGTGATGAGGAAAAAATATATATTCCTTAAGTTCTGTAGTGTCATTCCATATTCATTGTATTCAGATATGGTCTATATTTTGTTAGTCATTCTGTTAAGTTACCTAACCAGTAAAGTTACAGTGTTACGGGTTTTGTGGAAGCGCTGATTGTACTGACGAGAATCATGTATGTACTGTTGCTTTGAACGGAAGGTTTGTTTCTGCCATACTGGTTCCAAGCTATGCAACATGCACGAAAAGCAATAAACATTTTTGCTTTTATAAATGAAGTACCATTACGGAAATGTTTTATTTTGCAGGCTTATGGACTCTACATTAATAGTTTTATTCACAACTGTCGTCTTGAAAACATGATTATGATCATGGGATTACACCCACAGTACCTGCAAGCATTTCTTGATTTTCATTGCTCCTTGTTGTCCAGCCAAGGGATGCTTTCTAGTCACATGCGGACTTATATCGCGATAATGGTACGTTTATTATTTGTTTTAAAAACCAAATTAATTTTCCTTCGCTTGCTGTTTAACAGCTGTGTCGATGCCAACCACGAATTCAGTTTTGACCGGCTAAACCGGGCGCACTTCAGTCACGCTTTTAGCTAGGTATAATTCTGGGTTATTTATCTCACGAATGCAATCAAACGTGTCGTATTGCAGCTTCTGCAAAAAAAAGCAATGTAAAAGTCTTGGAAGTAAAATGACTAACCATAATGTAGATTCTTTTTAATGGCCCGCTTGCGGCTTGACCTATCATCACCCAATTATTGCGTCGTAACTTTTTCATAAAAAGTTGTTTTCGTGGAATGCAGCTCACGGGAAGCTGGCTGGATTGTTCTTTGGGATGGCTGACAAACTTCATTTTCAATAGCTGCTGTGTAATAACGCTTGAAACGGAACTTTAATCGTTATTTCAGCATGTCAAATTTGTAGTTCGACCTAGAAGGTTTGTGGCCAAAGTATATTTTCAAATCTTGCGACATTTGACGTTTCCTAATTTGCGTTACTTCCTTGTCGTTCTGTCTTGAATTTGTAAATTTTTTGGAAATTTACTGGAAATTAATTTGTGTCGGTTTATCTCATTTTCATTATCATCACATGATCGGTTGTGTTATTCCGAGTGAGCGTGCGTCGCCTGCAAATAGTATTGAATAACACGCAGTGACTGCAAGGCAATGCAATTTGGTACAGCCTGTATGTATTTGTCAATTGGATGTTGGCAGGCCTTGCAATACAAGATCTCTCGCAAGTAAAGCTTCCACTGCTACTTAGTCCCCGATCAAAACATGTCATAAAACTTGATACCATAATCGCTAAAGAATTTTATGTAATATCATAAGTTCGTAGTCTTCCTCATTACGCGATTAAACCATTGCTGCATTTCTACTGTTGATTATACTGCCAACAGTACGAGCTATGTTTAGCAGCAGAGCACTTTCTTTTTAGTGCAGAAGTGGGTTCATTGTGTAACCGTAGAATAAAAACTGCATAAACCCAAAATAAGATACCGGTATCAGTTTTTTTCCCATTAATGTACATGGAAATTATAATTTCAGAATTTCATCTTGACGTTAAAACGTACGTTTAAATGCAGATGCGATTTTCGATTGTGTCGCCGCAGTAATTACCCCAGCGAAGTTCACCCTGGTGAACCGTTTGTTGTACAGAGCGCGGATGAGATTGCGATTACTAGTTAAGGACTTAACTCCCACATCAAGCTTCGTTTACATGTAATAAAAACGCAAATTGCTTTTGTTGCAATATCGATGCAGTAAAATTTAATGAGAAGCGCAAACCCGGCAACTCTATTCAAAATTCAAATTGCCCGACCGTTTTCAACAAAAAGTGTTTTGTCGAATTACAACTTCGCCCGTCTGAAAATATCAGAGGCAGTATTGCATTGTATGTGATGATCTGGTTACTTTTCTCATTGGTTTCGAATTTCTCAATTAAACGCTTGGCCAGATAAATACCGACTCGTTTGCCTCTTCCACTGTTTCCAGATTTAGTTCATTCGTTTGAACAGACTCGTACATGTTCCTTTTCTCCAGTTTTTGTCTGTAGAATGAATCCATTTGTACCTTTACGCCAGAGATGGGCACGCAGCCGGATCCGGAGCGGAGTCCGGCTGCATTTTTTGGATTCGGAGCGGCATCCGGATTTGGGTTTTTGAATTAAAGCCGGATTCGGAGCCGAATCCGGTTTCAGCCTGAACCTGAAATCAAAATATTACGTTTCTATATTCAGGGTTGCCACCTCCTGGAAAAGTCCTGGATTTTTTTTGCTGTCCTGGAAAGTCCTTGAATTTTGTTTTAAGTCATGGAAAGTCCTTGAATTTTGGTTCAAGTCCTGGAGGGTATTAGAAAGTTTCACCCGTGCTTTGCCGGGACAGAATAGTGAAACCACTTACCCAATGACTTGCAAGAGGCGAAAGAAGGGACTTCCCTTCAAAAAGTCCTGAAAAATGACTTAAAAAAGTCCTGGAATTAAATTTTGCGATTTCTGTGGCAACCCTGTATATTACTTAGTAATAGTATAATAGAAAAACGTAATGTTTTGGTTTCAGGTTCAGGCTAAAATCTGGATACGGAGCGGATTCGCATTCTAAAATATGTCGACAAACAGGATTCCGGAGCGAATTCGTGGTCCAAGTCTTTGGAACCGGAGCGGTTCCGGAGTCATTTTTTTGTGACTCCGTCCATCTCTGCTTTGCGCATAGATCGCAATTTTCGACCTTACTGTTGCAGAAAATCATCGCAATTTGCGACTAAAATCGCCCAAATCGAACGTTCGCCCACAGCGCAGACAGACCCGATTGCTTCTACCACTTTACTACTTGATTGCGGGACTCGTCCGTTTCAAACTATAGTTAGTCCACCGTCTACGCCTAGGAAGAAGTTGCTTGACCCACTATAGCAAATTCTGCGCTGTACAGATCATTCCACCGGCGCAAATAATCGCTTGAATGCAAGAAGTTACGCGAAGTGAAACTCGCCTATCGCGATCTAAATATAGTAAAACAAATAAACTTTCCGATATTACTTGACACTTGCATAAGGTACCTTAATGTGAAATCAACTTTGCTTACGTTATTTCAGGCCGCATCGCGACACAAGTGTCCTTATCTCGTCCGCCTTCTAAAAGACCACTTCTTGCTACAAGGAGGCGACAAAGAGTGGTTGAAAGGGATTAACCATGCCCCACCCAAGTTGCAAATTTTGGCAAGTCTTAATAAACTTTTGGCTCATCGTCCATGGCTTGTAACGTCAGAGCATATCAAGGTGAGTTTTGGAGTTCGCAGTTTTTTAATTAAATTTTACGACTGTTTTTGACCACACTTGATGAAAGCTAGCTTGTTTACAAAGTAAGAAAATCTAGTATATATAATGCGACGCATGTGCTTTGTCTAACTCCTTATTAAACGTGTAGTGGTTAGTCTGCAATTCTTGTTATCGTCTATTTCAAGTACATAATTGAATTTGTATCTGTATATTTTTCGAATTTTCGATCAGATTATATATTATGTGCTATAGCTCATCATTTCTTCGAAGTAATGATATTTTGCAATGCTGCGTATACGTAATGCTTACGTATCATGTGGTGAAATATGACGTTTTTGAATTAAATTTTTCGAATTTTTTAAGCATAAGTGCATGTTCTTGCTTGTAGAAAAGAGTTAGGTATTGGTTGCCGTGCGGTTTGTATTTCACCAGCTACTTAGCCCAGTGTTTAACTTCAGACAGTGACTTTGGGTCAGGCACAGCGGGTTTGATTCGAGGTCGCGTCGGATCAAAAATGAAGGATTGATGATCAGGGGCGGTATGCTGCTCAACTTTTCTTTCACTTTACGCAATGCGTTAACTTCGATTGTTTATGAAGTTAACGCTTTGCGTTACGCAATGCGTTAACTTTGATCGTTAAGTTAACGCGTTGCGTTATGTGCACAAAAGTTGAGCAGTTCACCGCCCCAGCGCTGCAGCATTTTTTCTGCACGTGGTTGTGCTGCAGGGTACGGCTTCGTGGCTCCACAAACTTACGAATGATTGTGGATGGAGCAGGTGTAATGAAAATAAATGAGGGTTTTTACATTATCATAAGCTAAACTTGCACGAATTCACGTCCAGCCCTTGCTTAAAACGGTTGTAGGTGTTTTGTCTCACGCATCCTACATTCGTGTACCGCCGATGGTACACAGCAATCATCTGCTTTATCCCTTTTATGATTTGAACGCATGACAAGGCGGAAACGAAGTATGTTTTACGCGTTTGAGGTAAATTTCTTTAAATGTGTAAAATTTGCACTTTTAGGCCCTGCTTTGAGTAGAATTTTCAAAAGTATTTGTTAATTTTGGATAAGTCTCAAACAAGCTCAACGTGCTATCTGTTTTGAGTAAGGTTCTGATTGGTGGATGAAATTGACGCACCTTTCCAAAATAGTTCAAAAATTCTGGAGTTCTGCATTTGCGCCAAACTGGCGAAGTGCGACACTTCTCATGTAATTCGCTATTTTTCTACATGCAAATTCAACTCTTATGCAACCCAATCACGAGTTAGCGGTATAATGACATGCTTTTTCTGCTTTGGCTCTATTGTCGTGCTAAAGTGCAGAAAAGCCCTTGCGGCGTACGTCAGCTCTGCATTTAAAAAACTAAATGTCACCGGCTTTGAGTAATTTTTCCGATAAATCACTGCGAATTCAGGCTTAATATTACCGGTTGGTCATTAGTCAAATATAATCTTTGTTAAGGTCGTACGCTTACCAGCTATTTGCGTAAACTCTACATTTCGGCAGTTAACGTTTTAAACTTTGACATGATTAGAAAACAGGAAACTGATGCAATAAATGCTAAACAGACGGCCAAGTTTTTATACATTCACCCGACTGAAAAGTGTTGCTTATATTTTTTGCGTTAAGGCTCAGTGAATTTGAGAGAGCATCAGTCATTTGGGTCAGTTGCACCAAGAATATCGTTTTACTGCAAGTCTGTGTAGCGCAAAAACACATAGACTGAACAGCTTTTATGCAAAACAGCGCGTAAGGTTGTTTAAACACGTAACTTTCACCATTTTATACTACTTGAAGCGCTTTCGCATTCCCCCGAGCGAAGCCCAACTGTCCCTCTTTGCGACTTGCCTCAACGGCAACTGCATAGGTTGGAAAGTGATGCATCGGTTTGTTGACAGCTGTCAGCTCAGCATAGTGCTATAGATGTGTTTATTTAACCAATGAAGTATTTGAATTGAACCCTTTGCCCTGGTTTCCCGCTCGAAAATATTTGTTTCGAGCTTCATACCTCTAAATACGAGTGTAATACTTGTAACACATTACTTTTAAACAGTGCCCGTTTGGTCTTTATTGAAACTGAAATGCCATTTAAATAGAAACCGGATAAAACATTCTGGAAATAGCATTTTGAAGTACTTGAAGAAATTTAGCCGTTTGAAAGAGCACCGAAAATGATATGTTGATGTGTCGGTACGAAGTTACATTTGTTTTTTGTCAGGGCTTGATGGTACGACCCAACGGTGCTCGATGGCAACCTCAGGAACTTGCCCGGGCAATTGTCCTTCTTTGCCATTTTCATAGTCTAGCTATCTTTTGCCTGGGCACCGGAGTCAATCTTGAAATCGACCATTTCGTGGTGGATATATTTAGTGAAGCAAAAAAGAGTGCCCCAGCAACCCCAGTCGCTATCCCTTCCACAATATTTGGGGACGAATCACACAGCAAAGACGCAATTTCGGACGTAAGTTGGTGTTTTGTCATTGTTAATGCGAGGTTTTCGTCAGCGGCATTTGTTGATATCGCCCTAGATTTATTGTTATGGGTTCGATTCACGGCTGGAGCCGATTGCGATTTTTTTCCCGCAGTAAGTTTCGAGTGATGCTGACTCGATGAGCGCAAGCGCACTTCTCAATCTTCCTCAACGTACTGTTTCGAAAAATTAAATGCCTTGTAGGCAATTTCAGTTCTTTATGCGACTTCAGTTGTGTTCTTCCCAGGCTACGAAATACCGCCCTACTTGTACTTCATCATATAATGTGAAGTTTGATGTATGCTTCTTATTTTTACAGGTGGATGATATTGAGATTCTCGTGGAGAGGATGAAGAAGTTGGATGAAAATGATGAGGAGGAAGTTACTAGAGAAGAGATGGACCGGAGGTTTGAGAAGGAAAAAGAAGAGGCTCTACAAGGGCATTACGTTGCCTACGGTTAGAAAACGTTTATTTAAGTCAAGTTATCAACCAAGTGCGTGATTTTATCATTTTCAAGTTGCGTGATTTGTACACAGGATTTTTTTGACCTATACTGGAGTTACTGAACCAGCCAGTTTGCTGAATTGTTACGCCATTGCTGTCGGTGCAGGAGGTCTGGGGTTCAAATCCCGGGTTGGTTAAATCGTCACAGTATCGCCAAAGGCTCGCCATCGCTGTGACTTCTGTTCGCAGCTGTGTTGCCCAGACTAAGCTAAGCCGCGGAGATGCGCCCCGCTACTTGTTGCACGCTTCGGCGTAATACCGCCGGTACAATGAAGATTTGATTTTTTTTAGAGCTACTGATGTGTATGAAGGCTATCTTAATACTAAAATAAATTGAAATCGGTTTGGAACATAAGTACATAGCTGTTATCTATTTAAGATAATGCAGTCAGTTAGTCATATCATGGAGTAAAACCTAAGGCATGGTTGCTGTGTACAATGGGGAAAAAACGTATTGGAGTTACAATAAAAAACAACTCTTTATTATGCCCGCGGTGTTATGCCTAAGCGTGTAACGAGTGTCGGGGTCTATCTCCGCGGCCTAGCCCCTGTGCAATACAGCTCCGAGGAAACGTCGCAGCTGTGGCGAGCCGTTGGCGACGCTGTGTTCGATTTGACAAGCCCGGGAATCGAACCCCAGACCTCTCGCACCGATAGCGATGTGGTTGAGAACTGAGCTGACCGACAGCTACATATTAGAATTACGTTATTTTGTTAGGAAAATAATGTTGTTTTTGGTCTTAATTATTTGTGAAAAAGTTGCGAGGTGTATGATTTTGAACTTTGGAGAACGGTTCCTTTCCTGTGTGTTTTTGCTGTTATGTAACTCGTAATCATGTTTTACATTTGCCAAAAAGCAACTTGACAGTTGCATAAATTTTTGCTTGCAGCTGGCGGTATTTAAAAATAACCTCCAACTTCATATGAGTCCGGTTTGAGTCGGCAAATATCAAATATTTATTCAAAATAGACAGTTTTGCGATCTGCAAGTCATTGATAAGCTTATACTTTTTCGCAACAACAGCCGTGTTTTGAAACTTTTAAATTTTGTGTCTGGTAATCACTGCACAGCGTTGTGTGTTTACATTCAGTCATTTGCCTTTGCGGTCGCACACCAAGCATTTTGATATTGTAAAGACGTTTTTAAAGCGATCACTTGAGAAACAGAAGAAGCTCAAAAGAACGTAACTACAATGCAGTTTACCTACTTTGATTAGATAGCGGTTCAATTTTTGCTTCCTTATCAACCATAAGTTTCTTTAGAACTTCTGACGTGGTACATTGGGCACCGATTGTATTAGAGTAATGATAGGAATCCGGGCTTAGCTGGTGATTTTTTAATTATTCATCAAAGCTTATCTCGACTAAGTCGATTCGTTTTAGTTGTTTGTGGTTATATAACTTGTATGACAACTTACTGCGATGCTAACCACAGCTAGACCCAGAACCGAGATATAAATTATTCTTCATTATACTCGCCGTAATACGCCGAAGCGTGTAACGAGTTGCGGGGCCCATCTCCGCGGCTTAGCGCCTGGGCTACACAGCTCCGAAGAAACGTCGCAACGGTGGCGAGTCGTTGGCGACACTGTGCCGATTTGACCGGCCCAGGAATCGAATCCCAGACCTCCCGCACCGATAGCGTGCGCTTTGCAACTGAGCTAACGGCCGGTCAGAACCGAGATATATGCCCCTAAATCTGATTTTTTCTGACTTAAACCGAACGTACAGGGTGACCCAAAAAAAAACGGCCCCGTGTATTTAGAATAATTAGAATTGGGGCCCGTTTTTTTTTTGGGTCACCCTGTATATTGAAAATATTAATTCCACTGGCAACTTCGTAAGTTACATACCGGTAGAGCATGTTTTAAAATTACAATTAATAGATGCCACGAATGCATAGCGTTTTCCGGTGTGCTTTGAAAGTCATTATTCATCTGCCCGTGTTTCAAAAATACTTGTTTTGTTGGTAACTGGTCTATAATAGAAAACTTGTTATCGATTGCGTTCGCGGAAAACTGTATTTAAATATACCAGCAATTACCTTGCTAACGCGCTTGTTTGTGTTTCTGTTCTGATTTTGATGGCAATTGACAGGTTGGTGAATGTTTGGTACTGCGCTCTATTACTTTACGAAAACGCAGCACTTTGTACTTTGTTGCGGCAAAAGATTTGTGGCGTTATGTATAGAAATATTGCTGTGATTGCGGGCATAGAATAAGTTGGTTTAAATATGAGCATAGCACTTCTGTAACGGTGGAAGGTAAATAAATGTTGGGTTTTCAAACTTTGTCAACTATTAAAAAAAGATGTGGATGTGATTTAAGATTTTTGTTTTTCAAACTTTTGTAGGGGCTATCCAAAGCGGCAGCGAAGAGTGCTTTTCTCCCTACATCGATGACCCAGATTTTGGATACACGGAATTCAGCGTTGGGGATGAAGTCAACGACTTACCAACGTTTCGGGTGCAGGTAAGCTTTTGTACTCCAGTAAAGAGAAAAGATAGCGTTAAATGGTGTTACCAATGTCACTGCAGCACCTGGCAATGGCATCTGATCTGTTCTTATTGACACAAACTTTCGTCGGGGAAGATTTTGAGATGACGCGCCGTTGTTTCTATGAAAGATATGTAGATAGGCGTAAAATTTCTTTTTAAAGGTAGGCTACAACGTCAGATTCAGTTCAGGCGTCAAGCCTGCATCTTGATGATTTTGATTGCGGACCTCAATGTTTTATGCACGTAGCCACGCCACTACAGGAATAAAATCGTCCATCAACTAGTTAGCCTTGAATGGGAGATTGTAACGATATAACTGTTTGATATGTTTTTATTTTAAATGCTTTGTCTACTGTAGAAGGTTCTAGACCGATGCGTTGTTTTCCGAAGTTTTATTCGTGGGATTGTTTCGCAAGGTTGCATTACGAAGTCATAATTTTCTACTGACGTATTTTTTTTCGTGAATATTCTGGACAGACCTTTAATTTCATACTTTCACTAGGTAATTTCACATACTTTCACTTTCACTAGGTAATTTCACTGGGTCAAAATTTGTGCTTGTGACGTCACAATCGTATTTACTATAGTTTGGTGTGAATTTTTGCATGTCATATGATTTCTGTGCTTGTTTCCTTCTAAGAATGTTATAGAACGTTCTCGAACTTAAATTTAGAGTATAAATAGGCGTGAATTTTCGAGCGTAGTTATTCGAGTGTAGATTTAGTGTGCGTAGAGTAAGCAATATTGTTGTATGCTGAAGGGCATAGCCCTTGTATGGTGTTACTGAAGTGAGCGGTGGAGCTTGTGTTTATAGAAAAGTAGCTAGTGAGTTAAGTTGGGTCGATTATTATATTCGTTTGGTGAAGAAGGTCTTGGTTTTTTCGTGAGGTCAGATCTAAGAACGAATTAATTCCTACGGTTTGTCATACAATTCTTATCAATCTTCCTGTCAGCGAAGTAATACAATTTCCTATTTCGCGACAGGGATGTGTAAGTGCACTTGCTGTTCAAATTATGAAGTCATTTTTGTTATTGTATCGACTGTCTAGTCTTCCAGTCAAAGTCTGACTTACAAAATCTAAAAGTAAATAGGTTTGTTGGTAGGGTTTTTAACCTAAAGTCAGATATTGCGATACGGGCGCAGCTAGACTCCCGGAAACGTGGAAATTTATTGGAACTTTGTCGGAAATGACGTAGTTTGCAGTTATCGTGTTGCAATAGAGAGATATTGTCTGAAACTGCAAACGTGTCCATTGCCAAATTTAATGATAATACTGTGGGTGCAGTGACGTTTGCTACAGATTAGAGGTCGCTTGTTTCTGTAAGAAATCAAAGGAACGTAATTTTTAGTTTTTTTAATTAGTCATGACAGCTGTTTAATGTTGCAATAGAATATTACGTCAATACTTAAGGATTGCGCAACAATTTGGGTTTGTGCGGCGCATGCGCAGCGCGTGCGTTGCCTTTTTCTTCGAATCGAGTTAACAAATTTCTTCGCTTTAATTGATCTCTTAATTTGAGTTTCAAAATTGCGTTTTTCAAATCATACCTTCGAAAACAAGGTGGCAATGTGTAATTCGTCCTCTTTCGTTACTGGCATTGCTTTTTACTCCCTTTGTATTTTTAATCAGGACTTTTCCCAAGATTGTTTTATCAGCATTTTTTTTATTATTGTTTTAAGTTCAATTTTAGCGGATGTAATATAAAGATAGCAAACGGCGCATTGTGTTTGCCAATTTGTACAGCTTTGTTTTAATCTTTTTATTACCGGAGTTAATCCCGAGGCGCGAAAAATCGCATTTATTTGTCGCTGTAACACATTTAGATTTAAGTCTCTTGAAAGAACAGAACACTTGCAATTCCATAGCTTTTGTCATAGAGCCTTTTTTCTATTAAACTTTGACCGGGGCCCTGCATCTCTGTTACCGCTCTACAGGGTGGTTTTCGATACATAGATCTTATATTTAAAAAGCATATTGATAATTTTCTGTGTAAGACAACCGCGATTCTTATAAGGTCGTTGACATTTTGCTAGAACAAAAAAGTTAAAAATAGTTTTTTGCATTGTAGGATTATACATGGGAAGACCATGCTACTGCCATGCTGCGACGTTATTACGATGAGGATGGTGTTGCTGAAATTTTGACGGAAAAATTCAACATAGCTTCTACTTTAACCTATCATACGTAAGTGAAACTCTGAATAAGCTAACTTTGTCCTTTGCAGACAAGCTTACTTGCACGTTTTGCCATATTGATTGTTGCCAACATATGTCGCAATTCAGGGCTTATGTTAACATTAAATTGTAGGTTGGGCCGAAGAGATAACGTTGACACTACTTCACTTCGCCGAGCAATATGGATATATGTACACTGCATGTACGGAATTATGTAAGTACTTTCTTTATAAAGCTGTTTTGCTTGGTTTGTTCGAAAATATACAATTATTTCGTTGCTGCGTTTGATTGATTACAAAGGTTTTCTTGGCTCATGAGTCATCTGTTTTCACGTTAAAAGCGCCTCATTATAGGTTTGACTCACACCAAATAAGCACTAGCAAGTGCAACAGATAGTTATTTTTAGCCAATCAGCATTGTTTAAATTAAGTACATGTATGAAAACCTTTAAATCGATTTTTCCCATGTAATTAAAAGGTTATTCTGCTGGGATATTATTTACAATTGCTACATTAAAAACTGCAGTTTAATACCTTTTTCTACAAGCTAGCGACTTATGTTTGCTGAAGTGCGCATCAAGTTGAACCGCTTTGTGCAAACAAGTCCCAGCCAAATATTATGCAACAACTGCTGAACAAAACTATCTCTACGCTCATATGTTTCATAGATGGCTTTGTTGCCTTACGCCATTGGTTAAGGAGGAAAATTAAAGCAACAGTAATGCTTAAAACTGGACGCTTCGACAACATAGATTCAGCTGTCATCATTAACAGTGTTAGTAAGGCGGTACAAAACTAAAAAACTGTCAGTTTCTGTGCACTGCTGATGATGACAGCTGAATCTTTGTTGTCGAAACGACCAGTTTGTAGAATTGCTGTAACTATGTTTCCTCCTTAAGCTTTTTTCGTCCCATATTTTATTTAATTTGCTACTAAATTGCCTGAACTTTTCACATGTGCCGCATTCAATACAGCTTTAAATACTGATATAGTTCTGCGAGATATACATTTTTTTGAGACTGTGGTTCGATGTGTAAGTTTGTTTTTACAATTTTATGATATCTTCAAGTCTTCTTTAAAACAGTTAAGCAGCTAATTTTTTATTTGTGCAGCTGTTACCCCTGAACTAGCCAGAGCCACCCTGTCGAACCACTCTTACTAAAATATCCGCAAAAATGTAGCAGTTTTACGCAAGCTTGGTTGTCGCAATGGGTGACTGCACAAAACAAAAGCCTTCGCCGAAGACAAACGCTATATTACCAGGGCATCGAACCGCTTGAAATATCGCTCCGGTTTTCGTTCAGGTTCCGCACAATTTATTTTTAGCGGTTTACCTTCGGTTCAGGTTTTCGTCGTTTGATTTTGCTGGTTTAGTTCCGGTTAAAATTAAAATTACTTTGAATTATTGGGTTCAGGTTCGGTTCAGGTTCGCAGAAGCAAAAATTTAAAGGTTCGAATTCGGTTTGGGTTCAAGAATTTGAAACTGTCAATTCGACTTATATTCTGGTACACAGCTCCAGGCGCATTCTTTTCGAAAATACTCATTGTATTTAGGCTGAATGTACTTTTTAAGATGCTGCTGTAGCTCATAAAGGATATTCTCACCGGTGGAAATAGCCTCAGATTAACTTCAGATGTCCTTAACCGCAGCGGCTGTTATGTTATAGCCACCATAGCAATCATTCGTAGGAAAAACTTTCGTAAGAACACGCACGATTTACCGTAACGAATACTTTTTTAGTCCAAAATTGATAGCGCAGTCCATAAAAGGCGCTGCGGTCTGGGTTCTGATTAGACAAAAATTATTTTAACGGTTCAAATCCGGTTAAGGTTCAAGAATTTTAGGACCTTGGGTTCAGGTTTGGGTTAGGTTAACGTCTATTAAATTATAAAGGTTACGGTTCGGTTTGGGTTCAATGAAAGGAAGTGGTTAATGCAGGTTTTCGGTTTACGTTCCGGTTCGGTTCGACACCCTGTCTACTACCCATTTGGAACAACAATCTTAAAAAATAATTTAAACGGTGTAACGACACCTTAAGAGATATGGTGGCTAACCACGGTGAAGGGTTAGGGGTATGCCTAATTATTGACATGCATGTGCATAGAAGTAAAGATATGCGTTTACAGGTTGGCATGGCTGCCTTATGTTTCCTGCGCTTGACAGACGTTTGTTTACGCATTATGCCTGTTATTTTTGGCTCCAAAAGTTTTACCGGATCGATCAAGATGAACGATGGAAAAAATTCGAATACCTCCCATACCTCTGCGCTACCATCATAATGAGCGTCATCTCGGTAGCTGCGTGTTGTGTCGCGATAGGTGGGGAATCTGGTGATACTATTTTGATTCTTGAGTTCCCGACCTGGTGTTAAGGATTACCCTTGTTACAAAGTGGACAGATTTATTAAAAGTTTATTTTAACTCAGGTTCGACGATTACAACTACGGTGAGATCAATCAGTTAATAGAATCTCCACTTAAACTATTCATCAAAACAGTGAGTTGCCATCCCGATCGCACTGACAAGCACCTCTACGAAGGGTTTTGGCGGCAGTTTCGTCATTCAGAGAAAGTGCAAGTTTGTATCATGATCATGGAAGCGCGCTTGCAAATCGGCTTGCTTTATGGAATGCGCGCTTTCACGTCATACGTGACGTCATCTATGCGAGTGGAAGATGCTTCAGATTCTAATGTTGATGCTTTTTGTCATGTTGACATTTAGTGACACATACAGTACCTGTTTTTATACTAGTTCGAACAAATTACGAACACTTGTTGAACTCGAATTGTCAAGAGCGTGTTAAAGTGACTGTTATTGATGTGTTTTTAAAAGTTTGTGGTTTGTACTGAATATTACTTTGTCTGCCATGCGGTTATTTTTATCAGAGAATTAGTCGTATTGTTTTAGGTAGATAGTCAGATATGCGAATTAAGACGCTGTCACAGATATTGTGCTTGCTTGTATTTACATCTGACAGCATTCGTTTGAATTACAGAAATTGTTGTTGCATAGAATATTGTGTTTACGAGCAAATATTTATTACATATTGTGTATTATGTGCTAAGATTATGTATTTTTGCGTAGGCCTTATTCGTACAGTTGCTTTGACTGTGGCCTTAGAGTGGGAGAAATAGCTTGCCTTTATTACTATGTAGACAAGGTATGGTTTTGTTATGTTATACACAACGTTTGTGGTAAAGGCTAGAATAATACTTTAGAGTGATAAGCTGTATGTATTTTGTGATAAAAAAAGTGTGCGATTGTGGTATGAAATCATTTAGCAAAGCCATACGGTTGCGCATAGTACATTATCAGTATAATGTTGCACCGCCGTAGTTGGAATTGTCATCGTGTTTTGCGCTTGCAGCGAAGATTTGGTGCTCAAAATTGTGCTTTTGTGTAGATGAAATCTTCCAATCAAAAAGTGTTTATAAAACAAATGTTTTCTTACCGTCTGACATACAACATTTTATCATTTAGGGTGCCAATTAGTGCATAAAGTTCAATACCATAAAACGTACCAAAACCGTTTATGATATGTTGTATTAGGCTGGCAGTGTTTCTTCAACTAGCAGTGTATCTTTAGCATGTCATTACTGTGGCATGCAATTTCAGTGTTAACCACTAATGCGATGAGTTCTCATAGCCTACATAACTTTGGAAATGCTTACGAAACATTTTGATTAGTTGAGTTTGTCATTGGCTGTATCAAATTGTTAATTGTATCAATCGACAGCATCTCGTGTATAGTCTTCGAAGCACCATATTTTGTTTGGCCGACTCGTTTAACACCAGAATAACTAGCAAATTTGTAAAAGAAAACCCAGTACTGTTTTGTATCACTGTTTTTCTTTATCAGTGCCTTGTTAAATCGTGTACAGACTCGATGTTGCTGTTTTCTGTATATATTGAATTTAATATTGCCTCTTTTCTGTATGTTTTGTCCATGCATTGTCATTAAAGTTTTTTGATATATATTTGTTTCATTGTGTTTGCCGTTGCTGTGACGGACGCCACTCGGTGAAAGCTGTGGTCAGAAAGCTTAAACTGAAACCTGAAAGCCAATCAATGTGCTCACTTGATCGGAGTACACTGTATAACGATGGATGTACGGTAAAATAAACGTGTAATCGAGTGAGGTGTAGGGGCGTGGTTCACTGATGGCGAAATTTTCGTTAATGGTTCCTAAGCCGAAATACTCGCTCTTTCTCTGCGATCCTGTATCCTCTTCATGAAAAAGCAGCGGAGGCGATATAGCCAGCCTAGACGTTGCCAGTCACCTTACTACCACGCAAACACGGGAAAACCCTATTGCGTGGGAAAAAAACACATCAGGTGAACTTGCGTATTTGTTTGTCATTCCGCGAAGCCTAGGCAGTATACAGTATTATAGGCCTACAACCTTAAATAATAATTGTACTGGTACTAGTTCAGCTTTTTTTCTTATAACCCGAACCGTTAATTACCGGATAAGGATGTCGAAGTTTGCTAATCGTAAAACGAAATACTAGTGTAAAAGAATAAGCACATGCAATAAGTGAAAGAGTACAATGTAGTCTATAGTTTTCTTGATGATAACATTAAAATGGGTGCAGTTGCAAATTTTTTTCCGGTTAGCTTTCCCCTACGTATATTCCGCATCACGACAGCTTTACCTTCTCAAAACCGTAACTCTTTATGTTAGAATGTAAAGCTTTGATATCCCAACTTGGGGTCGGACCGCCAGTATCGAAGTAGGCGGACAATGCTTCCAGTTTCTAGAAAATCATTACGCCACCACTGCCACTCCCGGTTACTTGAATAGATATTTATGTTGCATGAAAAAAAAAACGCGGAAATGATAGTAGAAGTTTTCAGTGGTTCGCGGAAACAACACTGCAGACATTTATTTATGTTCTTAGCACTTCCGTGGTCACGTTTAACGTTACAGTATAGGCTACGCCGGTAGTTTCCGAATTTAGCTCTCGTCTAATCACGTTCAGAACAGCATGTGAAGACCAGCCAATGATTAAATAATTTCGGTTTTTGCTGTACTTAGATCGGTATTTCAATTCAAGTGCCGAAATGTAAGCTGATTTTTGCTCTCAGAATCGCACGCAAAGGTATGAGGCAGCAAGTGTGTGAAACGCTGATTAATTAAAACGCGAGCTTAAGCCCATCACTGTGTATCCAACAAGACCAGGACCGGATTAAGCAATGGGGCAGTTGCCCCGGACCCGGCGCTTTAGGGGGCCCCACGCTTGGACGAGATGACTTTTTTTTTGGTCATCCCTTGATTTTGGGCGAAAAATTGGACATATGAGAACGCGTGACCTTTTTTGCTCTTCACTTGATTTTGAGCGAAAATTGTGGAATTCACTCTTATCTGCCCCGGGCCCTGCGATCTCTTAATCCGCCCCTGAACAAGACTACGGGTAAGCAACTGAGTAGGACGCACAAGACAAATACTGTAATTAGACATGGTCTGCAATCAGTGACAGGCACGATAAACCTTTCTGTACTAAAGCGAAAACGATAATCGATAAATCTCAATTTCTTTAAGCGATATCGGTAATCGATAAATTATCGCCCATAAATTTTTTCGATAAATGTTGCGGTAAATTTTCAATATGCTTGACGAAGTTTTTTTTGTAAGTCAAATTGCAAACATGTTTTTATAGATGTTTCAAGAAAAGAGAGCAGTTCAGTAGTTCACGGACTCCGCTGCGGCATCAAACAAAACAAAGAGAGATTTTTTAAATTGCAACAAGACTTTACGGACACGGAGTATTTTTTCCGTAGCGCCAGCTCACTAGCTTTGAACACCGTGCGTAAAGAATCGTTTATCGCGATAATTCATCGGCGATAACAAAATATATTACAAAAACGATGTCGGTAATCGATAAATCCAAACTATTTTGAGCGATAACGATAAGCGGTTATATATTATCGCCAATAAATCATCTTTATAAATGCCCATCCTGGGCTACAACTCACGATGCCCAAAACCTTTCACATTTTTGATGTTGACGAGTACTTTGCGAAAAGCAGCAAATGCTGCAATATTTCTGCATTTTTTGTCGTGACCACTTAAAAATACAATGAGACCTCAGTTTCGAAGCTGCAGCGGAAAGTATTAACAGATGCATTATAAAGAGTAGCTTTACTAGGACCATCAAATATGCTCTTTAATTTAAGGTAGCTACCTCGTAAATACGTATTGTAATTCAAGAGCAGCTTATTTATTTATGAAACGATAGCTGCTGAATTCACCGAAATAGTATAGAATATGCCCGATAAATTGTTGCGATTTATTAAGGATAATAATTGAAAGAGATCAATTGACGTGGCATGTTGAAAAAATAATCTTATGTGTTTCGCTGCTGTTGAATCTAATTACGAGTCACCGCAAAACTTACTGGTCGTTGGGCATGTCCAGACAAGTCCCTTCAATCAAAGTTCAGTTGGTCATTTCATAGAGCCGGGTTGGTTACCTCGAAATCACGTCATTTACCAATACACTGTACTCAGGCAATTGCGAATGTTATGTAAAACCTTGTTTTGCAATAAGTTTTATTGACTTTCTAAAGCAATCTGTGATTCTTAAACCGGGTGGCACTACCTGAATATGCCTTAACTAATTAATTAAAACGTCGGCAGCAGGAGCAGATTAAGAGATCGGGGGCCCGGGGCGGATAAGAGTGCGTAGGGTTATCATATTTTCACTACACAAAAGGAGGTTTGGTTCTTTGAAGGTCATCACGTCCGCACATGTCCAATTTTTCGCCCAAAATCAAGTGAAGGGCAAAAAAAATTTTGAAGGGCGAAACCAACTAATATCCTTTTGAATATTAAAGTTTACTGACATCACGATCAAGCAGCTAGAAATTAGAAAATGCGCAGGGCTCCCCAAAGCGCGGAGCCCGGAGCAACTCCCCAATTTGCCCATTGCTTAATCCGGCTCTGGTCGGCAGTGTGGCCGAGTGCTTCGGAGCGTCGTTTGTACGACGGCCATGACCGCAACCTTGACGCTTTGACTCCAATCGAAGCCTCGTTGTTGCGTCTTAGGATAAGATACTTTACTATAGTTATTCCTGCTTGGTGGATTCTGACGAGCAGCATAGAAGTCAGATATAAAACTCAATCACAAAGCGCGGAAACAAACACAACTCCAAAGCGAGTCTGGATGCGTAGTACGTGCAGCGCCTTCCGTCGCTGTCTGTGACAGGAGGGATGAAAATGAAGAAATCAATAAAATTTTGCAAAATAGCATCGTTAAATCGAGGCAAATTACATATCTACACTATAAATAACAAAACTAATTAGTTAGTTAGTTAGTTGCATATTTATCCTCCTATCACGAGAAAGCGATCAATGCGCTATACGAGCTCGCTTAGGAGTTGCCAGCCATCTGTCTACCACACCAAGATGGAAGAATCCCGCTAAGTGCCTTTCCCAACGGCACAACAAGTAAACTTGCCGGCTTGTTCTCCACACTGTCCCTTTAATGCTGAGTGTCAAGCAGGGAAGCTGTGAATACCAATTTTTAAAGTCATTGGTTTGACCCGACTCGGAATCAAACCCGAGTCTACAGCTCAAGAGACAGACGCTCTATACCACTCGGCCATCTGAGCTGTTGAAACAAACAAAAGGTCAAAAGAGGTACGGTAAGCAGTTCGCTTCGCCCGCAAGTGACTTCGTTCTTATAAATTTAATTGACTTAATATTATCAACATGCCAAAGAACGGTGTCGTTTTCATCAAACAGTAGAACGTCATGTTCGAAACGTAGCAACGTTGTCGGGAAATTTTGCTTATGGAAAAACTAGCCATGCCACCGAACGCCCGTTCTAGTTTTCGGTGAAATAACTTTCGCGAATCCGGGATGATTGCGCGCACGTTTAAATTTCCCGGCACTAACTAGTTCGGACTACAGAACAAAATACAAAAATTTGCAACTGGGATTTACGTTCACAATCCTTCCATTAATGGTCGCATCTTGCATTCTGATGCGGTGGTTTCCAAGCTGAATTACAATCACGATTATAGCGATAGTCGATTAGCCGCTGCTTTGTACTGAAGCATTATACTTTTTTTGTTGTTGAAACCGGATCAACTATTATGTTTCGGTCGTTAGCTTAAACCCATTTCAGAACGTGCAATGGTTGTTGCAAAACCTTCCAGCAAAAGTTATTCTTCTGAGACTAATATTTTGCAAAGTCCTGTCGAATGTTTTATTAGGTCCTGGGTTCGAACGTAAGTCTACCTGATGAGCGGTTAAACCGCGAAACTAGTCGTAGAACTTTTGAGATAACTTGCTATGCATTACTTGGATTGTTCGTGTGGCTAATTAAGTTATTTTCTATTTTCTGTTTGTTTTGTTAACGAAAGATTTCATAAGCACGTATGCGAAGACATGTGCAGTGTGCAACATCTCACATTTGCAGTATTGCCACGGGCGCAGTTGAATGCTCGTACATTGTGGATAATCGTGATGTGAGATTTGCAAAATATGCATCATAGAAAAGGCTTTGTGAAGCATCGAGCTCACGCCTTTTCTTTTTTGAATTTGCCTGCCTCTTTGCAGTAGCGACATCTCGCGATAGGTTAAAATTTGAAAATAGCATTTTTCGATTATTTTACACACTGCATTCAGAAAGTGGTTTAGATTATTTGGTGATTTTCCCAGAACAACTACTGTGGTTTTGAATTCCCTTGCTGTAACAATGCTGCAGTCGTATCGCTCGATAGTGATACTGTAGAATACTAGTGAAGCCTTTTCGATTGCCCAAACGAAGCCTTGGCTTTTGTCAATTCTAATTTTTTCTCTGAATCTATTTTTAAGTTGTTTTTTGTCGGGAGCGCATTTTTTGAATTGACAAACAGTCATGCAGTAAATCCCAGGATATTACGTTGTCTACAATTTTTCCAATTTTATGCTATATACTAACGGTGGGCAAAGTGAGCCTTGCGAGCCATATGCGCCTCACCGGCCTTTTGTTTGTGACTCTTCATTTGAACAGTAATATCGTATTTTCACACTGTACATTGTACAAACTATTAATCACGCGTATGGCTTTCTCACAATTGGTACAAAATGTTATTGATATGCATTGCTTCTCACGACATTTAGTTTCACAGCTAACTGATTTTAACAGCATGTTTCCGTGTACAGGTCAGTTCTGCTCATGAACTTTGGTATTAAGCGAAACTCGAGTCCTGCAGGCAGTACTAGGGGACTAATTTTATTTGACAATTTTTTGTCGTTTTGAAAATTTTAATCTGCTTAATTTGAGAAAAGTTGAGTTTGGCGAAATCGGTGTATCGGTACTTTTAATCAGCTTAAATTATTAGTTGATTAAACCGAAGCCCAAGGGCATACGATTCCTTGCACTGTGCCGATTTTTGTATTTGTATTTAGTTGCATATTTATTCTCCTATCACGAGAAAGCGTCAAAACGCCATGCGAGCTCGCTTAGGAGTTGCCAGCCATCTGTCTACCACACCAAGATGGGAGAATCCCGCTATGACCCTTTCCTAACGGCACAACAAGTAAACTTGCCGGCTTGTTCTCCATACTGTCCCTTTAATGCCGAGCGTCAAGCAGAGAAGCTGTGAACGCTCTCACCATTCGGTCATCCGAGCTGTAATTTGAGTCCATTGATGATGAAGTCAGATTCCTCTTGACTCTGATGATGAATTCAGTTGACTTCGTAACATGGGATTGTGCCCACGGCTGCCCCTCCTCTCCAGCATCCTAAGGTTGCAAAATTACCCATTTTTAGCCATGAAGATAGTCAGGGGCGGATCCGGGGAGAGGAGATGCATTCCCCACATGCCATTTTCAACAATGTTGATACAATTTTTCCATAATTTCGAACCTCTTCGACAACAATAAGCCTTACACTTTAAAGTACGAATAAATCGAAAATGTGCGAACAAAATGAATTATAAACTTACTGGGTAAAACACATCAGAATTAGAAGCAAAATATTTGTAAAGAATTTGCCCAAAAACTGTGTAAAAATCACTAAAATGGCCATTGTAATATGCGGATTTTCAAAAATTCTCCGGGGGAGAATGCCCACGGACCTCCCTAGAGCCATTTTTGTTCCTCAATTTGCTTCAAATTAATTCTGCCGAGAAAAATACACTTAAAAGAATGACAAAATCTGGTGTCCCCTTCCTGAAAAATTTTTTGAATACGACCCTGACCTGAAGCATTTTCACAGTGCTTATTTACGCCCTTTTCCGCGTCTAATGTCAGACATTTTTGTATTTGGTTAACAAATAAAAAAACAAATCTTCATTCTACTTGCAGTATTACGCAAGAGTGTGTAACGAGTGGCAGGGTCTATCTTCACGGCATAGCGCCTGGGCCACACAGAAACGTTGCAGCGGTGGTGAGCCGTTGGAAACGGTGTCCGATTTGACCGGCCCAGGAAGCGAACCTAAGATTTCTCGCACCAAAAGCAAAGTGCTGAAGCGCTACGCCCACTGGCCGGTCGTGTTTAGTTAACATTTAACTTAATTCAAAACTGCATACCCCCCAGAAAAAATTTTCTGTAAACAGCAATATGGTGCTGTTAACGAAGTAGGATAGTAAAACGTGATGTCTTAGTAAATTATCAAATAGAAACCAACAGTTTAATTAATGCTGATAATATCGTGTATTCTTGTGTTTCTTTTTGTTAAATTGTTTGTTCCTAGCAATCGTAGTAACACTCCAAACAAGATTGTGGCTCTCCCTTAATTCTGTGTTACCTCATGTGGCTCTTGAATTAAAAACTCTGCTCATCCCTGCTATATACTGTACAGTACAAGCCGGCTCATTTGCGTTATGCTTTATCATATGTTTTGATTGTTTCCTTTAAGCCACTTACAATGGTAGCTTAGGCTTACGCCATATTAGTGAAGTACATACAGTATGCCATTAGTACAGGTAAGTACGTGCATAATAGAAGGTGAACTAGCCGAGCATCTAACTTGCAAAGCTAGCTCTACGTTTCTCATTCTGCCCAATGTCCTGAACTGTTGATCTGTCTTGGCCAACTTCAAGTGATATATGTCATTTTTATAAGCTACGACTACAGTACGAAGTTGCAGTTAAGGTTTTTATATTATAGTGAAACAAATGCATCATAAAAAGATGATTTGTTGAGCATTGAACCCGCGAATCGGGTCCGGAGTCCAATACACCGACCACTCGGCCAACTCCATGTGCAATTCAAGTTTTTCATTAGCATCACCTGTTGTGGTATTCAACAGCGCCACTTACTGGAGGTTCAAAATACAAATGACTAAAGCTATTTATCCATGGTGGCGATATAGAGATAAACTAATGTTAGAATGAAAACTTGTTTTTAAAACCGTCTCAAAAAAGGAAGAATATCTCGGTATGTCGTTTTCAAGAACTGCAAATTTACCCTCAACCCGTGTTTTTACTCTGAGAGGTATTGTATTCGGCAATTCTTTTGCTGTATAAAGCAGAATCGGATCAATTACAATTGCAATTAAATGTAATTGACTACATTTTTGTGTAACTACAATTGTAATTGAGCTTTTTTGGTTTTGTAATAAAAATTGTAATTTTGAAAAATTGCGAGTCAAATTACAATTGCTTTTTATTTTCGTGAAGTTCACCTTTAACTCTTTTTTTTACACTTTTTACCCCACTTTTTGTCTCTAACATAAACATCAAAGCATTTCATGTCTTGCCTTTGTTCTTTTCGTGTGTCCGGTATAGTTTTACCGATATTTTTCACGTGTGTAATGTGGTGCACCACAATGTATTTGTAATTATGGTCGGAATTTGAGCTTTTTGGTTCCAAGTAATTGTAGGCTAATAATGTAATTGAAAAATTTTTAGGTTTAATGTGATTGTAGTTGATCTGTTTTGCTGTGTTTGATCCGACTATGATCTTGACTCTACTCTATTTCATTGAAAAAGAAAAGAGTGTCGAGTAAAGAAATTTTAATTGAAATAGGGCTAACCGGAGAGAAGCCGTTTTTACCCCCAGTTTTCAAAACGCCGCACTTGACTGCTATACCACTAACTTTTTTCATTCCTAATCAAAGCGGCAAAATAACTAGCGTAATCTTCATCTTTGACCAATGCGAAATCGCAAAAACAAAATCAAACTTTTTGTAAGGAATTTTATATAACTTGTAGGCTTAGTTATGTCGGCAAGTTACAAGCAAAAGCAATACAATGCTATAAAAAGAAGTGCATTTTATTTTGGAAATGCCAAATACAAAAAAAGATTTAGATTGACTGCTACCATCATTTCTATTCATGTTCTCATTAAATTTTAATCCTTAATTAGATCAGGTGACTTTTCAAGATGTTTTAGCTCTGTTAGAATTATATAAACCTAGTACATTTTGAAATTATCAGGTTGTAATTGATGTAATTTCTACATTAACGCACAAGAATAAGCCATTACTATGACAAGAAAGCATTCATTTTAATTTTACGAATAAAATTTAGCAATACCTTTTCCAAATGTTGAATTCCCCTGAGGATAGCAATACAAAATAAATTGAACGGAAAGATAAACATCACTGCTCAAATAAGAAAGCGATAATCTAGACATGCAACACTAGTTTCAGTGAAAGACGGAAATGAAAGCCTATATGCGACGTAGATGGTAAAAAATTCGTTTTCATTAGTTTAATCGTGTTTTTTTGGCTTAGTAATCCAATTGGTCCCTTGTTCAGATGAAGGAAGCTATCATCAAACAGCATCAGACGTCCCCTTTCCGCCTTTTGAAACTTAGCGTCAAAAAAAACGGAAAATTACATCTGTCAATTTTTCGAACGTTGGAACCGGTCTTATTTTATCCGTAAATTCGACGATCTAAAAGTTACATTAAATGCTAAAAAATAAAAGTGTTGTTATACGCTTTAAAATTAAATGAAGCCATTTTTCAGGCAACTCACAAAATATTGCCTTCATCAGTAATCATCACTCTTAAACGTTTTTTCAATCCTTCTCCTTTAAGCATTAGCTGGTAATTTCCCTTCGTAATTTAATAAACTGCAAAAAAACGATCCAATGAGATCAATAGTTATCGCATTGTTTACCAAGTTTTTACTTTGCTATAGGTTATGCGAGGATAACTTGATCCATAAAATAACTCCTGTAATGACATCAGCTGCATAATAATTTTCTCATGTAGGTGCCAAAGGTACCGCGTTACTTCTCTTTTCTTCGCTTTATTGCTCAGCGATTGCGGCACAGTGGCATAAAGGAAAATGCCAACCTTGCAACTTTTGATAAAAGTTTGCGTAAGTGACAGTGAGTGTTCTGCACAAAAGTTTCAGTAGCTTCTGTACCAGCGTAATTTTAGACTTCTACTACAGTTTCTAATTTCTTTTTTGCAACAATAAAATTTCCTCGTTTCAAACAACACGGTTATGACAAACATAATAATATCCTTTTAGGGAAAAGCTTTTGAAATACGCTGTTGTTGCATGTTTTAAATCAAATAGTTAATGCAAGGATGGTTTGAGTGTCTCCTCGTATTGAGAGTCTTCTAAAGCAATGAATCGATCATAAATGCACGTTGTAAAAATTCAAATCATCTCGCATGATTTGTATCCCTACTTATAGTACCTCTTGAAGTTTTTGAACTGGGTAGCTTTATGACTTTAACGATTTGGGCGCACCCAAGATATCTGCAAAATTCTACGGTTTATTTTTTATTTTTCATCAGACGTACGGATAAAAAGAGTGTTCATTTCTGGAGCGGTGTACTGCTGGGACCCGGCGCCGAATCGGGTTGCGCCAATGACTTTAAAATTGGTATTCATAGCTTTCCTGCTTGCTGGTGTTCAGCATCAACGCGAAGTGCGGTGGACTGGATAGCCTTGCAAGTATAACTGATTTGCCGCTGAGAAATGCACTAAACCGGATTCCCACATGTCCGAAAACTCCTATAGGCAAGCTCTTTACAGCGCTTCTGTCGCTTCCACGTAAGATAAGCATGAAAATGCAACTTGTAACTGGAACGTATTTAGGGGAAGGGGGGGCGTTGTGCCGTGGTTCCCACTCCTTTTGACTTCGCCTTTTAGTTCAAAAATATCAAATGCTGCTTAGTGGCTGAAATACACCAAATTCTTTTGATGGATTTTGCAGTTTACGATTTTCTTTAAAGTGGTTGCTGCGCCACTGACTTGTAATAAATTACTCGTATAATAATCAATGAAATTTTATTTTTTGATGTAGTGGCGATGGTGTGTGTTTACTTCAACAGCCAATTTCGTTCCAACGATACACATGCTAGCCTTTTTGTTTTAAGCAAGATTTATTTTACTGCATTTCATCAGCAGGCGAATATAATTTTAACTAGTTCGTAAGTCTTTTCAAATACCAGCTACACTGTCGTAATTCATTACAATTCACAGAATAACTTATAGGTCAATAATTTAAGGCAAAAACAGATTCAATTAAACGAACTAAAGCTGAGCTTATTAATCAAAATTTTAAAACTTTGAGACCTACTGTAGACTTCTGATTTGCATTAAATATATTTCGCTTCATGGCATTGTAACTATAGGCAATGTCTTGCTAGGAGTATAGAGTTTTCTTGCGGAGCGTGAAATCGAATCTAAAGATTTCATTTCCTAAAGGAAGTTGCAGCACCTTTTATGATAGATTGAAGTCGGATTACATGAATTTTTTTGGCAAAAGTAAAGCGAACAGCAGGAAAAAGAGTGAATAAAAGTCAAAACCAAATTTTCCACTAGTCAAATAAGTGGTTGCATTCGCAAAACGAGAAACGAGCATTTGTGAGCATTGGCAAAGACAGGAAAGAGAGTCAAAGCTCTTGAAACTAGACCAGAGTATGTATTGTACCATAGGTAACCTATTAGCAGTGGTGCCGATCCTGGGGGGGATGCATCCCCCCAACATTTGGCGTCGGCCGTAGTGCTCATTAAAGTGTTATTACATCAGTAGTCTAATGCCGTCGAGTGCTGGTGAAGATTGGAATTGGCAAGTGGCAGTCTGACATAACTTACAAAACTCGCAAATGTACTTCGAGCAGTATCCCCCCCAATGTTCAAAATTGACAAAAAATAGATAAAATAAGCAAATCATCCCCCCCAATGCTCAACATGGATCGGCACCACTGCCTATTATAGGTACCTCTTTCCGTAGGTAAATAGGCAAGGTCTATGTGCTGTATTTTCATAGCTTATAAATGGTAGAATCAATTAAGGGTGGGGCATAATTAGTTGAATTTTTTGACCAAAAAATAAAAAGGAAATGCATAATAATTGGTTGACTTAATCTAGGTCCTCTAGGAGTTCAAGAAATAAGTAGATTAAAAAACTTATGCGCTTAATAATCAGATTGATTGATCTTGCAGAAATGTTTAATTGCTTCACGGACCTGCGAGAAATATTAAGGATTCTGGCCGGAGCAGAGATAGAAAACGTTTTCCCGAACTTCAAACTTGGTTCTACTTTTGTTTTACTTCTACCCCTAAAAAGCAATCGAAGCGCTATAATAAGTTGTTTTTGGAGTTAGTCGCCCAACTGTTCAGGACTCTAAGGTCAAGGCCTACAATCAAGTAAGAAATCTTTAATTTGACCGGACTCGGAATTGAACCCTAGGTTTAACGCTCTACAAAAGGCAGTCATTCTATATCCGCTAGGTAATCGAAACATTTCTAAAAACTGTTGATCAAACAATTCGCGTTTTTTAACTCGATCTTTGATCGCATCGATTTTTCGACCATCAAGATATCTGGATTGTCGAGAGCTCACCTATAGGACCTACCGTCAGTTGTCAAGGAAACTGCGAGCTTGGAGTGTGTTAAGCACCTCGGGCGGCAGGTATAAAACTAGTCAACATGTGCTTGAGATTTCACTAATCTAACCTTTCCAGTGTTTTCAAGCATTTTTTCTGGTCAAGTAGGACAGGTGAAGTCGGTTCTAGTCGTTCAGCGTCATTTTATTTCGGATGACTATTGGCAGTTCAGTACAGGTGACTTATTTCTATGCGATCGTATTTAAAAAAATAGCAAAGAAAGGAAAACAGTAAAACATGAAGATCTTACAAATTCAAAGTAAAGCGACAAAAATCTGTTTTTATGCAAAAATGTTTACCGTTAGTCAATTTATTTTCCATCTTGAAAATCAACGATCATTTGAGAGACAGCAAAAAGCTGCTCAAAGCTAAAAATATTTTGCATCATTTTATAAAAATCTAGTTTATATAAATAATTGAATGATATTTCTAACCAAAAGTGACTGCTTAACTTAACAGCTCAGATGGCAAAGCGGCATAGAGCGTCTGTCTCTTGAGCTGTACACTCGGGTTTGATTCCGAGTCGGGTCAAACCAATGACTTTAAAATTGGTATTCACAGCTTCTCTGCTTGACGTTCAGCAATAAAGGGACAGTGTGGAGAACAAGCCGGCAAATTTACTTGTTGTACCATTGGGAAAAGCACTTAGCGGGATTCCCCCATCTTGGTGTGGTAGACAGATGGCTGGCAACTCCTAAGCGAGCTCGTATAGTGCTTTGATCGCTTTCTCGTGATAGGAGGATAAATATGCAACAAAATATCTAAAAATAACTAACTAACCTCTTCTGACTGTCACTTTGCAGCTTCCTTCTTGCATTGATTTGAACATGCGACTGGTATTATTCTACTTTCACTACTTGTTGTAACTTACGTAATTTTGTGTCCATAAATTCATTCTATAACTATGTAAACAAAAGCTTTAATCAAGCTAAAAACCTAAAACCGACGACAATTTTTGTCATGGTTTTGTTTTACTTGCAGTCAAATGATTTTTCTGAAAAGTTCAGTAGCTGTGATGGACCCGATTTTTTGGCTCTGGTCTGGTACATTGGTCCTGTTTGCAACTTAGAGGTTTAGATGGTTCGAATACCGTAAATCAAGTCTGGAAATCTGTTCTTTTGCTTGTCTTCGACGAAAAACTTTTGTAAAATTAGAGCAAAATTGATGAAAAGTTGTTTCCGTTTTTTTTACCCTCAAATAAGAAATAACAGTCCAAGGTTTTAGTATTTTTAATGGGAAATTTTCTTTGACATGTGTATGAATGAATATTTTATAAAACTGCTGTAATACGACTCACCTAAAGGCTTACCTGTCGCTTCCGTGCCGCTTACAAAGTATTAACTGCATTACCAAATTATCGGGTGTTTTTTTTTCTGCAAAATAGTCAATTTCAATCAACCCACTGATTGAAGATTAAATTTCTGGTAAAAGTAGGGGCAAAGAACTTTGCTTTGAAAGTAGGTTGAGGGAAATCCAAAAAGGGTCGAGAGCCATTGGACTATAGTAGCCTACTTATCACAATTGTGTTTGTAGCTAGTTGCCAATTTATCCTATCACGAGAAAGCGATCAAAGCACTATAACGAGCTCGCTGAGAAGTTGCCGGCCACCTGTCTACCACACCAAGATGGGGGAATCCCGCTAAGTGCCTTTCCCAACGGCACGACAAGTCAACTTGGCCGCTTGTTCTCCACTCTGTCCCTTTAACGCTGAGCGTCAAACAGAGAAGCTGCAAATACCAATTTCAAAGTCATTAGTTTGACCCGATTCGGCATCAAACCCGAATCTACAGCTTTACAGTTTGGAGGCTGACGCTCTTACTACTCGGCAATCGGAGCTGTAATGTTTACTGCTGAGGGAAAGTTGCAATATTATTTTGAGTGTTGATATTCATAACCAAATTACTACATGCAATTCGTCTTAAATAAGTATGTTTTTTAAAGCACTGTTTGCAGAATTTCAAAAACTAAAAATTTAAATTGCCGCTTTTAAAATTGTTGCTTTTATTTTATCGCTGATAAATTGAGCGTGCGACAAATTTATCGCTACTTTGCGATGGAAACGCTATTTTTTGAACATCAATTAATTGATCCAGCATCGATCCGTATTATGACGTCATCAGTTCCTAGGTACCGCCAGGTTTGATAAACTTGTTAATGCTTTCTAATCTAATCGAGACAATGAAAAACACTTAACACAGATCAATGAAAATCTAGTCATGAAAAATAGTCACGTGATTGCTAAAAATTTAACTCAAAGTCAATTTTCTCGGGTAAAAAGTAAGTCAGGCAAAGTCCCGTCCCTTTTTGGTTCGTTTTTCAAATCCTCCCGAATGTGTTATATTCTTGACATTTTTAGCAATGAGCGTTAAAAAGAATTTAGTGTCTTTAGCATATATTCTGATAAATTTTGTTGTCATAAAGTTGCGCATATGGTAGAATTTACTGATTTAATCAGCAATGAACAAAAACAAACTATTCAGTGTTCAATCATGCTTATTCTATTGGTATCGATAGAATGAGTTTTTATACTCGGGTAAAGTAATTACTTCATTAGTTACTTTTAACTTTCGATCTTTTTTGCTTTTATAATTTAAAATATTTGTGACGCTCAGCATAACAAATTTTGAAATTTTTCTACAATAAAAAAATAGGGCAATATAAACAGAAAAAAATTCCGATCAAAATTTGTACCAGTGACCAGAGCCAGATTTGCCTATAGGCTAGGCAGGCTGAAGCCTAGGGCCTCGGAGAAATAAGAGGTTTCATCTCGAACAACTAAGACATTTTTTTGCAATATGATTTTATTGCTTTTTTCTATGAGAGATCAACTGTCTACACCTTTTCTTATTAGAAATCGACCATAAAGCGACCATAAAGACCTTTATTCACGTTAAAATGGGTCTAATCATTGATCACTAGGGAGCCTCATTGATCAAATAGCCTAGGGCCTCTCATTGTTTAAATTCGGCCCTGCCAGTGACGTTAGTTAGGTGACTGGTATACAAGGCTGTAACTCACGGGTTGCGAGGTTTGACGATTCGCTAAGATAACAGTAATTTATTCTAGTTGTACCATGACCACCTTTAGATGACATTTTGGTCATGTCAGGGTTTTGGGTTGAGCAATGGTAATAAAATATACAAAAAATGATTCCGTTGAACCATTCGAAAATGCGACATCCCGTAACTCATTTTTTAGTGGCTCTTTGTTTTGTACGTGGTACGTTAAACTTGGGACATTTTCTCGCCTAAATTTGATTTTAAAATACCTTTAAAGTGTAAGAATCGAGAATACTTTTTGGTCGGAAGCTGAAACCATCTTCGGCGGTTTAAAATGAATATGAAGTGAAGATTATCAAAACTTGCGCATTACCAAATGCAGTAAAAAATGATGAAGGTACTGTAGGTAGCAGTGAGTTTAAGCTTGTTTAGAAATTGTTTTTTTCTGCAATCAAAAATAAATAATAAGTCATTCAAGAGTGCTGTTCGTTATTACGCGGCGCAAATGCTTTGGGATGAAAGATGTGTGACTTGTGGTCGTGCTGTGCAAGTTCAAACTAAGTAAAAACTGGTGAAACCTCTGGCTATAAAGTCATTTTCAGCATTTAATAAAAGCTTCTATGTTTCACAGCACTCCCAATACACCTTGTTTATCAGGACAGTGGTGACTGTCTGGTATTTGTCAGCTTTTTTTTACGTCAGAACTACGAACGACGCCAAGATTGCAGGCCGGAGAAAGATATGCGTATTTAAGTAACTTCAATTTTGCTACTTCGGCCCTCAAGACCTGTTCTCTGTCATTTAAATAGTAAATGCGATGTCTGCTGATCTACGTCAGGTACAAGGTTTCAGGTCTGCTTTTCGTCAACTTTTGAAAAAGGTTGTTCGCTACTTTTGATTATATTTTACGTGTGTTAGAAGAAACAAGAACTGATTAAGAAGCAGTTTTGATTTGACTAGTCAGGTGACCAAGCGAGGCAGCACTATTACGTGCGAAACCCAGAGCGGTGAAAGCAAAGCAGTTGAATTAGCATTTTAATCTAGAAGAATAAGACAAAACGTCGTTCTGCCTGGCCTGCTGAGATCTATGCCTGTAGACTTCACTCTTTTAGTTTCTTAGCTTAGTTTTTGCATAATACCTGGAAGTAACCTTCCATTTCATGTTCATGTGGTGCAGATCGAGGTGTTTAGTTTACACGGAAATATGTGAGACATTTGTGTGGAAGGTAGATATAATATTATAGAAATTGTATTTTAAGTTTTTAATTTTAACAATTTTCTACTCAGAAAAAAGGACAGAAAGGGAAATTTGACATCTGTGCGTTCTTATTTGCAGTTAACAAAGGTAAAAAGTGATTGGGGAGAGAGAATAAGATGGAACAGTTAGGTTGGCAAAGTTAAAGGGAAAGCATTAGCAACCAACTGTGAGCGATATTTTTAGTACTTTGAAAAAACTTTCTGTTCTTCAGTGAAAAACTTAAATCTTCGATCCTTGATTGTCTCAGAGTTATAGCTTATTAGCGAGGCTTTAATTAATTTTTTAATTTTAGCTTGGTTGTGAAAATGTGATGGTGAGTTTGTCACCATCAAAGCGCATCTCTTGGGGATTTCTTGTGTAGGTAGCGTTTTGGGTGGAGGCGTAAATGCGAACAACGACTGGGAAAGTGCGATTTCGGAAACCGAGATGTATCCCTTGGGACACGCAAGCTAATTTGTGAACCTGTAATGGCTGTATGTTTTCTGTCTGATTATGTTCTTACTTTTTTTTCCTTCTGCTTACCGCAGGTAAAAAAAAGTTCCAGGCGACAAAATTTTAGTGGGCTACAGATACAGTATCCCGTGTCTGTGTATGCAGCACTAATCGTAGTCATTGGTTTGTATTGTGTAGTTTTTAAAATAAATATGAGAGAAAATAGCAACACAGTAACATCGTCAGAAGTTTGGAATTCGTTTGGGAGTTGCAGCGGAATATTTTCAGGTGTCTATACTGTCTAATGACGATATTAGAATTGGGATTTCATTGTTTACGACTTATTCCTAAACTGTGAGAACCAGCTTGCAAAGCTACAAATTTACAAGTTAGCTTGAGTAGTACTAAAAGGTGTGTTGCTAAAGCTAGACTAACAGTTTAAGATAAAAACTGCACGTAGTTGGGTTGTATACAGAAAAGTTTCATCAATAAAGTGTTTCATTGAAGCTATAGTCAACTTTTACGAGGTTGGAAATCATAATGATGCAGGCTGTTTTTTAGCAAAATGTGTTGAATAGCCCTTGCCGAGAACTAAAACCCCATCTTACACGTTACCCCTGGCTGTTTCCACTTGGCAGTGGCACCGTATTTACTGCTTGAAGCGTCTATTTTGTTGAGTCACCATGGTGATTCGCGAATATTCCATCTACTGTTGTTAAACGCGCCAACTTTCACTGTACATTGCGTTACCGGACCGTTAGCTCAGTTGCAAAGCTCATTGCTGCCAGCGGGAGAAGTCTGGGGTTCGATTCCCGGGCCGGTCGTATCCGACACAGTGTCGCCAACGGCTCGCTATCGCTTCGACGTTTGTTCGGAGCTGTGTTGTCCAGACGCTAAGCCGCGGTGATGGTCCTCGCCACTCGTTATACGCTTCGGCGTAGTGTCGCAACTCGCAAGTGTAGCGAAGATTAAAATTTTGATGCATTGCGTTTTTGTGCACCGCGGGAAGTTGACGAGGTATAGACAATCGCATTGAACACTGTAGTGCTGCGTTTTTTAAACTAGCCTGTTAAACTAAATGCACAATTTTAAAGCAGTACGGAAATTCGGAAGGTGAACACCTTGTTCTTCATGTCTGGAATTATTCGGGATAAGTGCTGTAACATGCATCAGCTATTTTTTTAATCGAAAAGTCAGCAATATTGAGTAAAGCAACTTTCAATGAGAGTTTTTCTATTGCCAAGTTAGGTTCAAATTGACTTTCGATAAATGACTCCAGGTAAACTGCGTTTCGTCAGTTGCATTGCAATTTTTGTACCTAACTGTGCGGGCTACTGGGTATACTGTTGCAGCCAGCGATGGCGGAAGCATTTTTAAAGTGGGGGAGGGGGCCCAAAACCAATGACAATATTTTCTTCATTTACAACCAAGGACGGCAGTGGCGTAGCGAGAAATTTTAAAAGGGGGGGGGGCATAATTTCCACATTTTTTCCAGCGTACATTTTTTCGGCAGAATTAATTTGAAGCTGATTAAGAAACCAGGAAAGTTCTAGGGGAGTTCGGGGGCATGCTCCCCCGAGAAATTTTTGAAAATTTACATGCTGTAGGCTAATGGCTATTTTAGTGCTTTTTGAATAATTTTCAGGCAAATTTTGTTTAAATTTTTTGACCCTAATTCTGGGTGTATCGCCAAATATGATGCATTTTGTTCGCACATTTTTAATTATGCGTGCTTAAGACGTAAGGCTTACAGCTATCGAAGGGGTTCGAAATTATAGAAAAATTGTATGCATCAAAAACATTTTTGAAAATGGCTGATGGGAGGATGCATATCCCTTACCCTACCCCTCTGGATTCGCCCCTGGCCATAAGCTACAGAAACCACCAAAAGAATCAGGCGTATTTTAGTCACTTGGCACCATTAGTATTGTTCTTTTTTACTAAAAGGCAGAGTCAAAAGGGGGGGGGGCATGGCACAATGGCCCCACCCCTAAATACGCTCCTGTGGACCGGATTTAGACAATGAGAGGCCCTAGGCTATTTGATCACACTGATTGGAGGAGCAAAAAAAGCTTTACGTCCTCAGATGTCCTGTTTTTCCTGAAAATATCGGTATAGTGAAGAGCAAAAAAAAGGTATGCACGCACTCAGATGTTCTGTTTTCCCGTGAAAGTATCGGTGAAGAGAACAAAAAAGGTCTCGATTGTTCGTGATGAGGCCCCCCATTTTCTACGCGGCCCTAGATTTCAGCCTGCTTAGCCTATATAATCTGGCCCTATGCCTACAACCTATATTTAGCCTGTCCACATGTGACACGTCCAATTTATGTGGGCTTCAGACCCACGGTTCTTGCTTCTAGTTTCTGTCACCCCACCGCACAAACAAAATTTTAAAGAAGACATCTCAGGATCTAAGCTCTTTCCTGGGTTTTAATTTCGATGGTAGGCCTATTAAGTTTCAAATACATTCATGCAGAGGCAATATTGTAAAAATAAACGCGTAAGTTAGGCCCCCCTGACCCCCCCTGAAAAAAAAGTGGGGTCTAGGGCCCCCCTCGCCTCCCCCCCCCCCGGTTCCGCCGCCTATGGTTGCAGCCACGCCCACTCTTGTGTTTTTTAACTCCTCTTCTCGTACCTGCATGCCATAACGTTAATCGTTTCGCTACCTATATTCCCCTTTCCTGTGCTGTCGTTGTATTTCCCTCATCTTATCGCATTCTTTATCCTGTTGACGATGCGAAAATAAAAATACACTACTACTATTTACTTTTTGTAAATAGGAAAGTATTGTATTGTGTTTTTATTCGGTGAAAAGCTTACAGCGTATATTTGTGTGGTTAAACATGCAACATTTTTTCCTTTTTGAATTAATGTCTTTACACAACTATCGTTTGGGCCATAAATATGTGTCCAAAATATATAGGCACGAATTTTTCTTGGTTTTGGTTAATTTTACAATCGCAGTATTGCACTGACGTCAAATAGCGGTCCTACTAAACACCGCAAAGGAGCGACAAAGAACTTACTAAACACCGCAAAGTACGACAAAAGAACTTGGAATCATACCATATCAAAGAACAACAAAGGGCTTAAAATTAGGGTTAGGCTTGGAGTTATCAGGTCCTTTGTCGTACTTTGCGGTGTGTAGTAAGTCCTTTGTCGTTTTTTGTGGCTCCTTTGCGGTGTTTCAGTCCTTATATTTTTTAGTTGTCATTTTTGATCATTCTTGTAGTTCAAGCTTTGATTTTGACGTCTGATTCAGTGCATTAAGGTGCCACATGTCAGTCATATGTGCCCTTGCTATCGGCCTTGGCCACAATTCAGGCTTTGATCCAATTGCTTGAAAAAACTTAATTTATCTGAGCCAGGTCGATCAAAATTTGCACGGGATTTTGGCAGAGAGAAAAACTTTGTTTTAAGTATATTGGCAAATATTCTACGCTCCGTAAATTGGATAAAACGATTTAATTATATTAGAATGCATGGTCATGACCTGTTTTCCACGAAGCTAACTTTGGTAATCTCTTTAGTTAATTGACAGAGAACATATGTGAGAAATATTCCCACTGAAAATCATTTTAATTCATATTTTTTTCCTTATTTTTATCTTTACGAGTTGAAGAACTTCTTATAAATCAGTATGTTGTCTTTTCCAAGTTTGACCTGGCCCTGTGGGCTATTTGCTAGTTTTATTCAATGTAGGTGCTTGCGCAGCAAGCAGCGTTTAATTATGAGAAGCACCACTTTTGAAGAGTGTTTCTTACTCGTGTAACTTATGCAGATTTTCCTGGTTCGTATGATAGGTGAGCTGATGAATCCATTGCAAAGCAAGCTGTAGTTAGTCCCAAACTATGGGGTAGAGATGTGGCATCAATCGGGAATTTCTGTGCCTCCGAATGGATGTAAGGCTTCTATTATCTCTTATTAACAGATTATTACTGAAAACTAAATTCATCAGCGATCGTTTTTTAAAATTTGGCATGTACGGTGTCGAATAAAATATTACATATTCTTAAATGTAACGACCAACACTTGTTCGCTTTGTTAGTGGATGCGTTTATGTGAAAATTATTCTGCTAGTGTAAATGTAAATTTTCGAAGACAACCTAATTCAAATTATTCCCATAGTCAAAAAGCTGTGTACCCGACCCTACACGAGAAAGACATACAACAGAACCGCTTATTGTTTTTCACTACCAAAATTTGGAATTACCGGTACGACATTCTGTATCTCGCCCCAGTTTAGAAGTTACTAGTAAGTAGGATGAAATTGAAAAAAAAATTTTCAGTAATGAAAACGAATTTTGCGATTTTGTTTTTGCGAATTCTTGAGAGCAAGAAAAAAAAACTTCACGAGGCTCTTATTCGCCACAGTAATGGTAAATTTGATGGTGCTTGTATTTCAGGTTATGGTCCGTTGAAAACTGCTTAGCTTATTGCATTATTCTTAATACTTTGATTGTGCACTATAATCTGCTTTTGTTTATTAACACCTTGTGATCATGCTAGGTTGGAGTGGTTTTGTTCGGCTGTAATGCGGTTTTAATTCATTTTCCCAGGTATTCGTGGAATTGTGGCATGTTGTTGGTATACAAATCATTGCTATCACTTTTCGTGTAGTTTGCATTAGTTCCTACTGTGCAAAGTAGTGCAGTACTTTTTGTGATATCAGCGTAGAATTGCATCAGTTGGGGACGAATGAGTTTTACTGTAAGTTTGACATTCGCAAAAAGAAACATTTACGTAGATTAAAAGGGAATTTGATTCAGTTTAATTCTGAGACAATATGGCTTCAAAGACTTGTCAGAGACATGGCCTCGCGGTACCGCGCGCAGGTAACAGATCCTACGTGACGGGTTCGATTCACGGCTGGAGCCGATCGCATTTGACATATACAGTGGGTGGCTGCTGAATAGAAGAGCACAAGCTCACTTCGCAGTCTCCCTCAATTGCTGTTGAATTTTCTGTTGAATATAATTCGAAAATAATCTCAGTTATTTATTTATCTATCTTATCGTTTCGCTCAAAATACTCCACCCTTGATTGCGCACCAGTTTCAGAGCGGAACCTCCCTGTAACGGATTTGACTGTTTTTGTATATTTTTAATTGCAGAAAGAAGTTGGCAAATACTAAATATTTGAGAAGTTATTTTTTATCGTGTTGACGATGCAGAAATAAGAGATCATTGACCGAATTTTTAGGCAAGTTTAGTCGTAGTGACCGAAAGAAATTTATAATATTTTTAACATTTTTTTGTTTTATGTCGTGTTTGAAACATCTTTATAAATATGACGCTAATTAGGAAGCCAAAAGTTTAATTCTGATGTAGAAAGCGCTTGGGTTTTTGGAGCCACTTAAATTGGACAAGTGAATAGGGTAGCCTACTTGATTGTATCCTTGCAATAATTTCATGTGGCCCTGTCGTTTCATAAAAATAATTTATTTCCACGAGCTAAAAACGCCTCTTCTTTAGTTGGTGATAATGGCCATCATCAGGAGTGGATCCAGAGAAGGGATGTGGGGGGATGCATCCCCCTCGAAGCCATTTTCAACAATTTTTTACTTTTTTTTTCCATAATTTCGAATTTCTTCGATAACAACAAGCTTTACGCCTTAGGCACGCATAAATCGAAAATGTGCAAACAAAATGAATCATATCCGGTGAAGCACATCAGAATTAGGGGCAACAAATTATGACAAAATTTGCCTAAAAATTGTTCAAAAGTACTGAGATGGCCATTGCAATACGTAAATTTTTGAACAATTTTCGGGGGAGCATGCCCACGGTTGCCCTAGAGCCGTTTTTCTTCCTCGATTTGCTTCAAAGTAACTCTGCCGAGAAAAAAATGCACTGTAAAAGATGTCAAAATTTGGTGTCCTTTTTCTAAAAAAGTTCTGAATACTCACCTCTTCTGACCTGAAACATTTTCAAAGTGTTTACTTATGCTCTTTTCCGAGTCTAAACGTCTAACGCTTTCGTATTTAGTTATAAAAAAAAAAAGAAATAAAATATTCATGAGACTTACGGCATTACGCAGAAGCTTGTAACGAGTGGCGGGGCCCATCTCTGCGGCATAGCGTCTGGCCTACACAAAAACTTCGCAGCGGTGGCGAGCCGTTGGCGACTGTGTCCGATTCGACCGGCCTGAGAATCGACCCTGACCTCCCGCGCCGATAGCGATGTCTTTAACCACTGCACTAAGCTGCTGCTCGTATTTAATTAATATTCAACTTAATCAAAACTGCATCCCCACCAAAATTTTCTGGATCCACTCCTGGCCATTATTACGGGTAATAACGTAAACTGCTTTTACCACCCAAAAATATTAATTATGTGTTTTTACCGCACCGGGTTTTCGAATTTCCCATTTCAGTGATCGTGTGTATCTTGTTTCAAACAAGGAAGCAGGGTTGCGGACTTTATCGATTTTTAACCGAGTTCAAGAAATATTTGCAAGTCCGAGTTCAAGTTCTAAGAATTTTATTTTTCGAGTTCAAGTTTGAGTTCGGCAAAAATGATCGAGTTCAGCGAGTTCGAGTTCGCAGCCCTGGACTTTATAGGTCGCAGTGGCTTGAACAAATAAACGACATGCAGCTTTTCTTTTGGTAAAATCCTAACTTCAATTTACACGGATCGTGACTACTTGAACAACAAGCTATATTTCGTAGTGATCTTTTATTTCTTTTCAACAATTTAAATATCTTTCAGATGAACTCGAACAGTTTTAAGCGAGTTCAAGTTCGAGTTCAGAAAAAATATTTTTTCGTGTTTAAGTTCGAGTTCGGCAAAATGATCGAGTTCTTTCGAGTTCTAGTTCGAGTTCGCAGCCCTGCAAGGAAGTGTTGGAAAATGTGTTTTTAAACTTAGTTAGAATATGATTAAAAAAAATCGAATTGATCGAAAAAATTCGTTCAAGATTAACTTAGTTAAAATCGGTCAAATGACCGCAACAAAATTTTGAAAAAAAGACCTAAACCACTACTATTATTACTGGCATCTAACGGGTTTAACTACTGTACTTGATTCATCCAAAAAAAAAGAGCGACAGTAAATCTCTCAAAACTCCGTTAGTCTTTTCATTAGCTTTTAGTTTATGATGCTATAATTACACTACTTTTTTAGACCTATTGCCTGGGTCATGGTATAACTTGTAGTTAGAATTGTAAATGCTAGTTCTTGCAGTTTTGTACTGCCTTGCATACATTGCTGATGATGACAGCTGAATCTATGTTGTCGAAACGTCAGTTTTGAGATTCAATGTGGTTTTATTTTTCCACCTTAAACTGTTTTAGCCCCATATTTGTTGCATTGATTAATCCAGCTTTTGTTTTTGACACAGTTTACTCGTTAATTATTTAGGTGCATTTTTGTTTGGCTATGTGATGCTTTCGTATGTTATTCGTCATAAATCCCTTATTGGTTTTTCATTAAATTAGTTGTTTTCATGCAACCGGTGGAACGTCAAAGCAATCACAAATATTTTGCTTCTCAGATCGTCGATGAAAAAAGTTAGCAGCTTTTTTTGTTACTTGAAGTTTTTAAGTGACTGCGGTCTGCAAAGCAATGTTGGTTTAATTTCAAAATTTGAGTTTTTTATTTGAGATTTGAGTTTTCTAGTCTTGGTAAAAAAGGACCAAGGCGCCATCTAGCAACAATTAAGTTTTGTATTTACAACATCGAGTGGGTGTCGCCTCAACGTCCTTAATAAAATGCTTGCTTTTAAACAATATAACTTGGAGATGCAAAAATGTCTATTAGTTGTTTAATCATTGTTTTGCAAAATCATCAATAAACTCATCATGAAAAAGTGCACACGTAAGAAGAGTTCTAAAGCAAAGCCGACATGAGGAAAACAAAACGCAATGATAAATAATCAAATTGTAGTTTATTTTTGGTAATTTCACATTAATTTATTTTTTCTCAGCCAGCTCTTCGTTAAAAAAAAATTGGCTTTCTCTAATTACCACGGAACATCTAAAAAGGTTTAAACTTTAAGCGCTTATGAATATAGTCAGATCCACTTTCGTCATCCTTTGATATGCTGATGTATCTAAATATAAATAAATAACTGAGATTATTTTCAAATTATATTGAACTGAAAATTCAACAGTGATTGAGGGAGACTGCGAAGTGAGCTTGCGCTCTTCGAGTCAGCAGCCACCCGGTATACGTCAAATACGATCGGCTCCAGCCGCGAATCGAACCCGTCACGTAGGATCTGTCACCTGCGCGCGGTACCGCTAGGCCATGTCGCTGACAATCTGCTTATTCTGTATTGTTGTGTAGCACAGCACGGTAGTTACTACGAGTTGCTATGCGTTGGCATAAAGTTGTAATGGAGCATGAACGAAATCGCTTGCAGCAGAGCCGGCGGCAGAGAGTTGACTTAGGGGGGCCAAGCGTTTACCAGGGGGACCAAAATTTGAAATTAAGCACAAAAGCCGCTGTCATCAAGAGTAAGCTTAAGCTTGTTAATTGGGGGGCGAAGCATGTCGAATGGGGGACCAGGCACCCCTGCCCCCCCCCTTGGCGTTGGCCCTGGCTTGCAGCAACCCAAGGGCGTATTTCACGAAGCTCTCCTTGAACTACCAATGTCACAAAGGGTAATATTAATATTGGTAGTGTTTAGTTTTTCATAATCATTCTCACACGTATGATAAATATCGGCCTACAAGAATGAGGAGCACTGCGCTCATTTCACGTCGCTTGCGACAGCGTACAATAACAACTCGGTGGGAAGTTTATAGCCTACTGGTAGTGTCGATAAAGGTAATCTAGCGCGAAGCCATTTTGAGCAAAAACACCATTTTATCGGCGCCTAATTGATGCAATTTGTCTGTCTAAAAGTCTGGTTCCACCTTTAGAACGTTTATTATTTTTTGGCTGCTACTGCGGTTTTAGCTTATACACCGGCATCTCACTAAAGGTCAGTTTTTACATATACACTCGTAAGGCTTTTACACATGAATCCAGTTGTGGACACACAAGTGTTACTGTAAAACTGTTTCAACTGTAAGATCGCTACTGTGACATTTGTAAGGTAGCAAAGGTAGGCGCTTGTTGAAGTTTAACGACGGAAATAGTTGTCACTTAATAACTTGTTAAACGATCTTATTGCTAGTTTTGCAATCTTTCACCTGCGAACTGGAGAAAATGCCACTGAGAACATACTCACAAACATTGTTCCCATCTCTTTTATAGGTCTGAAGGTATAGTTGTAGGCTACGGATGGAGAAGAGTGGATCAGTTATGGAAATAAATTGTTAGGCTTGCTCAAAAGCCACGTAATATTCTCGTATTGCTGTTTTCTTTGAATAAGAAGCATTCTGTGATTTAACTAGCAAGAAACACAGCGTTAGTTAGAAAAGTGTTGCAGTTTCAAATGCCCGATGAGCATTGGAGTTACCATGATTGCTTGACTCCGCGATCATTGAGTTGCCTCACCCTATCCTGTATTTCATCTGTTTAGACTAGTATTTACGTCAATTACCGGTACAGATTACTTGAGCTACTATTTGCATCGTTAGGGACAAAATAATAATTGCTTAAGTTTCGTTTTACAGTGAATAAGATAAACATATCAGTTGATAATAAAATAAATTTTTAAACAACAAACGTGGTTGAGGCTTGATATGAATGATTTAGCTGAATTTCGCAAGTGTGATGCGGAAAAATCTACTTGGTGTCTCAACGAAACCGAAAACAAACAAAATTCGACGAATTTTCGCAACGACTCAACGCAAAAAATATTTAACGCCAGACTGGAGCTGATGAAAATTCTAGTGAAGAAGCATCACTTCGCAAATGAAAGTAAACTTGAGCCTGATGATGTAAAGCAAGTGTGGAAAGCAACGGAAGACGAGGAAAGCGTGGGTATTGCCGCCAAACCTTCTCAGAATTTGCAGGATACCAACAACGATGCCTCTGATACAAACATTGCTGCAGGTATCAATGTGCATTCTACAGTTCACTTTCATTTTCGATAAATTTTCGTAATTTTCTAATTTCAGCTCTTTATGCTTTTGAAGCTGATGAAGTAGTAACAGCACTTTTACTTTCAATTTTGAGATATGCCTATGTTTATTGTTTATACATTATAGAAGATTGTGGTTTCGTGTTTTTAGTAAAACTTTATCCGTGCACCCAATCAGACCACCACATCATCTGACTCTGCACATCTTACATTTGCGTGCTCGTGACTAGTTCTAGGTCTTCACTTATCGCTTAGCTTTTTATAGTGGTTAATATATCAAGATGTAAGTGCAGCCTACTTTGACGGCCATCGCCTAAGTTTTGACAATACAAGTGGACCACGAGGTTGAAAAACTGAGGTTGTCCTTGTCTAAAGTGTACAATTTTATAAATTACGTATGTCATGCCTTGATAATGTGAAAATTTTCCATCTCTACGCCTTGTGTTACATTTCACAACCTGCAATAGCTCGTACGTGATATTTTCTATATGCTTCCGACTTGGAAGTTTCAAAGTACATTTCGTGAGAATATATAGGTGGGATTAGTTGTGAAATAAATAACACGGATTTATGACCTTTAGTGATTCATATCATGAAATCCAATGTAAAGACCACATTCCAGTATTTAACAATTATTAAGTTGTAGAACAGGGTCACCCTTTAGTAAGCACTGCTTGATGTTATTCGTTTGTTTCGGTGTTTTTCAAAGTCTAAGCCTACTCTTCTCTGTGCAAGAGGATGAGAATTTTGCGCAGAGAACAGATTCGATTGACGTAAAAGTGGTTCTGCCAGCCAGCTTGGCTCAATGACTTCACGACTGGGTCTCTTTGAATTCCCCATGACAGCTGGCAGATTGTTGGATTGCAACGTCGTGTCTGGTGCGATTTAGTGTTACTATGAAGCTCCATCAACGCCAGTGCGTAGGCATAGACACATCTTTTTTATTGACACCTTCACGGGAGTTGCGAGTCAGACTGGTCCAGACTTCTAGACAATTTAGGGACTCTTTATTCGCAAAGCTCGTCATTTCCTCACATGAAATGCTTTACCATCGTATGCCGTTTTAGCCTTGTGGCTGTAAGCTTGCATATTGATTGCATCGAAATTAACCAAATTAGTGCTGAGCTTGAGCTAGCACGCTGCAGGCTACATTTTGTTTTTATTGAAAAGCTGTAACTTGTTTCATTTGCTAGAGAGCTGAGATTAGCTATCAATAGATTGCTGGTCTCAGACTAGACATCCATTCACTACGTTTTCAGGAGAGGCAGTTGTCGCTGGTATCCAACTATCCATAGAGGAATTAAACTGTAAACGCACCAAGCACGTATTTGTTACGGCTTCTTTATACTGAACGTTAACCATAATTGTTTTGCCTTGATATCTCTTGGAACGGCAGGGCTTTAATTTCAGTGGACTATCCTACGTTGATATATCTAGTCGCTTCTCGGCTTATAATTATAGTTCAATCGTATTTTTCTTCCTTTCTGATGATTTGTTTGAATGTAAGTTCTCATTTTAAAAACAAAGCAACATACAGCCAGTAGCACGCCCGCTTGACCGTTGACTAGGCCTACACATTTTTGTGCTACTCGATATTGCTTGCTAAGAGTTTATTTTTAAGAGTTGATCGACTTGATATTGCATGGGTCTTCAGGAATGAATAACTGTTGCGAATTAGAAGGCTAATTAGTTCTTTCATTATCATACATGCTCAGTTGTTCCCACAACACAAAAATAAACTACGCTGTGAATGTGATTGAGTGCCGTCTAGTTAGAAAAAATTATGGCACTGTCAATTTGAAATCGAGGTGTATTTGATTCCTGCATCACATGGAACCTATTTTTCTGCTTAATCTCAATACTATAATGTTGCAATATGATATTTTTGCCTGAAGCACAAACAACATGTGATGTTTTGGCATTAGCGGTGTGAAAATTATTCACCGTATTTGAGCATATGCGCGCACGCCATTATTTTGTGATTTTGTTCTCGATTTCAACAAAACATGGTATGAAACCAGGATGTAGAAATGAAGTGAAAAACGTGATCGTTTTAGAATGACCAAGTAGTTATTTGAAGAATTTCCTTCTTCAGTTTGGAAATTTGGTGTCATAGTGTCACATCCGATGTTATTAAGAATTTTGCCAAACGGAAGTAATTAGGAATAAACAAACAGTTTGTTTACTCAGTGTTTTTTAATTCTTAATCTACTTTGTGTATTCCGAATTCACTCTTTATCTTTTCATCAACAATATTTTTTTTGATGGGATATTTTCACATTTATGCAAGAAATAGTCGACCTGAGCTATGCTAATGAGCCAGAATGGTTTGAACTAGTGATGGGTGTTTTCGCGATTTTTAAGAAAGCTCTGAAATCCTGCCAGCCGAGTAGATGGAACCTTTTTCTCTCTGGGGCTTTAGATTCCTAGGCTTTTCAAAACCCAAAACTCAAAAATTGATATGCCACAGCTCCTCTTCTCGGCGTTCAGCATTAAAGTTACCTGTGAAAAACAAACCGGCAAGTTAATTTTTTTTTCGCTGGAGAGAGTGTTGTTGTGGCCGGCTACTCTGTAAACAATTTCGCTAACTTCTCCGTCACTTTTTCGTCATGAAGTATAAAAATGCACCCAAGTGAATGCAGTGCAGTCAGTCATTGTGCTACAATCGCTGCAACGTTCTTTTGTGTGTGTAGCTGGGTTGCGTAGCTGGTTTAGTCCTTGACTTGAGCGCTGTAAACTCGTGACATGCTTTAGAACATAGGTTTCAACGGGGGGCATTGGCCTCCATAGGGGGCCATGGGACATTAACCAGGAGCAACAAGCGCGAGATTCATTAACCCAGGGGTGGGCAAACTTTTCACACAAAGAGCCACATTTAAAAAACTTTTGAAGCCGAGAGCCGCACTGATTGGATGAGCAAAAAAAAAAAAAAATCTACACATTCTCAGATGTTCTGTTTTCTACTGAAAAATGGTGAATACCAAAAAAAGGTCCGATTCACGGTTGGAGCTTATATTTCTGTAAGGGCTCGCGGGCCGTAGTTTTGCCCACTACCCGGCCCTGCATTAACCTATGAAAGATAATTAATCAACCACTTAAGGCCAGTAGACGGCTGTAGCCACTGTGAATGAAATACCGGCAGAAAATGTGTTTTCTGAGCTGGAGGCCACTGCTGCTGCTGTTGAGAATCTCTGGAACAGAGCCACGAACGATAAAAAGTTGAGAACCACTGCTTTAGCACACCGTGCAAGTCATACAAATGCAGCAAAAAAAGAAAGACGCTGTGATTATGTAAATTTGGCAGATAAAAAGCAGATTTCATGAAGATTATAGTGAATTTCATTAGATACAATTAATAGCATAGATGGGCAAGTTAATGCAAAACGTTAGCTTCGTTAACCACTACTTCGTCAACACAGTTAGGTACCTCCGGTAACGTTAGTTCGTTAAATTCAGTTCCAATTAACGGAAGTTATTTAAATTCGTTAAATCGTTAATTTTCACTCAAACGGCCATTTCTTAAAAAAAAAAAAAAACTTGAAGATTTTTTATATCAATGTTTGCTTAAGCATTTAAGCAATTTTTCTGCTCACAAGCAATATTATTGTTGTGTTTATCTCGCTTTCTGACTTCATTGGTCGTATTTCGCTAGTTTATCGGTGTCAAACTTAACCAACCATAAGAGAAATAAAAGTTTTCAAAAATTTAACGGAAGTCATCAAGCACTAACGGAAGTTAATTTAGTCCGTTAATTTCAAAAAGAAATTTAACGAATTGACTTGTTAATGAAAAAATTAGCTTCGTTATTGACGAATTAACGAAATTGTTCTCACCTCTGATTAATAGAATATTTTCATTCCACTCTTGCAACCAATTTAAATTCGATATGTCACTTATGACGCAGAATTTTCGAATGTGGAGTCGGCATCAACTTTGTCATTGTTCCAACGTCTTTTGACGTGTCCCTACTGCGACAGAGGGTACAAGCGAATCAATTCTTTGAAGGAACACATTAAATTTAGGTAAGTAGTTTTAGCCTTACTGTGGAAGTGAAATGGCCGCATTACTCCAAAAAGGGCCTTAAATAATACAAGTCTTGTTATAGGAGCCCATTTTCAAGTCTTGTTATTGTCTTACATCTGGAGCCCGTTTTTCTCTTGCAATCTTGAAAAGAGGTTGTTCCAAATTAAGTTGCGCGTAACGTGTACGTCGAAATGAATCGCGTCAAAACGTTTGCGCGAAACAATTGTGGCTTTGACTGGGCTATGATTAAAGTTACAATTTCGGCTAACTTTTGCGTTGAAATTGCCCTGCTTCAACACTTAATGGTGGAAAATCAAACAATGTTTTAACAAGAGTTTATGAAATTAAAAGGCTGGAGACGAGTAGATCATGACCAACTAATGATCTCTATTGCTGGATGCCCTCTTTCGATTAAGTTGAAAAAAATAATCTAGCTACCTTAGGCTACTGTGTTTCAGCACAAACAGTAAAAAATTCATGGTGCTAATAGATTGATGAGTAATTTATTGCAATCGTTGATATGAAATGGAGAATATTTTATCTCCTTCATCAAAGAAAAGTTTTAATAAAACGACCAAAATGAAAATGTCACTGCTTTTACATGCAGTAGACTAAGACTTATAAGTTTATGATCTGTTCAGACACGAGAAGAATGAAGAGAGTTTTGTATGTGGAACATGTAACTATACTTTTGCGTTTAAAACCCAGCTGGATCGTCACATGGCGTCCCATAAACCAGGTCGTGACCAGGTAATGTTAGTATTATGACCATTAAGTTATGAGCTGTAGAATCGCTGTTGCCACGTTTACAAGGACCCCTTTGTTAGTTTTGTTGTGATGCATTGTGTGCGTATCTTTCCTTGACAATAAGCGTTAGTTGTAAATATGAACTTTCTGATGCAACTGATTTCTTTGTATTTAAAATCACGTGACGCTTTGTTAATCCTCTTAAATGATTTTGTAGTTTACCTGCTATTCTAGACTTCCCACGAGATTAGAAACCATTGCGAATGAACGAAAGTCTCTAGAGATGGTGTTTGATGTAGTCTACATGCGTTGTTTGGGCAGTGGACATTACATACGAGCAATACTTAGTAACATAGTTGATCAAGCAAATCATGATAATATAGCATTCCCTAGCACCCCCAGGATAGGAAGCCCTGTTCTAGGATGTTTCATTCTTTCAAATTTTAGTGGAGGAAAGTAATTCAAAAAAGAAGTGAAGAGTTAAAGATTCCTTGAATGTTTCATTCTTTCAAGTTTTAGGTAAGGAAAGTAACTCAAGAAAGAAGTGAAGAGTTATAGATTTGTGAGCTCCTTGGGAAAGTTGGTGTTACCTAAGGTAACATATAAGTGCAGTTTTGTGGCTAAGATGCTCCAGACAGAATGGCAAATGTGAAATTGTAGCTACACATGAAATCGAAGAGGTGTAAATTGGATTGCAGCCATGAACACCTTCACTGGCGCTCACAGGGGGACTCCTATGCGCTCTCCCCCTCGAAAAAATGCAGGTTGAAGTCTTGTATCGTTCAAATGCTACAAAAAAAGCCGTGAAAAAACTCTTTACGCCTCCCTCAGAATATTACGGCATACACTTCTCCATACCTTATATTAAATTGTGAATAAAGAAAGCTAGCAGCCGTAAATCCTTGCAGTTGACCTATGGCGATGGGCAAGAGTGGCTAGAATTTGAGAAGTCGGGCAGCCTTAAGTTGTTTTAAGTAGGCGTAATGAAAGGAAGAATAAACTTTGTAATATTAACTTTTGGATTAAGTTGATACGTTGCTGATGTTGTCTTTGGGCTACTTGATTAAAATCAATGCAGTTTGCATACTACTTTGATTCTTTTTGCGGGAGTATACAAAGAAAAAAATTACGACATTTTCTGCGAGAGGTTGGATAATTTTCTGTGTATGCTGTATATTTAATTAATAAAAATGTTTGTATCCAAAATATAGTAGATTTATAAATTCAAAAAACTATCACAATGCTGTCAGTGATAAATGACTGGCTCGTCACAGCTGCTAAGCAGCCGTGTCCTGCGCTTGTAGCTTCGCTGCCAAAGAACTGAAGTTCCTGATACCTTTCCAGCATCTGAAGTAAACATAACAACCATTGATTAGATTTTCATCAACTATTTTTCACAGTTTTGTAGTAGTTGGTGCACTTGCTGTAAATGTGCTTGTTTACAGGTATGCAAAGTTTGCGGAAAGGCGTTTGTGAATGTCTATCGTCTGCAGCGTCACATGCTCAGTCACAGCACTGGTAAGTTTGCATTACTGTATGCTCGCTGTGTTTTGGTCGCTAGATAGTGCTGCTGTACTGTTTATAGCGAATCCAATGATTTGGAGTTGGCCGAGTAGTTGGTGCATTAAGCTCCTGAACTGGTTTCGCAGGTTCGATTCTTAACCAGGTCATCTTCGATGATGCATGCAATATACTAATTCAAACATCTAAGGTGCAAATATGTGGCTTGAAAAAATTTTTTTGTCTGGGTCGGACAACGCTAATGGAGTTGGCCGAGCGATTGGCGCATTGAGCTGCGGACCTGGGTTTGTAAGTTCGATGATCAACCAGGTCATCTTCCTTGATGCGTATACTTCACCAATATAAAAACCTAAACTACAATGGAATGTGACTTACCAATCAATTTATTTATTTAACGTTACTTGAGCACATACGAGGTGTATCATAGAAGTTCTAAGACTGAGCTCTTTGCGTAAGCTATGGTCCAGCTATAAGACTAAGTTAAGTGGCAGACGACTTAATACTTCTTGAGAGTATTTAACCAAAATTTTAGCTCACAGTAAGATTTATTGAGCATTTTAGAAGCTGAAGAAAATAGTTAATATAGCTACTGTCGTTTTGAAAAATTTTATTTTTTTGCTTGATGGTTTAGTAATGACAACAGAGCAACGAACCAACCTCAAACTTCTGGTCAATTTGGGAAAATCTCCTACAGAAGCTCTCTTTATGCTTCAACAAGTGTACAAAGAGCACAATTTGTTTCACGGTACTGTTTTTTGTGGCATAAAAGATTCAAAGAAGGACATGAGAATGATCCTAGGTGCTTACTTCAAATTTTTATGTTTACTTCAAATTATCCAACCACTTCTATTCCTATAATCAACACAGCAAGATATCTTGGTATAATTCTTGATGATAAGCTTTCATTTCAACCTCACATTAAATTGTTAGAAGGCAAATTATCCCGATCTTTAGGAATACTGAGAAAAGTCCAACCTTTTTTATCAACCTCCTGCATGCTTCGATTATATTATTCTTTTTTCCACTCTCACTTACAATATGGCATTCTTCTCTGGGGATCTACTTCTAAAACCTATCTTAGCAAAATTAAAGTGCTACAAAACAAAGCAATTAAAGTAATAGAAGGGGGAAAGTGGAGAGATCGTGCGACACCATTTTACAAAAAACTCAAAATTCTAAAAATCGTAGATGTATATAAATTTGAAACTGCAATTTTCATGTACAAATATAGCACTAATAAATTACCAGCTGGTATGAATAATCTATTTCAAGAAACCAGTCAAGTTCATACAAAATATACACGTACTGCAAACCAAAACAATTACTTCATTCCGTTTTACAGAACAAATCGCCTACAAAACTCAATTCAATATCAGGGTGCTAAATTATGGAACAGCATTGATCCAAAAATCAGAAATTTAAAGTCACTAAACCAATTCAAAACAAAATACAAATTTCTATTATTGAATGATTACTAAATTTTATCTAAACACTGCAGTATTATTATAGTATAAACATTAATTAAATAATATCCAAACTAAAACTTGCTTTTATATTTGTTTTTGTTTTTTTTTTGTTTTTTTATCTTTTTTTTGGGGGGGGGGACTTTGTTTTTTTCTTCGGCAGTTTTTATTTTATACGCTTTCTGTCACAATACAAATTACAGATTTTCCATTTATTCTGCTTTAAAGGTGGATGCTTGACTCGAAGACCATTTTGGTCCCTTCGCAGCCTTTCCTTTGTCGCAGGCCAATTGTTGTTCTATCAGCATTGTGTTTTTGCGTCGAAAATAAAACTAATTCTGGTGCGGAAGACCTTCAACCAGTAGAAATTAAACCAATGTTGACTTGGTAAAGAGGATGGTGCGTGAAGATGGTCGGTTAATTGTGCGACTGATCTCAGATGAACTGGTGTTTACTTCGCTCAGTCCGAGAAAAAAGGCGAGATTGGTGGGAAAGCAACACATGGTCGCTTCATCACGATAGTGCACCCGCGCACACTTCATTAAGCATTTGGAAGTTTCTGGCGGATAAAAACGTTACAGTGCTGAAGCAACTCTCCTATTCACCTGATCTTGCTCCATGTGACTTTTTTCTTTTTCCCGAAATTAAAAGCATCATTAAAGAAATACGTTTTTCAAGCACAAATGTCATTAAAAATGCTGTAGCGATGGAGCTCCGGGAAATCTCCCAAGAATCATTCCAGAAGAGTATTGATGCGTGGAAAAGCGGATTAGAAAAGTGTGTTAAACTCAAGGGGGACTACTTTGAAGGGGACAATGTATAAGCCTTTGATTAAATTTAAGAAAAAAATTTTGTGATCTCAGTCTTAGAACTTTTATGACACACCTCGTACATGAACATAAAGAAAACACAGGAGACTGCGAAGGGACCGATGAAGGTCTTCGAGTCAAGCAGCCACCTAGATGAAAAGACGCAGGTGCGACTTAAAAAAGTTGTAACGTGGGATCACTGTTCGATAGCATAAGCTACGCAATAAGAGTAGGCTAGTAAAATTGCGACTTGGTGGTTTTCAACTAAAATTTGAAGGCCTGGTTGCTTGGCAGTCATGTCTAGTCTTGCGTGAATAAGATTCCATGGAAATTACGTAAAGTGCAAAGAAATTTTGACACCTCTGCGTTGGTTCTGAAGTTGGAAAGAAAACGTACTGAACAAACAAACCATGAAGAATAAATCTTGATGAGAATCCAAATCTCAAAGGCGCTGATGGTTTTTGGCCAATATAGCCCTACAGAAGTTGACTGAGTTTGCATGAAAGAGTTATCTATCTTTTGAAATGTAGTTTTGACCGAAATTTGCTGCCGACCGGTTAGCTCAGTTGCTAAGCACATCGCTATCGGTGCTGTGTCTGGGGTTCGATTCCCGGGCCGGTCAAATCAGACACGGTGTCGCAAACGACTCTCCACCACTGCCTCATTTCTTCGGAGCTGTGTTGCCCAGGCGCTGAGCCATAGAGGTGGGCCCCGCCACTCATTACAGGCTTCGGCGTAATACCGCCTGTATAAAGATGATTTGATATGATTTTTTTCTTGATTTTTGCAAAAGGTTTTCAAACAAATTGATCATGGTGTCTGTTTTGATGTTAGAGTCACCTCAGTTTAGTTTTTTCGTCGCATTAAGCAGTATCAAATTTTAAACAAACGCAAAATGAATCAAAAAGAATTGAACAAAATACGAGCTATAAATCTTTTGTTCCGATTCGAACGAGCACAAGCTCACTCGAACGGGTGGCTGCTGACTCGAAGAGCGCAAGCTGACTTCGCAGTCTCCTTCAATTACTGTTGAATTTTCAGTTCAATATAATTTGAAAATAACCTCAGTTATTATATTGCTCTGAAGCGCTCAGACTTTATTTTCCTGAATAAGTTTTTGCAATCATTCGGAAGGGCTTTGTTTCAATGTTTAACTTATTTAATTACCACTTACAATTGCATAAGATATTAAATAATTTGTTACCCACATGAATACGTCGATGTTACGTAACTGGCGCACTAAGATTGCGTAACCGCATACTACTACATACATTGTTGCGTAAAGTATAGTCTATATGTCATAGATCTTGGCAACGTTTGTGTATTGGCCGTATGGTTTCAATTACCGCGTTAAATGTTTCGAGATTGCATAACCAAAGCTGCGAATATGGTACGCAGACGCTTTATTTTGTGTAATGCGCAAAATTGAGATTATCTTGCAAACAATTTTGTAAAGAAACCAAAATAAACTACTAGGTTGTCTTATACACCATGGGTTCTCAACCGTGACCCTTGGTTCCTAAGGGGCCACAAGCGCAAAATTGATTGATGATAATTAATCCTTGAAGCCAGCGGACAGTTGTAGCCACTATGAATGAAATACCGACCAAAATTTTGTAGCTGAGCGAGGAACCACTGATGTTGAGAGTCTCCAGAAGGGGTCCAGAAACCATAAAGGGTTGAGAACCACTGCTATGCACAATCGTGTGCTGTCGAGACCGTTCGCCATCTAGATGCAATAAATGCAAAACTGTTAAGCACACAAATCATGCAGATAATGAGCAATGGGTGTGGCGCTACTCCTCTTCATTACCATTGTGTTTCGCAGTGCGTTGCACCAAGGAATAGCGTGAATTCAATGGAAACGCAAGCCACTTCTGCTGCATTTTCATTGTTGATTTTAAAATTTGTTTAGGCAATACCTTTATTGAAAACTGTGTATACTACTTTTGCGGATCAAGATATATTGCTAGTAGACACGCCAATTATGCTGCAACAGTATGATAACCTTTAAGAACCTCAAAATGCTGAAGTGCTCTCTCTGTTTGGCTTTATTGCACCAGGTTTAATAATACCTGTGACTGAAAAGCTGACGTATAGCAACTTGACGCAGTAAAATTGGGTAAAACTTAATTTTATGATTTTTTACTGCTTAATTGCCCGGTGTCAAGCTGTTCGCATTTTTAGCGATTTGTGTGACGCGAATACCCTGCATGTCCAGTTAAAGTTGGGATGTTATAATTTGAACTCAGTTTCGGGTAGCCTGTATTCAATTTTCTATCTTCAAGAAGTTTTGCACACCGTCTTGTATGAATTGTATGAATAAGCGAAGAAACACATTTAAAATTGCACGCAATACTATTGCTAAAAGTCGCTAAGCAAACGCAGGTTAATTTCTTGTCGAGTGGCTTTCATGAAAATGTCATTTTAAGTAGCTTCCTTGTTTTTTGCTACCTCTGGACTTATTCACCGCGAAAAGCATGTATGTGTAAACAAACAAGTCTATCTTGTTATAACGTAAAATGCATTTTATCCATATTTAAAGTTTCCGCCGATATTAACGTTTATGAATCCCTACCTAGCACGTTTGCTTCAAGAATAGCGTTTAAAACGAACTGAAACTTCCATAAAAATGTTTTCTCTCCACTAATAGATTTCCTGTTTTTTACACTCTTATGCAGTTCTAACGTTTGTGTCTAAAACGTGCGTTGTTCACCAACTAAAAATACCCATTTAACCAGTTTTTATAGCGTTTTAGGGGAACGATCGATTCCGATTGCTTGAAATGAAAATCAGGTTCCTATAGCACGGCGAAAATTTACAGATGAAAATAGCATATTTTTTTAATTTTTGGTCTCCAAGGTCTAGTTTGGCTTTCTGCAGGTTTATTGCTCCTAACATTTTCTTCAAAAAAAACCCTCGCTAATCTGACATAAAAGTTTGTAAATATCTGTGTGTATAAACTCCAACTATGACGTGTAGGGAATCATTTTGCTTCCTCAAGCGTGAGGTGCTATCTTCCATGTACAGAATGTAGCACTTTCGTAATCGCTTACAATTATCTTGCGGATTTGGGTGTACAAGTTGGCAATTTTGCATTCAGAATTTCTTTGAACCAACTTTTCATAAACAGTTTCAAACCTCGTTAACTCCTTTGAATTTTGCTTGTTACTCGTACGAAGTTGATTGATGGTATAAATCTAGGGAAAATTTCTTTTCCTGTCTCACGTTCAGTTTCAAAAAAAAATTTTTTGAAACGAACTGGAAATTTTCAATTTGTTTATTTGATAACAGCTCTTTCTTTGTAATTTTAATTATTGCACGAAAAATAACTTCCAACAGAAATCACGTGACAGGCAGCATCAGTTGCATGCTACGTTTCGTATGTTCAGTAGTCCTCAAGAAAGCTTAGATTTGGTAACTCAGGGTTGTCGGCCTTGCATCTATGACTGCTTTTAGCCACTAGCTTTGACACCTGATTTACCAGTGAGCACACGAATTGCTAAACACATCTCGCGAAGTTATTAGCTCTTGCCATTTTGAGAGGCCACCAGTTTCCTGAAACAGTTTTGCCCCCAGATGTGCTAACAACTTGATCTTGTCAATACTTATTACACAATCTCTGTATATACTCTTGCATAATGTATTGTTAAAATCTTAAAATAAATTATTTCATTTAGGAGATAAAATCTCTTTTTTTCTCTCTCATTTTAGTGATAGTTGTCGTAAATCTGCGGTCATGCTGGACCGCATTTCTTTTGGCAGGTTTCTTTGCCTGTTTGGCCTTTTGTGGTTACTCTATGGTCTTAACGGCGCTTGGTCTGGGGTTAGATTGGATCTCTCCGTGTTAGTCTAGTTGCACTGTGACGACAGTGAGTAACCTCGAAATGCTGTACACCGTTATGTTTCCTACCGTTGCACTGTATATAGCGGTGTTGGAGCTGTGGACTCTCCGGTGTCTTTTTTTATCTCGCCGTCATATGTTTGGTTTTTGTTTTTTACCTTATTTTCGGTTAATCGGGTGTTGCGACCTTGCCTACTAATTCTCTCATCTTCAAGTTTCATTCTTCCTAGCATGTTACAACGTTAATCGTTTTGTTGCTTCTCACTTTTCTGTGTCCGTTTGTATTTGAAATCCTATTTTGCTGTGTTCTATTTACTTTGACGGTGCAGAAATAGAAGACACTACCTGCCACTAAAAAAGTTGGTTATTTCAATATAATTCTGATAGCTCAGCATTAAGTTAGCAAATCCACCCTTAGGTGTTTGTTACTTTTTCTACTAGTGGGTTTGCCATTTACTGACATTCAAACTTTTTCACATGAAGATATTAATTATAATTTTGGCAAAGAGGTCGATTTTTTGTACCATAAAGTTGCAAGATACAGCAACCAAAATATCTGATGCATTACTTCAATTTATTTACAGTCTATACATTATTTACAAAATCTATTTACAAATCCCTCGTCAGGTAAATCTAAGATAGTCAATGTTAACTTCAATGACATGAAGAAAAAACTGATTGAAAATGTTAACTACTGCTAATGCATATGTATGTATACTAAAATCAATCATATTCATCTTTTAGCAAAATTTAATAACTCATGTTTTGCCTACCCTTTTGGGAGCGAAGCATCATTTTTTTAGTTGCATTTTTTTCGTAACAAAGGCTTACAAAGAGCTCGCTTAGGACTGCCGGCCACCTGTCTGTTTCCCAAAGATGAAAAAAAAAACGTTAAGCATTTTCCCAAAGTTAACGTACCGGCAAGTTTTTTCACTCTGTCCCTTCAATGCAGCTGGTCACACCGTGAGAATACTATTACTAGTTTCAAGTTTTTGGGTTGGTTTAACTAGAATCAAACTACTCCGAGGACAGGCAGTTTATCCACTCGGTTTTCCGGTCTTTTATTTAAAGGAAGTGGAATGGTTTTTCTTGCTTTGTTA